>JBBMOC010000017.1:3140692-3319690 GCA_037975185.1 Centropyge bicolor | reverse complement strand
CCCTGAGAGTTTGTCAGCAGCTCTCAGCTTCCGTAGAATAACACAACAACAGACTCAGTGTGTGGCTGACGCAGACGCACGGCGCGCCGGCGAGTAGTGGTCAGCTCTGATACAGTATACATCACTCACAGACACGCACACACACGCACACACACAGATGTAGTAACTCACCACAGAAACAGTGCGAGACTGACAAAGGGACAGGGAATGCACAAATAATGTCTCCTGGATAACTATTCTGCACCCTGAGGAATGCACCCAAAATAGCACCTTCACTTTCTTCTCTCTTCTCTCTCCTTTTACTTCTATCAAGGTTCACTGGTGCACAGACATTGCAGCCAGGTGATAAAAAAAAGAACTCACTGTTGACATGCACATGCTTAATTACATATGCTTTAATTGTTTTAGAGCTCGTACTATTTGTATTTCATCGATCCTCCTGCACACCACACTGCACTGGAGACTGGGAGGAGAGAGGGATGAGAAGTGGAAACGAGCGAGTGTGAGAAAGAGAAAGCAAGAGTGAGCTGAGGGGAAGCGCTTTGAGAGGAGGAAGAGCTGGGGAGAGAGAGGGGATGCAGACAGGACACGCAATGACAGGGGAGGAAAGAATGTTTAGGGCGACTGAGAATGGCGGTGAGAGGAGCGGGAGGGAGAACCGGAGGAGAAAGCGGGAGCTCTGAGACAGGCCTGGGCTCTCCAGTGTATTAACACCAGTCTGAGATGGAGGGAGCAAGCAGGGTAGATGGAAAGAGTGTTTGCACAGTAAAAAGTTCCTTTTGCGTGGGTTGCTTGCTTCCCTCTCTACCCCCCCCCCCCCCTCACCTCCTTCCTCTTCTCCTTCTCACACTCTGTCTGTGACCTATTGCTTCAACTAGTTCATTCAGAGATTTCCTCACTGGCAGACGCAAAACTGCTTGGACGCAATGAGAGGGAAACGTGAGCAGGTGAGCAAGGCAGAGTCAGAGAGGGAGAGGGTTTCGACTGACTCTCAATGTTACACGCACACACACACACACATACACTGTGTTTTATCACATACCATAGAGTTTGGTTTCCAAACAAAATGAGCCTCGTAAATGTGTGTTTAATAGAGAGCTGATTTAAACATTTTGCTCCCCCGGTTTCTGCCGGGAGAGACGTTTGCCTCATGCTCTCCCTTTCATCCCTGCATCCTGCCCTTTGCTCAGCGCTGTGAGCTGAGCCAGTGGAGGAAACCTGCAATAATGATGCTGGTTAATGTCCCCCTTTAATGGTCTAATAAAAAGGCAAAGCAACAGATGCGCAACAGCCATATCTGCCTCAACTGGGCAGCTCACATGAAAAAGGAAGAGAGCAATTGACACGCATAATTAGTAAATCACATCCATGGGGAGTTGTCTCAACTAAAGACTCGTCACTGGAGGGGAGGAGGAGGGGGGCTGGAGAGGAGGGTCTCGTGTCATATATCCATTGGAAATAGGACAACAGCACTTTAACACTGATCACTGACAGTGAGAGAGAGAGAGTCAGAGACGTCACTTTATTGCCCAATGACTGCAGCCCCCTCCTGTGTGTCACTATTTCTCCATCCCACCCCCCCTGAACTATTAACACACTCACTTGCTCTCTGACGTAGGTTGAAGTAAGGGGGCAAGCAGAGGGGGGATGGAGTGAGTGGGTACCCAGTCAGGGTAAAGGTTACCATGGCAATTTCCCAGATAGCAGCTGTGGAGGAAGTACTCAGATCATTTACTCAACTAAACATCCTAATACCACAATGTGAAAATACTCGGTTAGTTAGTAGTAAAAGTCTTTCACTTAAAACATATAATCAGGAACTTGAAGTATTAAAAGTAAAAGTACTCACTTAAGAGAAATATCCCTGCAAATGTTATACTATTATATATCATTAGATTGCTCGTGCATTAAAGAAAAAGCAGGATTTTACTCTTGTAGTTGGTTGAGGTGGAGCTCATTTTGAACTATTTTGTAAAGAGCTGCAATTAAAGAACTGCAATATGGATTAATCTGCAGATTACTTTCTCCATAATTGACTGATTGTTTGGCTTGTACAAAATCCAAAAGAGCTCAAAGTGACACGTTCACAATGCTTGTTCTGGCCAACCAATAGTTCAGTATATCCTCACATTTGAGACGTTGGAACAATGAAATGTTTTGCATAAAAATAGATTAATTAAAGATTCATTTTCTGTCAATTAGTGTTTAGCTGTACTTATGTGTATAAATGGTTGGATAGTATATTTCCTACAGTGTATATTATGAGCTCTATATTTGTTTTGCTAAAATGTATAATTAAGAGTATAAATTACCATACTTCCATTTGATATAAAGTGGAGTAGAAGAAGAAAGAGACATGAAAAAAAGATACTTGCGTACAAGCAGCTCGAAATTGCACTTAAGTACAATACTTGAGTAAATGTACTTAGTTACATTCCACCACTGCCTGATTGGATACCCTGCCAGAATCACACACTTGGCAGTGAGCTGGAGAGAATGAATGAGAGACAGAATGACGGACTAGAGGGGAAGAAGAGAGGAGGTGGAAGAGGTCAGGGGGAAACTTGAAAGCATCCTGTTATAGGAGAGTAAATATTAACAGTAATAGGTCGGACCTTTGGTTTTTCCTTTGAACGTAATCGTCGCCTTTGTTTACTCAGGCCCTGCTGGAATCCCCTAAAGGAAATGAGGGTGCAATATAAAAATCGTGAATTTATTACTGCTTCTTCTCCCATAATCCCGTTTACCATCGGAGCAGCGTTGCGTCACGGCCAATATTTGCACTGTTTACATATGACACTCTGAGGTAAGCAGAACATGCGGCTTAACCCTAAAACCCACAAGACTATTTTATTATCCACCTGGACATGGAAATTAACCCAGGCCTACAATCATTTATGGGAAAGCCCAGACGAACGGAGTGGGCTGATTTGGTATTTGTTCTCATAATCAAACTACCATCCCAATCGCACTAAAGTAAACAAAGAAAAAAATCCCCAACATAAAAGAAAAATCTATTATTGCACAAACTCTTCCTTATCAGATAAATAAACAATGAAGAATATTACGCTAATATTCTGAACGTACTTAAATCAAACTGTTGAGAGTGGCTTTGGCAGATGGCGAATGAATCACGCGACTGTGTGGATTAACAGTCCGGCAAAAGGTAAGCGAAGAGTGTGAGGCATTCAAATGATTTGAAGCCTGCGTAATAAAGTGTGAATACATGCCATGGCGCACAGGAAACCTAGTGTAAAGCATGACCGAATTGAGTGAAGCTTGTGTGAGTAAAGTTTGTCTGGCAGCGAGGCCTGGCAGGCCCTGTCACAGGTTCCCCTTCCTCTCTGATGTCTTTGAGGTCGTAGTCTGAGTGTCTCACTCTGTTTCTCCTCCTATGGTGGTTTACACAGATTGGTGATGTAATGGGTAGCATATGAAGGCCACACACAAACACACGCAGACGCACACACAAACACTGATGCTCATGCACGATATACAGACACCGCACTTATACCACCACATACCCATAATTACACACATATACTGTACGCACACCCATTTACACAAACCCTGAATTCCCCCTTTTCCAACAGACATGCGCCACTGTGTGCTTGCTCTCTCACACACACAAAAACAAAAGTCTAAACAAAGATACATAACTCTTTTTACTTTTGCGAAATGACATCTATGCACACGCGCGCACACACACACACACTTAAAGGGCACCCATCCGGTGTCATGGTGTGTGAGTGATCAGTGCTGGCGGATGGCCTAGCAGAAGACTGTGTGCTTCAGAACCACCCAGGAGACCCCCATCATGAGAGGCAGCCCAGAGAGGGAACGAGGGAGAGTGACTAACTTCACTTTTTCTTTTCTTCTCTCCCCAGCTGTGTCTTCAAACGGCCCTTTGATGTGGGAAATTAAAAAGAGCGAGTGTGTCAATATCTCCCTAAGTCCGACCGCACTCATCTATTTCCTCCCCTTCTTCTCCTGCTCTCCTCCTTTGCCTGCTTTTCTTCTCTACTGTTGACCCGAGAAAACAGAGTATGACCCTTTTTAACCACAACAAGTCCGCCACCCACTCGCTGCCACCAGGCCCTCATCATTTGGAGGGTGTTTGTTTGTCTGTGTAGGCCCACCACCGGACTGGCAACTCTGTGTGTATATGTGTATGAGTGTGCGAGTGTGCGCATACAAGGCCCACCACTAATTATTTTCTAACCACACCATGAGTGTATGTCTGTGAATGAGGGTCTCCTAATCTCACACCCAGACTCTAAAGCGCTTTCTTCCTTTTCACTGCTCCCTCTCTCCCTTTGTTTGTGTGTGTCTGTAGCCAGGTTTCCGCCCAAACGCAGCAAAAAAATCTCACCAAATTCTCAGAAAATTGGCGAAAGAACATGCAAATTTCTGCCAACTTTCATACCAACATTAAGAGCTGAGATAAGCAGTATGTGACGCTGATCCTCCAGTCGTGTGCCATTGTGCGACAGCAGAGGTCAAACCTCAACAAATGTATAAAAAAACCTGATGGAAGTTTCTGTTTGTGTCACGAATTTGTGGAAGGTTACAGCCTCCTCATCGCTCCAAACACATCTGATGTTTGTGCACTTACTGACTCCCTTGAGATAAACAATATGTGTACAGTATGATGCATCAACTGTCCCTCTGTGACGACTGGAAACTCATTCTTGCCCTTTGCAGTAGTAGGCCACGCTTTACTGCACCTGACGGAGTGTTTCCAGACTGCCTCTACATGCGTGTGTGTGTGAAACATACCGAGAGTGTGAGAAATCATGTTGGTGTGTGTACAGTCGGCTGTTGTGTTTCTGCATGTATCAGAGAGCGTTTCTGAGTCGGGTTTTTTTGGTGCGTTTGGACAAGTGTGTTTTTCTATGACAGTCGTGCGTGTGCATCCGTGTGTGCACGTGTGTGACCCCATTAACCACCTCCCACCCCTCAAGTGTGTGTCTGTGTTAATGTCCTGCGGTGTGTGTGTGTGTATGCGTGTGTCCGCTCACTGTTTCTACGCAACACTTTCAGAGGCCCCTTCTGGTCTGGACAACACCTCTCTCCTGCTCCTATCCGTCGCTCACTCCTCACTCTTTCCTTCACCCTGGAGAGGGAGAGAAGGAGTGAAAAAAAAAGAGGAGGTGGGTGGGGGGGCAGTGGAAATAACAGGCTGCTGTCTCAGGAGGGGCTCTGAAAAAAAAAGGAGCAAGGGGTGAGAAAAAGAGGGAGAGAAATATGGGAGAGAAAAGGTGTTTGCTGTGCGTATTAGCTATAATACAGGGAATGTGGCGTGTGTAGCCGAAAAGAGCCCTGCCATAAATTAAATAACACAAACCGGGAGACACTTTCTGTGACATTTCACCCTTGGATATGAATGAGAAAAAGAAAGGGCAGGTAAAGCTGGAGGCTCAGAAAGACACACGGTTACATGAGCTGATACACATGAAAACAATGGGCTTTTTAGATAGTGACAGAGGGACAGGAGGGGAAGAGATTTGGAGATGGACAGATAAAAAGAGGTAGATGGGACTGATTGGAGGAAGTGCTGGAGATAGGGACAGAGAAAGTGATAGAGGAAAGAAAAAAGAAAAACAACGGAACTATTTTTTTTTTAAGTTTCGCAAAGGGAGCAGGCAGCAGGGAGGGGAGGAGGAAAGAGAGAGAGAGAGAGAGAGAGGGAGAGGGAGAGAGAGAGAGAGTGTGTGTGTGTGTTTTTATGAATGAAGTGAGTCACTGCCGATGTGTCATAGGCCCGACGTCTTTATAAAGGAAGTTTTAAACAAGCCTAAACACTTCACTGCGCGCAAAAATTGGACTTACAACACTCGCATCCCTCTCCTCTGCATTTCTCTCTCTCTCTCTCCAAACTGTCTCAAGTGTCTCTCTGCCTCCATAAAGGCTCATCTCAAACTTTTGCCACAGACTTGAAAAAGTTTGATTTTTTTTTTACCTTTCCCTTTTTTTTCTCCTCTACTTTCTCTCTCTCTGAGGGCTTTCAGTCATCACTCATTCATTCTGACAACTTTTCCTCTTCACCCTGAACCAAGAGTGCGAAGAAGAAAACACCGGAGCACGTGACAATTTCCGGAGTTCAATTTATTCATTATTAATTTATTTTTTTTTGCCTATTTATTTATTTATCCTCATTTGTTTGCTGGTTTGCTCATCTCTTGGATCCGAATCAATATGAGATGTAAGTGTTTGCGTGAGTGTATTTTTTTTAATTCACAATTGCTTTAAGTGTTTTTCTTTTACAGCTGTATTATTTAAATTTTAAATCCCATAGTCAAGCTGTGGGTCTATAGGGCTTGTGTGACTGTTAACATCTATTTCATGGTCCACTTACAGGCTCAATTAAATGATCAATTTGTAGATTAAATTCTGAACAATGGGCTTACTTATGGCTTTGCATGCACTGTGGACAACTTTATTCTGTGGTGATCCTTAAACTGCAAAAGTTACACTGGGACATGGAGCTCAGATGCTCCTGCAGTGTTATTTTGGCTGCGATTCTTGTGGTTCACCTGTAATTATCAAGCATTCATCATTTCAACAGCACTGTGGTTCCCTTTTAATACTTAGTCTACCTTGTATTTGAACTTGAAAGGAAAAGAATGAATGAGCTTACTGTTAGAGAGTTGACTTGCCTGGGTCTATATAATTTATACCACCAACTCACGTACCTATCCAGTTGCAGGTGTGACAATCAGCAGCATTCATTGCCTTGCTTATGGTAAAGGAGTGATGGTGATATTCAGTGTCAAACCTCGGCTTTTAATGATTTAATGATTTGCATACAGCCTGTGAAAACATGACTCTGACACTGAAACTCTTCAGGATTCCTCTGCCAAGTCTGGAGCTATTGTTTATATTATGGTGCAATATCTTCCCCTGGAGCTGACAGCCGTGGCCTGAGGTCATTATCATTATGGCGAGATGACAGCGCCTCTCCACTAATTGCTTCCGTTTTGTTCTCCCCCTGCAGTGCTGCTCGACTCCTCCTCATCGCTCCTCTTCTCGCTGCTATTGGCTCAGCTGCCTGTGTTCACGTCTGCCTCTCCAGTACCACAGCGGCGGCCTACTGACATGGATAAACTGTCCAATCAGACCAAAAATCTAATGAAGCTCACCCAAGAACTGTTGGTAAGTGAAGATCATCGTGGTGATTGCCAATGTCAGCCATTGATCGTATGAGGGGCTAATGAGGCCCTGAATGTCCTATGCTAATTGAATTGTCAGTGTGAGGGTGGAAGAGGATGCTGCTCTTGATTGATCCTCCCCTAACTGGATTGTGGTGTTAATGTTACTTCAGTTTAGGTAACATCACTCTTCAAGCAGCAATAACTTTCCACCATGCGCTGTTGTGGAAACAGTTCGGCTGAACTATTACTAGGTTTGCTCAGGATTCAGTTTGACTTAAGCTGCTTTCATTGATGACAGACTGGCTGGAGTCCATCTGCATGCTTAGATCAGGGCAGCAAAAGCCTCAGGGGAGATTTGACTGAGTGATCTCACTTTTAATCCACACATAGACTAGGAAGGGAGGGGAGGTCTGACTCAGCAACCTCTTGGTGTGCCTGGTCACCTGACTGGTGGCAGTAGCAAGAAGATTGGTGGCCAGGCCAGTGTCAGCCCAGTGAAGTCAAAGTGAAATTAATATCAAGTTTTAAAGAACTAAGGAGAATAAACACACATTTACAGTGATGATTTAGCATGATACACGATGTGGCCAAGGGGATAGAGAAACAAAACATAAAGTTCTAGGAATCAGTTTATAATATCTCCATTCAAGAGAAATTTAAAACTACATATCAACCACTGCCTGCGTCTAACGAAAGCAGAACTGCTGAGCATACGATCTGTGAAATGACAGCAAAGTATATCACATGCCTGTTTATATGGAAACATGTTTATGTTCTGCGGCTAGACTGTGGACGTGAGGATGGAGTTGGAGGAGTTTTTTTCTCACATGAAATGTGAATCACTTGCACCGTACTGACAACTCTGGCCCAAAATCTTATTTTGTTGACAGCCAAGTGGGTAGGATCAAATCAGATCTGAGAACATAGCCAAGATTTGGCTCCAGCTGGTGATTGTGTTTCAACACTGTGTTTTAACAGGTGAAAAGAAAGCTGGATTGTATCTCTGGATCTTTGGTTACACATGACTGATCGAGATTCTATTTTTGCATTATGCAAATCTTTAAACCCTTTTGTTCAGGGGATGAAATCAAAAATAGCCACATACTCTCTCTAGTCTTGACCAGTAGATAATATTCAGAAATTGTGTATGTGTGTGTGTGTGTGTGTGTGTGTGTGTGTGTGTGTGTGTGTGTGTGTGGGTTTGTTACTTTAAAATAATGTTACAGGCCATTGTGTAGCAGTAGTCTAACCTGGGGTCCAGATGTGAAGAAACCAGCATCATCAAAGGGCTTTGGGGACAGTATTACACAGTGTTCAGTAACATGGAAGATTTATTTTTAATTTTCTTTCCTTATTGTGTGGAATTCCACTAAAGAGCGGACAAAGTTAGGAAAGATAAATAGAATGGGAATCCATGGAAAGTCCCTGCAAAAAAGCAAATGAAACTGATGCTTTAAAGGGAGAGAAATGTGTGTGTGTGTGTACACATAGGTCTATATAAGTTTTCCTACGCAACTGTGTATGTCTGTGAGTGAGTGTGTGTGTGTGTGTGTGTGTGTGTGTGTGTGTGTTTGCATACATGCAGTATGGGTACAAATGTGTGCATGCATTTGTGTGCATGCATTTTTGTGGCTGTGTGTGTGTGCATTGAGGGTTCTGTAAATAGTCATGGTTGTGTAGGTGCGGTGTTTAGTGTTTTGCTTTCGGTCGCCACAGCAAAGTGACTTGATAAAAATCAAAAAGATTTATCACATTCCAGTATTTGCATTCAGGAAGAAAAAAGCTGGATGCTAAGTTCTGTCAGGTGAGGTCATGATCTACGATGGAGAGAGCAAGAAAAGGAGGATAAGAGGGAGAATTAAAGGCTGAGAAAGATGGAGCGAAAACCACAAGAGATGAAGAGATCACAGAGCCAACTAGATGACAAGCCAGCGGTGTATGTGTGTGCATGCATGCACATGTGCACATGATGTTGCATGTGCTTGTGCACCTGGCATGAGACAGAGAGAGGGAAAGGAGGGGGGAGAGGGTAAGGAAGCAGGGGATGGAAGGGGACAAAAGCAACAGAGACAAAACATCGGACCACAAACATAAGTGAGCTCTTATGAAAGGCTGATGGAGAGACATGTGAGACAATGCGGCACATTCAGCACTAAAAACATCAACACAAACAACTGGAGACAAACAGGAGAGCAAGGAAAAGCACAACAGGTTAAGGAAGCAATAAGTACATGCAACCTGTTTATACAAAACATTTCTCATCACTCATCACCCTAATGTTGTTATGCTCTTCTACTGATTGGAAATGACGCAAGCCACAGTCATCTTCATCAGTCATCCTATCCCCATTCATTAGTAAATCAGGCATACGTCTTTCATACTAAATTGTACTACTGTTGAGCACAGCTGCCTTTCGAAGATAGAACCCCATTAAACCTGCAGTCAGGTTGTTTACCCCCTCTGGTGGTTGTAAAGAGGACTACATTGCTGTCTGGACGTAGTTTAAGATAAGATATACGTCAGATAAGATATACCTTTATTTTTCCCACAGTGGGGAAATTTACAGAGTTTATATTTCAAAGTTTATAATTTGCATAGTTTACAACACAACTCTCGCTGGGCAGCGGCACTGCGTCATTCCATCTTTTTATAGCCGTGACCCTGGAGTTTCCCTACAACCCTGTGTTGTCTGTCCCACTTGGAGCTTTCTTAGTCACTGCATATGTTGTTATCCTCGCTCCCTGTAGAAAACATCCTGTGGGTTCAGGTCATTTGCGCTTATTGTTGACATTTGGGGTGGCTGAATGTGGGTGAACTCACACTGACCCGATCAACCACACTCCCCTCAGTGAGAGCTACTGTCTCTAAGCACAGAAAAGAGTGCTCCAATCGAGGTGCTGGCCTAATACTTTCCTCATGTTGCCGTGACTTGTCTCAGGATGAGTAAAATTGCGCTGATGCAAATTACTAACTGGCTGCTCTGTCTCTTATTTTCTCTTTCAGAGGGAGCATGCATTTGACTCAGATGTGGAGCCCCACAGGTTCAGGTCTCTGCCAGAAATGAGCAACAGATCAGCCAATGATCTCAACAATCTTGAGGTAATGCTCTGATAATGTATTTGTGTGTAACTGTGTGCGTGTGTGTATGTGCATGCTTGTAAAGGGAGAGGGGCCGTCTGTTTCTATTCGCACAGTTACATCTTGCCACACCCATGCTAAGTCTCTAAAGTATGTCTGTGTTGTTTCCAGCTGAAGCCCACACTCTCTCAGCTGCATGCTGACCTGAAGCTGTATGAGCACCACTTCGAGTGGCTGAACAAGGTTTCAAAGAAGCACCACCACCCTGCATTGCCCAAGCTGGTAGAAATGATTAGAGAAATGAAATCACTCATCAACCTGCTGCACCGTCAGGTAAAGAGCTGAGTTTCCCATTTTCATTCTCATTTGTCTTCTTTGTATAATTGTATATTGATTCATGTAAGTTTTAACAGGAAATCCTTCTTCTACAACTTTTACATTTACCCAGTGATCAAGATATAATAGTTGTTTTAATCTGTTTGTCTGCCTGTCTTCTCTCCTACAGATGCTGAGAGTTGAAGCACCAAGGGTGACTCCGGCAACCCCCTCCCTCCCCCCTAACCTCCAATACCAGTTCGACGTCCTCCAGTCCAGCCATGAGCTTCTTCAACACTTCAAGCTCTTCTGCGATTGGGCGTACAGAGCATTCCTCAGCCTCAAGCCCAAAGTCTCTGCCGTACAATGATAATCCAAGCACATTTATTATTTTCCTTTCAACTACTTGGCTGCGGAGCCAGCGAGGACACATGGAGTCCCGCCTCAGCCAAAGGGGAATTGGGATCATGTCAGTGTGCACTGTAGTCCATAGCATCCTTTAAGAGGCCCAAAAATCAACCAATGACATGTGTGTTGAAGAATGTGCATTTCCATCAGAGCCAATAAGGATGCGCTATACTGCAGCCAGTTACATCCATCAAGATTCCTGTTAAAGGAAACTGCCAGTTTAACTACATTGATCATGTCATGATTCCCCAAACTTTCTCCTAAAGGCCTTGTTCATGACCATGTTATTTATGTATTTATTTATTTATTGACTGTTAGTAATTTATTTAATTTTATTTATTTGAAGTTGTAATGTGTCACTCTTCATCTTTATTTCTGTATTAACGTGAATTTATTTGCCCACATCTCTGTAATCTTTTTTGTTGTCTTCTTTTGTGTCTCACTGATCCTCAAGAAAAACACAGTAGCACTTCCTGAACCTATAACTCTGATAATGTATTTTGTTTAGACTAACTTAATCTGCTTTGCATTTGTGTATTTTCTGCAGTGAATCATTTTTCCAGTAGATGTAGCATACATTTGGGACAGCCACGGTTATCACTATCTCTCACTTACAGTGCCCTTAAAATAAACATTTTTGAAGACGTTAGTGTTATCTTCTAACCATGTTAAACTTGCCACGTCCTAACATATCAATTGATGGCCTATGAAATTAATTACATTTCAATGAAAATGTCAGCCGAAGAGGAGTGAATACTTTCTTTTGTACCACAGGCACAGTTTCTATTTTCGATGCCTGTTTCTCGCGTTCTGCATGAGGAGGCCTATTTAACATTGTGGTAAAGTTGTATGAATGTGCCCTGTTGCCGAGCACTGATGGACCTGATTAGATTCTTTGCACAAACTTGTTAGGATTAGCCTCTTGGATGAGAGAGATGGCTGATTTCAAACTTGTGCTTTGGGGTAGAAAAGTTTGTTTTTTTAAGTTAAACACCCAAAGCCTTAAAATACTATGTATTGTGACACTATGTTCTGTACAGGTGTACATAAATGTACAAGAATGTAAATTGTTGTATACAGTGCCTTTGTGTATTATGTTGTTTTCTACAATATAATGTAGATAACTTTACCAATTTTATCACTATAATTTCTGTTCATTCCTATTCTAGTATTTGTTACAGTATTGACTATTTATTTAAGTAACTTGGTGGAACTATTTATTTTGTGCTGCAGCGGAGCAAGTCTCCTATCTTTTTGTACTTTTATACAGTTTTTATTCTTACTATTATTATACCATCATGTTTAAATTATTGTTGTAACATCAAGATGCCTCTTCCACACACTGATTGGCCTCAATGTGAAATATGTGCCTTGGTGAAATAAATACTAAAGAATGTGCACAATGGATTTGAGTATATCTTTGATAGCCATGCTCCACCTCACCAACAATGTAAACTGTGACAGAGGGCAGATATACAGATACTACGTTACCCAGAAGTATGTGCGCTAGAGTCAGACTACAACAAATAAATATAAATCGCGAACAAACTTTATAGATATTTTTTAAATAAACCTTGGTGTATAGATACATTACCAATATATTATTTTCATAAAAATTTAAAAGATAGCAATATTTTAAGGAGTGATTTAAAAACGTCAATCTGTCTGTTGAAGCTGCTGGCCAATGGGAGAGCCTCATCTATCGGCGCATACAGCCAATCGCCGTCTTCGTTCTTAGGAGGCGGCATCGGGCGGAGAACTGCTGTTAGTTTGTGCTGTGTTTATTGTTAAGGTTGTGTGGATTAGCACTGCGGTACCCAGTCCCTTTTCATAATAACAACAATCTAGCTTTAAAATGAGTTAAAGGTGCTCGGTGAGTAATGCTTCCGCCTCAATTCATGCACATCTTTATCGAGCAGTTTAACGACGCTATTCCGCACTGACGAGGGCTAGATTAGCTTTAAATGAAGGCCAGGAGCTGTTTTTGTTGATACAGTAAAAGCTGGTGTTTTCTCTTTGTCTTGTGTGTCTGATCGCACGGCTGACTGTTTATTTTGGGATACAGTTATAAAGTAGTTTAATGTGTAACAGCCTGTATGTGTGTGTGTTGGTATTAAGCACCGCACTGCGGGGACGGACAGAACCGGACTGACGGCCAGAGGAAAGACAGCAGGGAGGGGGGACTAGTTTCATAGACAGAAGGGAGGGAGGGAGGGAGGTGGAATTTAAAGGGGACATTCTTACCAGGAGTTACCAAGTTATAATACTGTGTTTATTTCCATTTCACTTCATGTCAGACCTGTCCTGAGCTGTCTCTTTGGGATGACAGCTGGTGTTTCCAGTGGCTGCAAGGGAAGGAATTTATGAAGGACCCAGAAGAAAACATGAACGAAGGAAAGGTGAAAGAAAAAAATATGATACTGCACCAAAACTAATCCACGCCTGCTTCCAAGGAATACCCTCATCAGCTTGCCAGCTCGCCCTGGTGATGGCTAACTCAGTGGCCTTAGTGGTCCAAGCAGAACTCCTACCACCTCAGTCCACTTCCTCCCTCTCTCCTTTCCCATCCCTTCTTGGTTCAGGAGAGGATGGGGAGGACGATAGGGACAGAGGGGAACTTGTGGATGAAGACAAGGCAGTAGTAGAGGGTGGAGAAGAGGTGGTTCTGGACATGGGGACATCCTCTGTGTCGGGCCCGGCTCAGCAGCCCGAGCAGTCAGACCATCCCTTCCAGTGTATGGACTGTGGGAAGAGCTTCAGGTGGTCATCCAGGCTGACCCACCACCAGCGGAGCCACAACAATGAGAGACCATACCGCTGCAACCTCTGCCCCAAGGCCTTCAAGGGCTCCTCTGCTCTGCTCTACCACCAACGGTACCATAATAAAAGAGTTTACAAATTCCCTCACCCATCCTTATTATTGTAACACTGTTACAATAGTGTCCTGAAGTTCTAAATATGACTTTATGTATTGAAGTGAATAAGAGAATGTGTGACTATTCACACGGAACAATTCCAGAAACAGAATATTTTCAGAGAATTATGTGGAGCAAAGACTGGACCCACCTCTGCCTCATTTCAAACAGGTTCACCCTGTCCAAACTGAGGTTAAGAGGAAATTCAACCATGTAAAATTCATAATCCATTAATTTAAAGAAAAATGTTTTGGTAGCCGTGACTAAGATGTATCACAAGAGGAAGTATTGTGACTAAGAAAGCTCTAAAGAATGCAATGTTTTTCAATGTAATGCCTGTATATAATTAGTTACACTAACTTCCTGACTTGTTACTTTTCCTTTGCAGGTCTCACTCAGGGGAGAAGCCTTACGAATGTCAGGACTGTGGTAAAGCCTTTAAACGTTCCTCTCTGCTCCAGGTGAGATGTCAAACAAAGTCATGTTTATAAAGAAGGATTTTCTCTGAGAAAAGGCACTGCTTAGTGGAGAGAGATTTCACATCATTTCACATCTGTCTATCTCCAGGTCCATCAGAGTGTCCACACTGGAGTGCGTACCTTCTTGTGCCCCCATTGCCCCCTGACCTTTAAATGGAGTTCTCATTACCAGTATCACCTGCGCCAGCATACTGGAGAGTGTCCATACCCCTGTGACACCTGTCCCAAGGCCTTCAAGAACTCAAGCAGTCTGCGGCGACACAAGAATGTCCATCTTGGTCTCAAGCCTTACACCTGCTCAGTGTGTAACAAATCCTTCACTCAGTCTACCAACCTGAGGCAACACATGAGGATACATACGGGTGAGAGGCCCTACGTATGCAGTGAATGTGGACGAAGCTTTACGCATTCATCAAACTTGGCCCTGCACAAGAACTCACACTCCAACCTCAATGCAGGAGGGAAGGAGGGAAAGAGGGGAGAGGAGGCAAGAAAGGGAATTGAGGTAGTGGAGGTGGTAGTAGGAGCCGAGGAAGTGACATCGTCCATGTTGACAGACATGGTGGGATTTGTGAGCCAGGAAGGAACTGATGGAGTTGGGGTGGGGATGGAAGAAGTTTTCCTGTCAACTGCCTCGTCCGGTCAGAATCCGAACCTTCTCCCCCAGCTCACCCTCACCTCATCTGGGGGAGACGTGTGTACATCTAGGGCCATCGGGACAGAGGTTCACCTGAGCACAGACACTGGGGCCAGTGTGCTGCTGTACAGCTGTGGCAGCTGCAGCCACACCTTTGGCACACGAACAGAGCTAGAGGAGCACCAGTCCATGCACATGCCTCCAGAGGAACATGGGGCTAGTGCAGAGGCAGGCCCTGGGGCAGGGATGGAGGTTGGGGATGGGCTGGTTGGAGCTGGCCACCTGCTGGCTGATTTTGAGGAAGTGGTAGAGACGACCACAGTGGCTGAAAATGGACACACGACAGAGGTGCTCCTTGGGCTGACGGAGGGAGCGGATGGCAGCAATACAGTAAGTGATTGTAACAAATGGATAAATGTGAGAAGAGACGGCGAAATCCTTCTGCATCACATTAAAAGAAAAAACCTGATGTGTATGTATGTTTGTAGGGAATCAGGTCGTGGGGGGTGTAGCCTGGTTCCAGACCTCTAAATAGCCACCTACATTTCAAATTTGTACAGCAATTCAGTCAGGTCTGATGTTGTGCTCATTGACTCAACTGTCTGCCCTGGTTAGAGAAACAATCGACCAATCAGAGCTTAGCAGGTGGGATTAGAAATGGGGATGTCATCTTCCTAGTTAGCTTTCTAACAGAAAAATGTCCACAAGAGTTGATGAGATTCAATTACTGATCAACATATTTCTTTGATCAATGTGACAAGCTTTGCTCCTGCTACTGCTGCTTTAATGACTAAAAAGTATAGCTTGACTTATATGTCACAAACTACTGACTCGTTGAAGGAAAATAAAACAAGCTAACATAAACAGAATGTCAGGTTAAGTGGATGAAGTGAAACAAATTGATCTAAAAATTACCTACCTACCCTGTAAAGTGCTTGAGTTCAATCTGAAGATGTGTGTATTTTTTATATGCAATCCTTCCTTTGGTTTGTCCTCAGAATGTGGGCACCACCCAGGCCCAGTTTGACCTGCTGCAGAGCTTCACCGAGGTGACTCAGAGCTCTGAGACCGTTCAGCCAGAGGCCAGAACCACATGGGCAGGGCTGTCATGTGGCTACTGCAATAAGACCTTCAAGACCAGTGGAGGCCTCAACAGACATGTGTCACTGGTGAGAATGCTCTGTGACTAACACTGTTGTACAAACTACATACAAAGTACTAAGTATATTGAGCACTGACATTAATAGAGTGCATTTTGATTTATCAATCTTAAAATAAACTGTGCCTCCTTTGTTCCCCTTTGTTTGTCCAGATGCACTCTCTCTCATCACAATCCCGCTCTCAGTTCAGCTGCTCAGCCTGCGACCGCTCTTTCCCCCTTCTCTCCTCACTCCTCACCCATCAACACTCCCACACTCCTGAGCAACGTCTCCTGGCTGAGGCAGAGGCTGAGATAGTGTGTCCTCCTTCCCTTTCCCTGTCTCTCCCGCTTCCCTCCTCTCCCAGCCAGGCTGACAAGCAGCAGGAGGGCCAAAGGGAGATCCATGTTGACATCATTACTGTTGGTGAAGAGCAGGAGGAACAACCGGCCAAACCGACTAAAGCCCCCAGAAAGACAGGCGCCAGCAAGAGCACTCCTGCAGGAGGTAAAGACATCTTCATAACAGGACACACACAAAACTGCAATTTGACATGGAGATGATGGAGATTTGATTATACAATTGGAAGTAAGAGCCAAGTAATCTGCTCAAGTGTATGGTATGATATGCTTTCTCCATGCGCTGGTAATTTTCGTAATGCAAAGCTAGCCGTGCTGTATCCAATATCAAATTAGTTGCATAATACATTTATAACAACCAGGAAACATAACTTGATGTTTCTTTTTCCTCAAACTAAGTTAACGCTAAGGAGGTTGTTCTTTTCTGTGATAAAAACTACAACCAACATTTTTTCTGTTTTTACTGTGCTATTTCATACAGAGCGGCCATACCGCTGTTCAGAGTGTGGAAAAGCCTTCAAAGGTTCATCAGGGCTAAAATACCACATGAGGGATCACACTGGGGAAAGGCCCTACCGCTGCACTGAGTGTGGAAAGAGCTTCAAGAGGTCATCACTGCTTTCAATCCATCAGAGGGTAAGACTTGCTTTTCTGTTGCAAGAAAATTTTCACACGAGTTATTTTTCCAGATGAGAGAGCCATCATTTGAGAGCTAAATCATTTATGTATGTCACTGTGAAACTTTCAAGATTTTTTTTAATTTACAGGGACTTTACATATGCAATAATAACAACCACAAACTGTCCAACCAATACTTTATTTTTTTTAAATATGGTACCAAAAAGTGTAAACTAATTGTTTTAATTTTTACTTTACTTTACCCAGGTACACACAGGTGTTCGGGCATTTCAGTGTCCTCACTGCCCTCTCACTTTTAAATGGAGCTCTCACTACCAGTACCACTTGCGGCAGCACACAGGCGAGAGGCCATATGTGTGTAAGGAGTGTGGCAAGTCCTTCAAGAACACCAGCTGCCTGCGTAGACACAGTCAGATGCACTCTGGACTGCGACCTCATACCTGCTCCATCTGCTCAAAGTCCTTTTCGCAGACATCAAACCTCAAACAGGTCAGTACAGCCAGTACAGCTATGAACTTGGGCAGATTTTTAACTGTCTTATCTTTTAACCTGTTTTCTTCATTTGTCTTCCCCCTTCTCTTGTTGTTATACAGCATGAACGCACCCATTCTGGCGAGAGACCCTTTCAGTGCACACACTGCAATAAAAGCTTTACACACTCCTCCAACCTCCAGCTCCACCTTCGCACACACTCCTCAAGCAAGGACTTCAAATGCCCGTACTGCTCTAAGGAGTTTGTCATGCACTCCTACTTGCAGAGGCACATCCGTACCCATGGCAGCAGTGTTCCCCTGCCCTGCCCTGGTGGTGGAGGTAAAGATGGAGTGGCTGTGAAAGCCAGCGTTGGGGGAGTAACAACCACAACAACCCTGCTCAACCCCATCACCCTTGAAACCTCAGGAAACCATGGCAGCCTGATTGTGTCACAGCCAGCACTTAATATTCCCCCCAACACCTCCCAGAACTACTTTATGATTCAGACAGCCAGCGGCCTGCAGCTCATTCCTCTGTCATCCCCTGCACCAGCCCCTCCACCACCACCACCGCCACCACCACCTCCGTCCCAGCCCCAAAACTTCTTTCTTCTACAGTGCCCCTCAAACAATGGCAGCCAGTCCAGCTTGATTCTCGTCCCAACAGCAAACAACCCTCCACCAGCTCCAGAGCCTCAGACCCTCCCTGTGCTTCAGACTATCCAAGCACTCCAGCCCGTCCTAAACCAAACACAGACTCAGATGCCCCAGTTTCCAACCATATCACAGCAACAACAGCAGACCAGGATCATAATCACCAACAATAATAACAACACAAACACTCCTGTTGCCACACCAACTCTTTCAGCCAACTCCCTACTGACTAAGCCCATATTAGGGAAAAGCACACGGACAGCACGGGGCAGACGGGGACGCAAACCAAAAGCTAGTCTTCAGAAAACAGCTCCTGTCAATCAGGCTGCAGGTGGAGCTCTGTCAGTAACAAACTGTAATGTGTCCAGTGTCACACAGACTATTACTGCTGCTAACACGATCATAGAGTCAACAGCATCATCTGTATCCACTGTGTCCCACTGTTCCCTGTCATCATCTTGCACTACTGTCCCAATTCTTTCATCTGTCACCACTGTAGCCCCAACAGCAGTTGCCTCAGGACCCACATCAACTGTTACCATCGTTCCACCAACCACCACTTTAGCCACGGCATCGATTTCTGCTCCTGTCCCTGCTGCTTCAGAAAGGAACCCCCATACCACTGTGGGGCAAATAAGGACAGGGGAGACCATGGCAGGAAAACAGTTTGTGTTATGTTTTGATAATGAAGGACGGACAAAGGAAGAGATGAATATCGAGGAGGGCGGGGAGTCTTACGTGTTACAGTTTGAAGGGGATCCATCAGGGGAGGCAGTGGATGGAGGAATTGGTGGGGAGGGAAAATCACTTGTGTTGCAGTTTAAGACAAACGGGCAAGGCGAAGGGGAAAAGGGGGGAGATAAGGGAGGGATGATGTCACTTCTCCGTGAATGGGGTGGAGAAAAGGAGGGAGAGAGACAGACAGGAGAGGAAGCCAGCCAGGGAGAGTCTTATGTCCTTCATTTCCACACTGAGGCTCAGGACAGCGGTCCATCCAGTGCAACCTTCAGCCAAGGGCAGGAAACCAGCTTGCAACTTTCCTGCACACCAACTCAAAGTTTGGTGCCACTTGATGGGCAGGAGGTGGTGTTTGAACTTGGGGGTGAGACCAAGATAGAGCAGGACAGTGAGGAGGGTATGCAGATGATAGCACTGATAGAAGGTGAAGGGGGAATGATGGGAGAGGAAGGGGCAGGTTGCAATGCTGCAAGTGGTAGGGTGACTGAGGGTGGAGGAGGCATGGAAAGTATATTTCAGTTGGAAAATGGAGAGGAAATTGTTATAATTGAGGTCAGCACCAGTAGCTTGAGAGAAGGAAGAATGGAGAGAGGAGGGGATGGGGAGATCTCACAAAGTGGTGAGGTTAAATATGAGAGTGTCACAGCAGAAGCCAAGGAAAAGTCTGTCAAGGAACACAGCTCAGCAGACAACACAGAGGTACAGACATCGACTGAAGACACGATACGCAATGGACCTATTCCGAATAAAGAGATGCAGTTCTCTAACTAAAACCAGTGTGCATGTTAGAGAAGAAGAACGTGTGTGATTGAGTGAATGCCTCACTGTTTGTGGGCTCAGTGTGTTTGCACTTTAGTCAGTCTGAATTCTCCTGGACCCGAGGGAGAACATGCAGTTAGACAAGTACTGTGTTGTAATCCCATGGTGCCACATACTAGAAATGTTATACATTCAAATAGGCTGTACATGGACCTCGGACTATTCCTATTTTAGTTGAAATGATACTTGTTTATTAAGTAAATACATTTTTTGTGAATAAATGTTGTACATGACCCACTTTCTTCACAATGTTAATAGGAAATAGTAGATAATTATTAATAAATCTCTTAATACCTTTCATCACTGACCTTTTTTGCTTTATTTTCTTGTTGCATTTGGACCACAGACTGTATTTGGATCAGTGTTTACGCTGCTTGCGTTACGTCCGCCATTCATGTCGCCTTTGCGCAGTGCGGGTCGTACTTACGCAAATGACGTAACTCGAAGCATCGCGAACGTGCAACGTGAGATAAAACTGAGCACGTCTATATTCTGAATTCCTCCTTTCCGCTAGAAACAATTGCGTAGCCATTCAATCAAACCTGTGCGGACTCCACAACAAACTGAACAGTGTCTGTCACCCGTTATATCTGAGCTGCTCGGTGCACGAGGTAAGCGGAAACGGGGGGTGAAAACCGGATCAGAGGTCGAAAACGTGTCAGGAAGGACAGACCGCAGCAGTCTGTAATAACCTTATAAGGATTTCAACAAGGTCTTTTCGCTTTCGACTAAACCTTTGATGATCACTGTTAAACCTGCCGATGTAAACTAGAATGATGTGCATGATTCAAGCAGACTGATGGCGACAAATGTGTGCTGCAAATCCTCCATAATCCCCATCTGTCTTTGTTGTTTAGGCTGTGATGTTACATTGCAACTACTACTGCACTGCATAAAATGAATGCTGGGAATACACTGTCCCATTTCAACTGCAACATTTCTGTCATAGTATAGATGGAGCATTAACTAACCTGTGTGCCAGGCTGTAACAGTGTGAGTTATCTGCATGACTTGGTGCCAAAGTTGCATTTCACTCTCACCTGTCAAATGTCGACCTTCTGTCCATGCACTTTTTTTGCAGGGTCTCTGTGCACACAGTGTGGATGTTGGAGTTTGTGATAGAGCTGTCAGAGCATAAAGCCTAAACATGGTGAGGCTGGAGCTGGATCAGGTGGTGATGAGGAGGATGAAGGAGGATGACATAGAGGTGGTCAAAGCCCTCATCAAGGTTTGCACAATATAATTAGATCAAGTTTTAGACGCACTCTTGTCTTTGTGAGGCTTCTGCTTATTTTTTTATTTAACCTGCTTCAATATCTCCGTAGGAGGGCTGCGAGGGCACAGAAAACCGTCTCATCCTCCACATCCTCACTCGTCCACTCTGCCTCTTCATCCTGGCTGTTTTTTCCTCCATCCTACGATGCGTCGTCCATTCCTTTATCCTGGCCCTTGCTATTCCTGTCTTCTTGCTAATTGTCTTTCTCAAGATCACCATGCCGCGGTCCACAGGGGTTCTGGGCAGCAGCCGCCCCTACTGGGACTATGTGGGAAGCAGCTATAGAGGGACGCAGGACGAGACACTGCAGAATCCCTACAGCAGAATCAGTGGCAAGACACCAGTGACTAAAAGGGTAAGTGTGCTGGTTTGCTGGAAATTTGCTTTATTCTAGTGAACAAATGCTGCAGCCAAATAATCTTATTTCTTTCACTCAGCCAAGACGCAGAATCGGACCCAAAGAAAAGGACAAAGAGATGTCCACAGAGAACATCACCCCAGAGAGGGAACAGACAGCGGGACAGGTCTGGTTGGCAGACTGCGAAGGTGAAGTCATTGGCTGCATCTTCCGGGAAAGTGAGAATCGAGCGGGCATCAGGAGGATCTGCAGGTTGGTGACGGGATGCTGGTACCGCAGGGAGGGCCTGGGCCGGCTGCTAGTCCAGAGTCTGGAGCAGAGAGAGAGGGAGACTGGCGCTCACAGGGTGTATGCACACGTCCCCTTCCCCTCCAAGGTGGGGGAGGCCTTCTTCAGGAAGCTGGGCTATCTGGAACTTGGGGAAGGGACTGATGAAGATGATGAGGAGGGGAAGCTGGAGATGCCAGAGAGAGGCTTTCTGGGATACCCGCTCACTAAGGTGTTTTACAAAGACCTGTGATTGAGTGATGATGGACTCACATAGAGAAACAAGTGTGCAAGGATTATTTAAAGGCAAAGAGTGTGGGTATCTGCTAAAGGTGATAACATCATTGCTACAACATGTTTTGATATTGGTTAAAGTTATTAATTTATTGAATATTTGTGTTATTGCATGTGTTGTTATTCCGTTACGTATTTTTACCTTTTCATCATATAAAGTTCCATCTGTCCATTTTCATGAAAGAAATGGCTGTTCATTATTTAATAATGAAAAATGACAGCGTGAAGTTTCAGTCGCGCTGTTCTCTCATGAGTTGTTACATATAAAATATTTATATAAAGTGTGTGTTTCCTAAAAAAGTGTGTGGTCCTTTTTTCAAACATTTCAACACGGTAAATGGTGTGTGTGTATGTGTGTGTGAGTGACTGCACGCATTTTTCTATGTGTGAAACCATACAGATGTGTAGGAGGATGTACAGTTACTGTATAGGAAGTATGTGTGGTTTATATGAATGTGCAGAAATTTTCTGCTTTTATCTTTCTGCACTCTTTGGCTGTTGTTGCTTTCCTTCACTTACACTATGTGGGTCCATGAGTCTGCAAAAACAGCGCTCCCTCACCTCGCTCGGCTGTCTTGTTCTTTCATTTTGGTTTGCTTTGTTCTATGTCATGATGCGAGTGAAGAATTTTGCATTTTTTCAAAATGGTAATGGGAGTATGTGGAGGTAGTTAATTAACTTACTTGAATAATTGATTGACAAGGCCTTTATTTATTATCAGTCCCTTTATTCTCTTATTTTAGTAGTCAAGTTAGAACATTTTCTGTTTACAACCTCTCAAAGCGGAGCAATTGTATCCTATTTTAAAACTCTCATAACTCAGTGAATACTAAATTAACTGATTCATTACAAATATAAATTAATTTATAATGAAAGTAAGAGTTAGTTTCTGCCCTAACATGGAAGTGATTACAAACAGTTAATTGAAATCACACAAAAAAAATCTACACAGTAATTAGTGTTTCAAAACTAATTTGAGCGGCAGGTTTTAACACAGCACTTTAAAAATATGCATCTGGTATTCTGACTCAAGAATGTGTGGTTTGCAGGTAAGTGACAGTTTATGTGACTAAGTGGGGAAATGCACACAGCCCCAGTCTGAGGCTAACCTTAATATGGTTAGCAGCCCTCACGCTCGCATTGCGCAGCTACCTCCCCTGCTAACCTCAGACGCTGTCAGTATAGCATCAATGTGCCACACATAAACACCACAGGATGTTTGTACAAAGTTAATGTGTGTGGGAAAGAGGCATATCTCACCTGATGTGCAGGCAAATATAGGCTTATGCTTTACTACAAACTCAATACTAGCTGTAGTGGAAAATCACAATCCTTTAATTAACTTGGATGAAACAGCCGAGACACCCAGTAACATAACAGTGTTGTTACTTGCGCGAGTAAGTGTGTGGTCAAGCCATTTTCACCTTGTGAAAGCTGTACTTTTACTGGTGACACTTTTGGGTCATCATCAGGTTGTTTCTTCATGACTGGCAAAGAGCAGACACCTGTTAGCTGGGCCTCAACCCGCCCGATCTGTAGCTATTATTGTTGTCAGGAAACAGATGTGAGTTCACACACTGGAAAGAAAGTCTGTTTGTGACTGTGGTCATGTGTGTCTGCACGGTATGGCTGTGTGTGAGTGTTTGAGTGCGCGTGTGCAGGGTGTGGGCGGGTGGGTTTTGGAAAGTATGACTTGGCATTTCCTACACCCGGTTTCTGCCCCTGACTACGGGTTAAATGCACAGCCATGTCTGGCCATACTGTACTACTCCACCACAAACACACACACACACAGGCAGAGCACAAGAGGGGTGGTAGTGCACGTGAGCGTTCATGTGTGACTGTGAGATGACCTTGGTCAACTGTGGTCAAACCCAGAGAGCTTGGTGGGAAGTGGTTACATATAGTTTGGCATTTGATCAGCCTCTTGAAGTCGAGAAAAGACACATACACACAAGATCAAATGTGCAGAGACATTAGCCTTAGTGCACTGTCAGAGTAATGCAATATGATGTGGGGTCGCTCGGAGCATGCAGACACACATACACATGAATCACACTAAATTTGGGGGCACCACACAATCATAGGATATATTAGATAAATTTGTTCCAGATGATGTTTAACATATAGACTGTGTTAATGACATGCTCATACAGATGGCTAACACACACATGCACACATACACACACAGATGAGCTCCAAAAACAGCCACCCTGGGAAACGGTGAATTCCCCAAACCACAGAGTGCATGAGAGGGTGAGGGGAGTCATGGGAAAGCAGGATGCCTGCATGCAGTGCCACTGAGTGAGCAGACTGAGCCAGAGCTAAAACAGACATAGCAAAGAAAAGACGAGAGCAAAATAATACACATCCTGATTTGGCGAGGACGGATGACAGCATCTGATGGTTCAAAGGCTTATGAGTGAGATTTATCCACAAACTGTGGTCGGTCAGCTGGCCGGCTCTCCCAGCAGACACGTAGGGTGAGGGAGGTCGATTACAGTTCTGCTTCCAGCCTGACACAGTTTGGGAAAACCCAGATCAGAGGACAAAGTAGGTGTCAGGGCGCCCAAGGTCTGGGAACGCCTATGGCTCCACCAAATCTTGGGGCCCCAAAGAGGTGGGGGGACTAGGTATGTGGAAAAATGAATAGCAGGAGGGGTCGGTGGCGATCCCGCCGTAGATGAAGGTGAGAAGGTATCTGGAAGTTTTTAGTTAATGATCTGGGAAAACCAAAGCAGAGGAACCAGTGACTAGATGAGTCTTAAGTGTTTGGAAAGTTCCAGCCAGTTGGCTCAGTTTACTGACGTCTGTAAAAAACTCCAAAGGTTGCAAATCACGTCAAACACTCCTCCTCTCATGTGTGGTCACTTAGATTAGTTTGTAAAATGTGTGTTGTGTAATCTGCCTCCCCAATAAGTTTCCTTTATTGCCTTGTACCAAATGAATGGTTTCACTCATGGTTTCAACCATGATGCCCTAAAAAGAATTTGGTAACTGAGTAAATCATTTATAGCTGTAAGTGTTTTGGAGCAAGACAATGCAATACAATGCAGCCATTTCGTTTGTATAACGCCCCCTGAACTTGAAAAATCTCTTTGTCCAACCAGAAGCTGCCTCTGTTGTATGCAGGATGTTTATGTTTAGAGGTATATGTTCTCAGTTCCTTTAACCCCCCAACGCACACACACACACACACACACACACACACACACACACACACACACACACTTTCGCTCTTTCTCATTTACCTTCATTTATTCCCCACACCCGCCGAGTGACAAAGCAAAGCGCGTCTTTCAAAATGATTACAAAGCTAGACAGGTGAGCAAAATTGATACATTCTATTTATACGTTGCATATGTTTTCTTATTTAACCCATATTTTTATGCAGATTACACTCGTGTACCATTAAATTAAAAAATGGGGAAAAAAAAGGTTTTTATAAATTTTAAATAACACTTTGATGCCAACATAAGATGCTATTCAGTGGAATTCTGTTTCAATAATGATAGCACTATACCAGCTTTGCGTACTGTAAAATTGAGGTTTCAGTATTAATGAGTTTCGCTAAAAGTTGTGAAACCGAGAGTGAGAAAAAAAGTAGTGAATGTTAGTTTTCTTATTACTGTCCATAACTCACATTTGGCTAACCACAGGATTTACATGAGTTGATTGTGCTAACTTATGAGATTAAAAGTAGAATTCCTGTGTGAGTCATCTGAATAATAATACGTTAAAATGATAATTTAATGAGCCCCTTAACCACGCTCAGTTCCTGGCATAAAATGACTTGATGTACACTACTCAGATTATTTGTCACAAAAGATGTTGGCGTTCAAATGGCATTATTACTAATGAAATGTTGATTAATAACGGAAAAAAGTTTTTTGTAAATGGATCAAGCCCCCGTAGAGGGGTTCTCTGTTCTACCTGCACCACATATCATTAGCTAATAAAAAAGGGTGTATTTTCATTTCAGTGTGCTTTTGCCGCGAAAAAAGTTCATCTATCATTACAAGAATGTGCGCTGGGCAAGGGGACGGTGTGAGACATACCTCTGCTTTGTAGTGAAGAGGCGAGTGGGGCCAGATACCTTAACTTTTGACTTTGGACACCTCCGCAATCGCAATGGCTGCCATGTAGAGGTAAGTAATGTAGGTTATGATGGGCGATCACATGAAAAGTGCCTGTTAAGAGGAAAGCCAGAAAATAGTAATTGAAATAGGATTTTATTGCTCTTATTTTGTCCATTCTCCTATTTCGCCATAGCTGCTGTTCCTGCGCTATCTGGGAGCCTTGTGCCCTGGTCTGTGGGGGTATGGGGTTACTGGTGAGAAGAGGCTTAGTTACTCCATCACCTGGTTCTGCTCCTGGTCCCCCTGTGCTCAGTGCTCCCTCAGACTGTGCCAGTTCCTCAGCCAGACGCCCAACCTTCGCCTCAGGATCTTTGTCTCTCGCCTTTACTTCTGTGACATGGAGGACAGCCGTGAAAGAGAGGGCCTAAGAATGCTGAAGAAAGCCGGCGTGCAGATCACAGTAATGACTTACAAAGGTGCAGGCATACATCTGTGTATATGTGGTAGAGATATAAAGAGAGAGCAGACATGCATAAGTCAACAAAACCCATCTGAAGAACCACTGTTTTCTTTATCATGGTTGCTCTCAATGATGTCAATGATTATTTTCTCCTCTTTTCAGACTTCTTCTATTGCTGGCAGACGTTTGTGGCTCGTAAAGAGAGCAGATTCAAGGCCTGGGAAGAGCTGCACCGAAACTCTGTACGCCTCGCCAGAAAACTGGACCGTATCCTCCAGGTAGAAATTTCACCATCCGGCATGTTTTCACTCAAACAACAGGATTAAAATGAAGCATAATGGTTTGTTGAACATTCGAACAATGATGTTTTCTTTCTTTCTTAGCCCTGTGAAACAGAAGATTTAAGAGATGCCTTCAAGCTTCTTGGACTGTGAAATATACCTGTGACCTCCTCTGATGTTCCAATAAGTGTATCATTAAGTTTACAGAGAAAAATACATGTTGATGTTTGTCCATCACTACAACTGCTAAACTGAGAAAAACAGCTTTGGATTTGCAGCAAGGCTTTTGACATTAGATAGACGCTGCTTGCTATTTGTGGAGCAACATTCTGAATTTTCAATATGTGAAATAAAATGCTATACACTGAGATGTCTTGTGTTATTGATGCTAACTCATGCTGTGGCTAATGCTAGCTTGCAAGCAGTTAGCGTAGCAAACATTAGCTTTCCAAAAAATTACTAGCTAGCTTAATTGCTGGTAGCAATGATTGAAAACTGTTGAGTGCTACAAATTAAACAGGTATTTCAGTGATAAATGATAATCCAAGTTAAGCTGCTACTTTTTCTATGTGTTTGCTAAATGCTAACATATATGTTATGACAGGTTTATGTGAATTTGCAAGCTAAAAGTACTCATATGACGTCATGTTCAGTGATTATGTTTTACTTTAAAGAAGCTGAGAAACGATCAATAAACTGGCCTTTAAGTAAAAATCGGTGTCATGCCCCTTTAAAACCATCACCGACACCGCAGCACAGAGGCAGGTGTCGCCGGTTTGTGCGCACATACACCGTCTATTACGGTCCAGCCGCACGGACGCGCCGCTCACCGTCACCGCCACAAGTCAAGATGGCGACCGAGGGTCAGTTCGAGTACGAGTCGGTCCTCTGTGTTAAACCCGAAGTCAACGTTTACCGAATCCCACCGAGAGCATCCAACCGGGCAATCAGGTGAGGAGAGGCGGTGGTGGTGAGAGGGGGGGCGGTGCTCTGTGACCCAGCATCCATGAGCTGCAGCCGCCGCCTCGGACACCTTCCTCCCGAGCTCACCTCCCCCGATCAGCAGCCTCCCGGTAGTTTTAGTGCTGGTTGTCTCCGAGTATTTACAAGGTCATTAAGGAAAACACGGTTCGGGGTTAGCACCTGAACCGAGCCCACTAAACGTGCACCTGATTCATCCCTGTCGTCCATTTGCTTATATATTTTTATCCATTTGCTTATGAAACCATAAATGATGCTAACAATGCCTAAAAGTGCTAGCATGCTAATGATGCTCTGTTTTGATCCTCATCTTGCTTGTGTGACCTTTTAAGTAAGGTTAATATAGCAGATCAGCATCTCTAGAGCTGTGAGGAAGTCTTGCTCAAGGACACTTAAGCAGGTGATGATCTTTGAGGACAAGGGGCTTTGACATGGATGATCCAACTAGTCCCTCTACATGTGATTTTAAGTGTGTTATTAAAACAGGTTGACACTGAATTGTTTACCCCATTTTTCATTGGCTGGTGCTGCTGCTGCTACATCTGAGTGGACATGACACCAACCAAACAGTAGCACAGGCCCAAGTCCCATGAGATGCATGATTGGTTAACCAGTGACCATATGTATAGTGAGTAAGGATGGTGATGTAATATTTCAGCCTCAAGTCTCAGTGAAATGCCCGTCTGATGCCTTAGTCACGATCCGTCCACATAGAAAATAGCCAGTGTGCAGCTAGAGTGTGTCTGAGTGTTGGATGAATCATAACAATAACACACACATACAAATCTCCTGTCCTGTCTCCTTTTCTTCTTTCCTGTTCTCCCCCTCCGTCTCAACATCAGTCTCAATAAACCTGCTGTCATCGCCTCACCTACATCAAACCGCAGCAATTTGCCTGACTGATTGTGTGTTTGTGTCCCAGGGCTGCAGATTGGAAGCTGGATGCTCCCGACTGGACGGGACGCATGCGTCTCACGGCCCGGGGCAAAGTGGCCTACGTGAAGCTGGAGGACAAAATCTCTGGTGAGAGAGAGGCAGACGGGACAGTGCTGTTGTTTACTGGCGCTGCTGCTGTTGTAAATCATTTCACTGTGTAGTCTCCTGTTTCGCCATCCCCCTCTCTGTTACTCATCTATTCCAAGGTGACCCAGCCCACGTCCAAGCAAGCAGTTTATTTTGAAGCAAACAGGCAGATAATCTCTGTCTCTCTCACTGCATTTCATCTATTTGCCTCCTTGTTGTCCCCAGATTATATCGTATGTTGGGCCCTTTTTATTATAATCTGAATACTAGAATCCTTCTTACACATTTTTTCTTACGCAGGAAAAAACATTGAATTCCTGACCCCCCCCCCCCTTTTTTTTAAATGTGAGAGTTTGGGCTTAATAAATATGATTTTTGTTTGTGTCTCTTCATGATCCAAATTTCCATTGGAATGTTTAGCCAAATAAATGATGAACATATTTCTTTTGTTCTCCTGCAGGCGAGCTGTTTGCCCAAGCACCAGTCGACGAGTTCCCTGGCATCGCAGTGGAAACAGTCAGTGACTCAAGCCGTTACTTTGTGCTCCGCATCCAGGATGACAACGGTGGGTAAACTGTTTGTTGCTAAGCCATAAATATTTTGTAAATGTGCTCATAATTTAGACGACAACAGAACAGAGGATATCCAGAGCTGAGATATTATTTTTTTAGGCCAAATCTTGGAAACTGTTCATTGTAGGCTACAGATTATTGTGAGGTTTAGTATGTTTTCGTGTGTAATATCTCACAAATCCCTTCCCTAAACTCTACTAAACTCTAACCCCTGTTTGTTGTGTTCATTTCTCTCTTAGGCCGCAGTGCGTTCATAGGCATTGGCTTTGGAGACCGAGGCGATGCCTTTGACTTCAATGTTGCACTCCAGGACCACTTCAAGTATGCAGCTGCTTCATTCTGTGTCATGAATCATAGCTAATTCAGTATGGAATTCATTTATTCCAGTTTATTAAACTATCTTTTATCCTTTTTGTATCTCATTTTGTTTCCCTCCTTCATCTTTTCCAGGTGGGTGAAACAGGAAAATGAATTTACTAAGCAGGCACAGGCTCCAGACACCACTCCAAAACTGGACCTGGGCTTCAAAGAAGGACAGACCATTACTCTCAATATTGGGGTAACCCTGTTTTCACCAAATATAATCTTTTAAAGTTTTAAAGATTTCACTTTTTATGATTGAACCACCAAATAAAAAACACTATTAAGAAATGAAACCATGCTAAGTTACAGTTTAGAATGAATTAATGTTTACGGTTGAGCTTTGAGTCTAAAACCAGGCCAACCATCTGCTTTGATACGTTTTTTTTTGCAGTCTTCACAGGCAAGATGTGAATCTGTATTAACACACACACACTCACCCAGTTTTTTTTTCTCCCAATTGTACCTTCTCCAGCAATCAAAAAAGAAGGACAGATCTCGTCCCCAGAGTTCAGGTGGCATTGGACTTCTTCCACCTCCTCCTGGGGGCAAGTTAGCCCCACCCCCTTCATCCAGATCTACCAATCATAACACACAACCGTCTGCAGGAGGAAGTGACACTGGTGAGTAATTTCAACACTACAGTATGTTTCGTGTTTTGTTTCCTCATGATCTGGCTAATAAAAACATCATGATCTCAATCTGTCTATCACAAAATAATGATTCCATGAGAAAGCTGTCTCATAACTATCAGGATCACACAACATGCCAAGATTACAAAAAGTAAAAAGAAAATCCTCATGTTCGTGAGAAAACAAAATCTGGAGACAAATTGTAGTTCTTTTAACCAACATGTCTATGGGTAAGCACAGCATTGTACTCAACATTATGACTGTAGAGAAAATATGCTTAAGCGCTCTGCTGGAAACAGGTCAGCACAATCTTAGCACAATTGTCAAAATCAGTTTTCAGTTTCAAGTTTAAACAAAGATAAACCTCAATGATCCATTGCTTTGCAACTTTACTTCCATGTTTAACCTGCAGGTTGTTGTAGACCAGTGTTAGATTTACAATGGGATGTAGAGTGTGACCTCAGAACAGAATGAAAGTTCATGTAAATGGTCAATATAAAGCAGAGGAAAGTTAGTTTGTTGTTGAAAACTTATATTTTCTTTCACCCCATTGGGATTTGTTGTAAAGCTGTTTCCAGTGGAGCACTTGTATCACAGTCTTTACAATGAATATGGTGACTGCAATGTTATGCTGACATACAGGAATACCAGCCAAAACTATGAGGTAGACTCCAGTTGTAAAATACTGGAATTTTCCTTTATAAATGATTATCGACCCCCTTCTCTCTGGCCCACTGTGCTATAGATGCTTTTACACTTTTACGTTGTCCACGTGCATGCTATCTGCCCATGCACATGGTTTCAGTTTCATGTGCTGAGGTTTGGAGATGCCTGTCTCTGAGATTGTTGGTTCTGGTGCTCTAAAAAATTGTAAAACATTTGAAAAATTAAGCAGCAATTTATATTTCCACGAATGATGTTGCATCATTTTGAGAGAGATGTTGGAGACTTTCAGTGCTTTAAACAGCACAAATGAGATTTCATTCACCCCCATTGTGTTTGGGTGTTGGCAGACGTTTCGGAGGTCGATATCAAACCTCAGCGTATAATACTGAAAGTATCTGCATGGCTACATATATACCACTGGGGTATGTGGGATAATACTGCATGTTTGTCATTTTGGTGAAATGACCCTTTGGCGAAACGCAAGTTTCACACTTCACAGCAAGTGAAATCACAAAGATTGAGATTTTCTTACTGTTTATTAGATGATAAATTTGAAATTCTAAAATAGCTGAAAATTCAAATGAATATAGATTAGAGATCAGAAATCTTTATTGCTGTAACATTTTTGTTTTATTTTTCTAACCACCAGGTTTTTTGCTAGACCTGGACTCCAGTAACTCCAACTCAGCTGCTCCATCCAACCCCTCCACCACAGCCAGCTCTGACCTGTGGGGAGACTTTGACTCTGTACCCTCAAAGTGAGGAGAGATTCATTTTGGTTTTCTCCTTCTTATCTCTCTGTAAATTTCTGCAGCACTTTTGCAACTTTGTTTTCCCCTGTATGGGGTCCCGTATCTCTCCCTGCCAAGCAGGGTAATCCCCTGTACTACTTTGTTATTTTAGTTCAGTTCCCCATGGCGTCTGTTCTTAGCCAGAGATAGACCCAGACCTCAATGTCCAGTTTTAAATAGAGAGATTTAGAACTATAGACCATCTCCACCAACCCTCCCTCCCCACCCTTCTTGGGGATCCTCTGCCCTCTCTCCTTCAGTATTACCAAACAAGCGCTCTAGTTATCCTCTCTGAATTCTGCCATTTCCCTTTTTCTCCTCCTTTCAATGTTTTATTTGCTAATTTCTATCCTAGAATATACTTAATAGAAATATGATCAAGGGAGGCATAATCAGAAACATCTGATGATGAAATCGAACAAAGTATAATTATGAATGAATTTATGTACAGAGAATATTTATTTTAAATGTATATATTGTCAGTAGTTTGTAATTATTGTCATTGGTGTTGTCACCTGTATGTACTGTAGCTTATATTTCTCCAAGTCCTCAGCAGTGGGGCTGACTATATGCACTGACTGGCAGTCTAGTCTGTCTATGTAGTTAGTAATCCATAAAATCTGTATTTAATGCAGAGATTGTTCAAATCTTAGACTTAGGCTATTGTGAAGTTTACCACAAAATGATTTTACTTGAAAGAAGAGTGTTATGCTGTTGCTGAGTTACAGACTAGTTGTGCTCTGTAGCCCCCTCTAGTGGGCTCTTGTGGCTCTACAGCATCATTTTGAGAGATGTCAAATTGAGCTGCAGCTGTTGAACACATATTTCACTGGGGATGGGTCTTGGGCACTGTGTGCATTGGTTTAACTGTAGTCACTACAAAGAGACAGGGAAGTAGAAGTGGTGGATGCAATTGGGTGTTACCAAAGGAAAGAGAGTCTTCAAGTGCTTTTATCTTTGCCTCAAGGGGAAACCAAGATGATTTAGTCCATGTTATGTCATCTCCACTCAGCACACAGCTGTTAAAGCTGTGTCTGGTGAGTCATTTAGGTCCCGACCTCTCTCCTGCTCAATGAATAGGTCTGTGTTTCTGCACTGTCTCGTCAGTCTGGGGGAAGCTTCATCTCCTTGATTCTGTTTGAGAAGGTGATCAGGTCGTAGGCCTCAACTGCAGCATGCTGTACTGTACAAACAAGTTTTAACTGTGAACTTCAATTCTATGTTAAGATGTGATGGTATTAATGGTATTCTGATGCAGAGAAATGTGGGACCAAGCTAGTCTGTGTTTGATACAGTGCTTTGTTGTGATGTTGTTACATACAGAGAGACGAATTATGTTGCACTGATATCACATGCACGTGTTGTGGCAGATGACAGTAACAAGTGACATAATGATGGACATTGATTGGAACACACAGTGATTGTGTGAGTGTGAAGCCCTACCAATGTTTGTCAGTGTTTTACTGTTTAAATTATATGCATCTCTCCCAAATGTTACTTGTTATTCAAGCTGTATATGTATATGGAAATGAATATGCAAAGAAAAACATAAAGATGTCTCTCTGTGACCATGAATTTCATTTGTTGTTTTTTCTCCTGAATAAACACAGTGAAAAAGATCAAATCAATAAACAAATGACTCATGAACAAATGTAGCTTTATTTTATTTTTTTGGATACAATAGTGCACATAATACTGGATTGTCAATGAGTACCTTACAATCCACGACAGAGTGGGTCTTTCTTTGTACGATGAAATGACTCAGTGCTGCTATAGGCCCATTACTACAGTACTTAAATGGGTCGTAAACCATGGAAGACATGATCTGTGTCCAACAACACACAGATGAAATGAGCACACCTTGAATATTCACACACAAAAGACTAAAACATAGATATGACTCAGCACACTTGTGCGTATGTGTGAAAGAGAAAGAAAGAGACCCCCAGGTGTTGACTGGTGGATTTATGGTGTTATGGGCTGTTTTTATGACGACGCTCCTGGTTTGTGTCTCTAAGGGGCTTCATCCTCACCGGTGGTCACATCGCCATCCTGGGCCCATCAGGCCTTGTTTGCCCAGGTTTTGGGGTTGCTACGGCGGTTGCGACAGCGTTTCCTATTAGTTGACCTCTCGACACGCCTGGGCCACCCGGACAACTCTCTGCACAGTTCGGCTGTAATATGCCAAAGACAGATTTCTCTAAATATGTCATCACATGCCCGACATCATGGCTTGTTTTAGTTATAGGCTATCTCACCTTTCAGATACTCGTCCTGCTGGCACACTGTCCTCACACAGATCTCATTGTTGATCACATAGACGCGAGGAAGGCTGCATCAGAAATATAATAGCGTCATGAGGATTGTAATAGAGCTGTAGAGCTACAAAGCTGGTGTGACAGGTCATCTGAGGTAGTTCTAGTCAAAGTATTTCCATTTTTCTGCAAACACATTTTGATGTTTTTAATTATTGCTACTTTGCAGGTTTAGAGTTTAGACACATGATGAATTTCTGAGGTTAAATTGACCGACAGTAATATGCTTTGACTTTAAAGGCTCAGCCAGCTTTTTATTATGAGCAGTGGAGTCTGACATAAACACATTTCAGTTTAGGTTGTTTCACATGAGAGATTTCTGTATTTCTGCTTTTGTCTCTGCTCTTGTCACTGTTTCTAAGTGGCGGAGTGCTCAGTCGGAAAAAATGTCACATACTTTTGTGCACCAATCAGAGTTTAGCCACATTTAAATCAAAATCTGATGACAGTTCAGGGTTGTATGCTCAAGTTGACAGCAATGTTTGAAAAAACACACACGCACACCCAAAACACACCCACTCTGTCCTGATGAAGCGTATTAATACTAAATTCGTAATAAATAACAACTAAGGACGTGTTTATGAGCTTTAACTTTCACTGTTGCCTTTTTAGTAATAAATATTTAATGTCATACATAACATTTTTCAGGGACTCCAAATGGAAGTATAAAGGCAATACTTTCTGACTGGGTATTCATTCCACTTCTGATCTCTACAGTGTGTGCTCAAGAAGCAGTCATTGATGAAACTGTGCACTAAGACATTCACTGCTAACTTCTAAAACTCATTCTGCAGGTGAATTGCTGATCACCTGTAGAGACAAAGAGCACCAATACATCTCTTGATGGGCCGGTGAACCGAGTACATCCTGGTGCAAGGATACATCTCCTCCCTGCAGTCTACAGAGACAGAAGATACATCAGATATTGAAACCGCATCAATCACATTGACATGATGGAGAACAGAAAACACTGTGCCAGCAGTTCATGAGGCCTCCTGAGAGGCAGTTCGGCTCCACTGTCACTCACTGGCTGGCAAGGTCCCTCCAGGTGCCTCAGTGGTCTCTAGAAACGAGGAAAGAAAACACATTCAGATGAGGAACACGTCTCACTGCTGACCCGTCGCAGTGACTCACAGACTGACAGATGTCATGCAAACATAACTGGTCCTGATGTAAAGTGCGACTTATGAGGAGAAGAGCGTTACCAGGCTGCTGGGCTTGGGCTACAGCTGTGAGTGCTGTGGAACAGAAACCACATGAGGGGAGTGTTTCGCAGCATAAAAACAAACACGCAGCGACTCAACCGTAATTAAACACGATGATTTGTGTGTTCTGTTTGGCAGCATTACCCTGGAAACTGCAGAGGAGCAGGACCACTGGAAGGCTGCCCATTCCTTCAACTTGTAAGAGGTAAGCTTTACGAGCTGGAGGAAACCAGAGAGGAAAAGAGTCAGGGTGATTTCACAGAGTGGAACTGTTCAATATCCTCACTCAAGATTTTTGCCCTGTTTATGTTTCCTTTAATCTCCTTGCATATAAATGCTCCCAACGTTCCAGGTCACTGTAATGTTTTCCCTAAAGTTTTTGCTCCAGCTAAAAACACAGAGAGCCGTGCTATGTTCTGGCTCACAGACGAGTTGTTGGAGAGTGCCTTTTGCTGTGGAATAATCCCTCCTACACTATGTTCTTGTATACTTTGGACTGCTTGTAAACAACTAGATAAAGCTGCAGCAGCTATTAAAAAAAGTTTGAAATGACACTTTCTACCTGTGAAAATGTGTTTTTCTCCTCTCCCTCTCTTTCTTTTCTTACTCTTTCTCCTTCCCTCTCTCCTCTCCCGCCCTGCATCATTCCTCTCGTGATGTGTCAGTGTAACTTTGGAGTCCAAGACGTGAGTTCTCTCAAAAGAATGTGTTTTTTTGGTGCCCTATTTGAGCACCCCTCCGCCCCTCCTCTGTTACAGTCGCACATTCTTTTACAGCTTTCTTTTCATAGAACATATTCCTGCTTTCCAACTGTACAATCGTCACTAGCCCCTCTGAGCACAGCATCACCATTTTGCCACATGTTGTGTCCTTTCTTCTCCCGATAATCCCAGTCAGAGTCACACATTTGCAATTACTGCATTGAAAACTGTGGCTTGTCCTGGTTTAGCTCGGTGCATGCCTCTGGTGATCTGTTTGTGAGTGTGACGTGCTTTTCACTGCATGTACTTCCTGACCTCTGTATGCAGCCACACATCACACAACCATAAAATCTTAATATTGAAGTGGATCAGTTAATCAGACAAGCATTCACTTTTTACATTTCATGTTTACATCTAACCATCGAATCATTAGGCAACATCCATCCATCAATATGTTTGGATGTGAGATAGCCTGCATGTACAGATGCTTCCTCTGTGTATTCCCTTTAGTCTGTGTTAAAATCAGGTGAAAAAGAAGCAGAATTAACTTGTACTCACAACTTTTGCTGTCGTCCACAACTGCTTTAGTTTTATGAATCTTTTGTCTTCTCCTCTTTCCCCTCCTTCCCTCTCCTCCCTCCTCTTCCTCCTCCTCCTCCTCCCCTTGTCCTCCTAACCATGTTAGTTCTCTGGCTTTTCACTTTTTTTTCTGCCCCAATCTGGCATAAAAAAAATCGCATGCAGTCACAATCTGATCTCTATCATGTGAAGGTTATTTCCCTTGGGTTCACACACACACACACACACACACACACACACACACACACACACACACACACACACACACCATTTTATTTATTAAACAGATATATACAATATCTTAGCATCTTAGTGTCTCATCAACACGCAAAGCAAAATATTCAGACTGTCATCATTCACAAAAAAGTAGAGCAGTTGTTTTTTTTAATTATGGGCTCCATTAAATTGGCAAACGCACACAAGTGACAGACCTTTCTTAACCTTATTACCCTCTTTCTTTAAAAAGCACTCAAAGTCTTTTTAAACATGTATGTAAAGATAACAGCAGCTTTATTTATTTAAGATAATAAGACCAGAGATGCAGGCTTGTCTTAACATACAGTTGTATTGTCTTGTTGTAAGGGCATATACATTTTTCTGAGACTCAACAAGTTATGTCTGTCCTGTAATCTGTTTGGTTTTGTTGTCTTTTCGGAATGGAAAAAAAATGAAATAAATGAAAGACACACATGAACAAAGGCATCTGACCACAGAGGGCCTCAAATTTGACTTCAATGCTACTTAACATCACCAGCAGGTGGAGCAGTGGACATAGAAAATGCTCTTGGGCCTCTGCATGTAATCAGTGGTCAGAGAGAAAACTTGCAGAATTGTTAGAGCAGTTAATGTTATAGGTGACAGTCCATGTTTTATATTAATGTTTTACATGTTGTGTCACCTCCTAAAGTCATGTGTTGCTCATCCTGAAAATGGCAATTACAATTTTTTTTTAATCCAGTGCTGAGATGATGACTTGATTAATCAATAAATTGATCCAAAGAAATTCCTAAAATGTGGACTGTTGATTGACTGAATGTTGATCAACAATTTAAGTAATTTATTGAGCAAAAACATCAAATATTCACTGGTTTCAGCAACTCACATGTGAAGAATTGTTGTTCTTCTGTTTTGTATCCCAGTGTTTTTGAACAGGTGTTGCCATCAATAACATATAATGTTTATATATTCAAAAGTACAGTTTTGATATTAGCTCAGCTGACCTAATTACACCACCTAAGAAAGTCTGTGATCTAGGATAAGTCCAAAGTCCTTATACTCTGTCAGCAGCTTAGTCTCCTCTTCTTTGATGTCTTTTGAGACTATTTCTAGTCTGCAAATAGATGTAGCACAAAGTAGTTTGCCAGCATATTAAATCTGAAACAATTTAAGTTATTGATGAACTTCAATGACTGGAATGTAAGGGACATATTTTGTAGACAGTTTATTCTTGCATGCACTTAGACATGTGTCATCTGTATCTCACAATTCCTTAATTATTAGTTTACATAATCTGTCCTTGAAATGCTCCAAGTGCTCATCTGTGCAAAGATGAAAGTGTTCACCAGGGCCTGAGCGCCTGACCTGTTGTCTCGGAGGCTCTTTGTGTTGAAAAGGCGCATTTCAGTGGGACGCCTGCAGCTGCACGGGGGGAAACTCGACTCTGCGCTGGCGTCCATGCACTTGACTAATATAAATATTGCCACACATACCCCTGAAGTCACACACGACAAAGCTCTTCCTGGCTCTCACTCTACGGTTGGGACTCGTCGGTTCAAGAGGGAGACACTCATCATCCCCTTGACATATCGAGGCTACGTGGACCCCAGGGTGAGTGCCTGCGGGGTGGCCCTAACAAGGTCGACTGGGCGAGCCCGATGACAGCTTGACAGATGGAGGCAGTGTAAGCAAAAGAGAGGAGGAGAGGAGCCAAGAGGGATGATCAATCCTTCGAACAACATCAAGCTGCCACTCTGCCCACGCCATGAGGAGAAAGAGATGAGATGAAGAAATAGAGCAAAGGCAAGAGCCGAGCAAAGGAGTCAGGTGGCATGGGAGCGAGAAAGCAACACAGAATGGTTAAGGAAAACATGCCTGATAGTAAACACATGATAATCTCTCGACTTGTTTATTAGTTGGCTGGCATTGCATGAGGCATGCCAGCTCTGCAATACTTCTGCTCACCGACCTCCTTTTCACCCCAACACTCCTCCCTCACTCTGCTTCTCTCTTACTGTCTCTGTATTGCAGCCAGCTGATATATTTTTCATGCACTGCTGTATTTCCTATGCAAGAAAACACACACACTTTTCTTTGGTCTTTATATACTTGTGAAGACCCTCATTGACAAAATGCATTCACTGGCCCTGAACCCTAAACTTAACATCACAACCAAATGCCGAACACTTACCATAACCCTACATTAATCTGATAATTTGTGTCTCTTCTTCTGGACCGATATCATCAGCCTCAATACTAGCAACACTGAACGTTGATAGGAAGCAAGGTGACGGAGACGATTGGGAGCATAGATGGAAAATTAGACCACGATGACCCACATATTTAGCTTCACTGTGGGGATACATTTCAGACATTTGGCCAAATGAACTCTTTATTTGTTCCGTTCTGACCATCAATCCGGCTCTTATATCGGTGTCTGTTTTTGCAGCTATCATCCTCACGGCATGTGGCATCTTTTATCAGATATCTGTCTAAATATCTGTTACATCTAACATCATTTTCCAGCTGGTTGTCTCTGTGTCCTTCATCCACATTAACGAACATGAAACTCTCTTTTATAGACAGAAACAAGGTAACTTATATGAGGTATTAAATGCAGATTTTGAAGACGCTTTATTGGCTGTGAATGTGACGCCATGCAGACCTTTATGAAGTTTAAACCTTTGCACCAAAGTGAGAGTCATTCAATTCCAGTAGCATGAAATCTGAATCTTGTTGACATTACAATTTTAAATCTGATGTTCTTGAGTTTCCATATTTGGGAGTGTGTTTTTCATCTACACGAGCGTTTAAAGGTCTGTCGTGACTTGGAAGCACATACACGATTCAAGGTAAAATGAGCTAAAGCTCCTTGTCATTGCACTTGGGATTTTGCAAGGACCAGCAGTCCTCATGGATGGCTGTCCTTGTTTCTCCTGTTTTCATCATCCATGTTATCTGTCCTCGTGGACCTCGGACAGATTTACACCTCGATTAGCATCTTTGTGTTGGCACTCTATTGTCTCTGTGGTCTGCACCATGTGTTTCCATTTGTCAGGCTGTGGTCCCCCATTAACTCCCCACCCAAGCAAGTGTCACATGAGCCCTGTTCTTCTGTTTCCCAGAAAACAGCGCATCCCAAACAGCCGTCACTAAAGGAGATATCAAGTGTTTTATTATAAACATACTGTATTATGAGACATGGCTAAAGACGTAGTACCTGGTTCTTGTTACCAGTGACCTGAGAAGAGAAGGGTCCAGCGAGGGAGTAACTGAAAGGGACACAGCTGCCAAAGTTGCATAAAGTAGATGTGACCACAGAAGCAAAGATGAAAGGGAAAGACAAGTCCCAAGTGGCATGAGAGGAACAACGCAAGGGAAAAGACGGCCGGAGATAAAGCAAGAGCAGAGACGAGGGAGTTAACAGGCAAGATGGGTCACAGTGTTCCATCAGATTGTGCTGTTGCAGGCCTGCGGGCGCCAAGGCAGCCTGACTTTTGCATTTGGAGGCCTGTGGAGTGCAGATAGTCAGAGGGAGGTGATGATGTGCACGGTGTGTAAATAGATGGGCCTGGGGTCTATTTATAAATTCATCTGGAGTGGCCCTTAGCAGGGGTTAGCACAGGCCCTACTGACATACACACACACCGGCACTGCACATTAGCAGCTGGCTACCAACAGGGATCCACTCCAAATCAAAACTGAGATATTGGGCACGCCGCAATGTGAAAGTTAAAACCTGGGATTTAATTTTCTGTGATGTGTTTTTCCATTTGCTCATTGCGCTGGATGTTAACTCCATTTATTGTGAACAATACAGTTAATTTCTCAGGTGTATTTTATTATTTTATTGCAGCTCAGTTCTTTGCATGTGCAGTGGTAGAAAGTTGTTAACATGATAGCATGATTTAGTGGGGGCAAACATGCAAAGTGGCCATAAGTACTGCCATAGCATTCTTCTGAGGGATGCCCTTACTGAAATGCAGGTGATTTTTCAACCAGTTATTGTCCTCTGTGACAGATGTAGGACAACTGTCCCCACGAACAACACGGAGGTCAACCTGCCACGTGTGTAGATGTCACGTGAGATTTGTTCTACTTTCAACATGTAAATACATCATTTATCCAAGTACAGTATAATAAAAGTCATTTAGCTTCGAGATAATTGTCAATGTGAATAAACATGTTGCTGATAGTCTAATGCCGGGGCTCTGCATCATGCACACTGGGAAGAAGATCACGTTGGTATCACTATCAGGTTGTATTGTTCAGTCCAATTTTAGACATGCATCTTGTGTTCTGCAGCACCTGTTGCTTTACCACGTCAAAGACTTCGTTCCATAGGTATACTTTTCCAGAGTCTCTTAGAAAAGATTTCATAGGTTGGCAATGATTCATTATAAATAATAAAATTAAATTAAATCAAATAATATCTCTGGTTTAAAACTCAAATTGGAGTTGCACATTTTCATACATTAGCAGTTAAGGGTCAGTTTTTCCACAGTTATAAATGTTTGTAAGTCATTCCTAAATGTGTTTGGGCTGCCTCCTCTGGAAACTTGTTCTTCCTCTGTATTAATTAAAGTGCCAAATAAAAACAAAGTAGGTAAGAAGATATATTGCATCAAATGTTTAAATTATTAATTATCATTATTGAAGCATCACTAAATTATTTATTGAGGTTTACTAAGTTCATTGCACACTTATGTTTATTATTACAAACAACTTAAATTCTCAATGAGTATTAAATTTTCAAAGATTAAGACCTCTCCTGATCCCGCCCTGCCCTGCATCAGACACACTGATATTTGAGTCAAGAAAGATTAGGGATCCTGAGGTCAGGTTGGGTGACGGCTTGAAGGAGGTGGAGGTTCTTCTTACAGTGTTTAGATATTTCCAGAGGTTTAACTGCAGATTTAAAGTTGTATGTAAAGACAGCATAAGCTGTTTCACGTTGAACTACAATTCTAAAATGCAATTTATCTTAATCGTGTAATAAGAGACAAATGATTTTGCACCATTTAAATAAAAGCAACTTTATATGACACAACATGTGTAACTCATGGACTGTATCTCATTAGAAGTTCAGGTAAATCCAATTAGTTTATTTTATACGGGCAACCATTCCAATACAGATTTTAAAAGCATAATAGCACAATTTACTAGTTTCAAACATCAAATTTCTCTTGTATCATCTATAGACTCTTTTCATTAAGTCACACATACATAGGCATATATATATATATATATATTACATACACACACACACACCAGAATATATACAACAGTGGAAGTGGCAACTTTAGCAAGGATTTTTATAAAAAAAATATGAAAATAGAGCACCTTATAGAGTTTATGTTTGCATTAGATTTATATGTATAATTGTACAAAAAAATAATGTCAAACATGTTACATTCATTAAAAATGGTCTTGAAACAATTCTACAGAGACAAAGCTCATCTCTCCCCTCTTCCTTCCCTCACCAGCTCCTCTGCTACTCCTCCTCCCTCTCTTATTTTTCTGGCCTCCTTCTCAGCCTCCTCTGCCTTCCTCCTCTCCTCTCTCTCCGTCTCCATCAGCCACGGCCCTCCCAGGTAGCTCAGGATCTCCTCTGGGCTTCCTCTCAGTTTGGGCTCTGGGTGTAGCAGCTCCTTGAAAAGAGTCATCACTAGTGGGCTGAGGCCCTCGAACTGTGATGGAGGAGGGTTGTCTCTTTGCTTTGCCTTCATGATGGTGTAACTGTCTATTTCCTCATCTCCACCGTCCCCAATCTTCTCGTCCTTTTCAGCCTCACGGTCAAACCACTCCTTGTATCTGCGGTAGCCACGGTCATCGTGGGTGCTCTCTTCCCAGGGGAAGCAGCCCGTTAAAAGGCAGTAGACGAGTACACCGAGGGCCCAGCTGTCAATACAGGGCTCCACTGTTATCCAAATGTCCTCCATCTCCTCTTCAATCCCATCGCGCTCCCTCCTCTGCCACTCCTTCTCCGCCTCCTTGGCAGGTTCCACCTCCGGGGTACAGAAGGGCGACTCATACCAGACGGCACGGACGCTGGAGCCGATGGTTCTGGCAAGGCCAAAGTCACCCAGTTTGACCCAGCGACAGGAACCGTCACACAGGAAAATATTTTCAGGTTTGATGTCTCGGTGGACGAAGCCCAGGGAGTGGAGATGTGTGACGGCACCGCTCAGCTGGGACATCACTCTCTGGACACACTCTTCATCCACCCCGATCTGAAGCAGAAAGACAGTCGGGATCAGCCTCAACATCAGAAAACATACGTCTCAAAAACCTAGTACAATTAGTACAGTTAGATGACAGATGAAAATTGAAGGAAATCTGATTAAGCACCTCATGTAAGACAAACAAAATCTGCATCACTGAAATGGTTGGTGACGCTCCTGGAAACCCCTGCTTTACTTCATGTACTCTCGCTTCATTCAGCGAGAGCAGGATTGTTGATTTGATTGTTCTTATCACTACTCTATTATGTTACTGGCAGTGACACAGACACAGAAGAGGGCGAGCTGGAAGCCTTTATCAAGCATGTCTCAAAAGGACATGGTCAGCAGTTACTTTTTCCATCAAACCCCTGCAAGAAAGTCACACTGCAGACATGAAGTATAAGCTTTTTCAACAGCAACATGTCAATCTATGACCTTTTCTTCTTGAAATCACTTCATAAGCTTATTTTTCTATTGCTGTCTGGATTATTCTCACAGGCAACATTTTTCCAGTCAAGGAATTCTGTGTTCTTTTTGCACAAAGGCCCTGTGGTTGAGGTCAGGGAAAGATCGTGGTTTAGATTAAATCTTTATAAGCTAAACAGTTTCCCTCTGCTGCTTTTGTTTTCAAACTATGGCAGCAACCTTTCCCCCACTTTAGGCAAGTCCTGTGATTTGCCTAAACAAAACATTTGGCAGATATGTTTGGTATCATTTTTGCAACATGCAAGATAAGTGATTTGAAAACGTTTCCTTGTAATCTGGATGGCATTATATTTCATTTACAATATTCTGTTCCAAATTAGTAGGATACAATGCAATTTGTAGGAGACAGGGTTGCAATATTGCAACATCCATGGTTTTGTTCTGCTGAAAATACAGCAAACACCCTGTATTCTTCATTTTACGAGGAATCATAAATAAATAAAATACCATTCAGGGCATTGACAGCACGTTTCACAGCGCAAATCAGCCAAACTGACCTCTGACACTATCACGCTGTAGAGGTCACCGTACAGACCAGCTTGCTGGGCAAAGACATAGTAGGATGGTGTGGAAAAGAAGATGCCGAGGGCCCGTGTCAGAGAAGGATGGGTGCAGTAGGAAAGGGAGAGATTGTATTCACGCAGGAAAGAGGTGAGCGAGGTAGACTGACGAGGGAAGAACTTCAGAGCCATAGGGGTTCCTGAAGGGAGTGAAGCAAGACAGCATGTGTTGAATACTAATCAGCTTCGGTCAGACGCCGTCATCATCAGTGGAATGCGAGTGTTGTTCATCATTGACACTGTGAACAAATATAACTTCCCCTTTGGGGCGACTCTGTTACATAGCTACACCCCAGTTGCGGCAACCCTATCTCGCAGAATGTACCAAAGCACCTCATTACAGCAATCGAAGCGCAAAAGGTTACATGAACGCTATCATAATACATGTTACCGCAGCACTGACCTTACATAACATGTGTAGTTGATTCATTAAAAGGAAACCTGAGCCTGAGGTGAATGTGCAGCAATGGAGATGTCAAACATTACAGATCAGGCAGGGGGAGCTATATATCATCACACATATATATTTACATCAGGAAATTTGAATGGCATTTGCAAATGCTCTTGCGTACTAATTAAACTGAGATGTAACAGTCTCTGATGGTCGTGACCTTTAACATTGAGTTTTGCACTAACCTCTCTTCTTGTGAACAGCTAACATGACCTTTCCGTAGGATCCCTCTCCCAGGAGCTTTACCACCTGGAAGTGTTCGGACACCTTCAGACTGGGCATGGATTGTGCCGACAGGAAACACCGCTCATCAAGTTCCTGAGCTGCTGCAGCCTGTTCAGGCACACACACACACACACACACACACACACACACACACACACACACACACACACACACATGCATATTCAGTGTCATTGCATGATGCCTACATTATGATGATTGGTTTGCTTGCGTCAACTGAAAGGAGATCCACAGCTTGATTGCCATGTGCTGATGTCAGTGATAGATAACTTGACAGATTGAAGTTAGAATCTACGGCTGAACATGTGTTACCTGAACCTGCTACTTTAAAAAGGAGCTTGCAACTTTAAATCTCATATATCTCTTGCAAAACTAATATGTTGCTAATTGCTTAATTGCATAACTATTGTAATAATCCATTTCTTTCCTTGCATATTTATCCACATGCTATCCCAGCATGCATCTGTCAGAAATCAGTAGAACATATTGTGTTATGTTCACTTTTTGCTGAAGTGGCGTGACCTCCGTCGTCCTGTAACGGGATAAAACTTGAGACATCAATGTGATTTCTTATCAAGGCGATCAGAACATTTGGCGGTGTCATTCAGTTTCCAGCGTCATTCACTGTTGATCGTGCTGTCGCCTTCATGATGATTTCCTTTGAAGTAGATCCCCCACCACATACCCCAGCAAATTAGGAAGGCTGTGAACAGTTACCACACACAGCTTAACACAAAAGATAAAGCGATAGGAGGACGACATATTTTTACTCGTGACCTTCCATATGTTGCGTAACTGAACTTAGTGGACAGCAGATTTCAGTCCTGATTAAATTACACCTGTTACGTCTCTGCAAACATATCTGATTATTGCACTAATATTAATGATTTTTTCTACTATGGTTTAAGATAATTAGCCTGATTATGGTTAAACATTTGGTTAAAATATCAAACAGTGCTAAATGAAACTTCATTTCTGAATTCTGAATTTATTTCTGCCATGATAGCAGTTTTAAAAAAAATGGATGGATCTCAGTTATGAGTTGCTGCTTGACAAACAAATGGATCTGATGTGCAGCCAAAAATAAGACGACAGGTTTCAACTAGTCTGAAAGTGCTGCTTGGCACAGATGTTGCTAAGACAGCTGTATTTAAAATAGAGCTGATGATGGGCTGCTTCAAGATCAAAGGTGTATAGATTGATGCTGATCTGTTGAGGCACCAATAGGCTCCAGTTTGTATTTCCAGATTGTCAACTTTTCAGACTTTAAGAGAAAGGCTTAGAAAAAGGCTGTTGGAAAGAAAGTAAAATCTGAAACATAACAATGGTAAATAGTCACATTTCAACTTATAGGTGCATTGATATACCTAAGATTTAGTAAGATTTGAAAAACAGAAAGATTTATTGTCTATTTATATTCTTCTATGCCTTTTCAGAGTTTTGAACGCAAAGCAAAGTATTAAATTCCCAAATTCAAACCTCAGTTGGATTTCACTCGCAGAGTTGTTAACACATGTTTGGGTTATCACATTATTACATTCGCCGGCTGCTAGTCATTCCACTCATGCCAGAAATAAATCAATATAATTTATCACTTTTTGACTCTGATACATTTATCATTACTGAGTCAGGCAAACACATTTGATACATCAGGAGCATTCTGATATTTGCCATGTCCTTGCAAACTGAGGTGATTATTAATTAACCCCCTATTAGTAAACGGCACTTGGCATCAAGTGGCAAGTGATTTTAATAGGGGCTCTGCATGAGCTAACATCATTAACAAATTTGAAGTCTGGTAGGAGTACTCAGCATTACAAGCTGAAAATCCTCTCGATGAAATAGTCTATCAGACATTTGCAGCCTCGGAGCAATTTTGCAATAAAAAGCCAGCAGTGCATTTGTGCCATGCCTGCGTGTCATTTCATCATATATCGTTGCAAAAACACATTTGCACTATGATTATATCAAACCCCTAAGGATTTGCACTTGCAGTAAATCATTGCATATAAATGTGTGTTGTTGTTATTGTTTTTGTTTGTTTGCTGGCAGTATAATGCGATGATTTTGTGAATATAACTTACATCAAAATCTGTCATTTAAGTGTGCTGGTGCTGGATTTATCTCCATGGGAATAAAGTGCAATACTTACTGTCATTTTCTCTTCAGTTGGTTGATCTCTGCTCACTTTGTCTTGACTCTATTCAGCATTTAAAGACTTAAACTCCTGACAGGCTGCTGCTACTGCAACCGGCTACTGTTCTGTGCTGGAGCTCGACTTTATGTCCTCAGCCAGACTGATCATTTAACTGGAAATGCAGCTGATATTTTTTGCCTTTGCTCCGTGGTTCCATGCAGTAGCACAGCAGCTTTATAGAGGAGACTCACAGATGTTTGCTGGAGACCTGGATATTAACCGTGTGCTTCTCCCCAGGAGACCCACACTGAACTCTCTCCCTCTCTTTTCCTACTCTTGTGCCAAATCTCTCTCTCTCTCTCTCTCTGTTATGCTGGCAAATACGCGTGAACCAGCTACAAGGTATGTCAAACCTCCCCCCCTCCTCTCCTGTGTGCTCCCCCCCTTCACCTCTCTTCTACTACACAGCAGTGTTAATATCCCTCCATTTCCAATCTGTCACTCAACCTGACCACATTAACCCATCGCTCTCCTGCCTCCCCTCTCCTCAGCTGTCACTCACTTTCTACCCAAATACACACAACCCCTCCTCCCTGTCTCTTTCCATGTGCCTCTCTCTTTCTCACCCTCTCACTCAGTCTGAGTCAGTGAATTCCCCCCACAGTATAGGATTCCTCATTTAATCAACAGGTATGCTGGAATGATCGGAATAGGCCAACAAGCTGTACCCATGATCCCTGAATCTCTCTGGGATTACAGGGTACAGTTAAGCATGCACTTCACTTTATTGTCAGTAACACTGTCCTTTATCAGTGTGCTGCCCTTCATTTCTCTAACTCTACAGGAGGCATAAGAATACAGTATGAAATATATCACATCCATTTAATTTCCTCATGAGCATCCTCTGGCTTGTTCAGTCCGCAGTGACATACATCTTCATCTGTCACTTTTATCATCATCAGACAAACTTTCCTCCTCCTTTTCCACTCTCTTGTTTTAAGAACTACCTCCCTTCATCTCTGTCTGAGTGCATATTATTGCTTGCCATCACTGACTGACATGGCTAACAGCTGAATCTTTGCCTTGCACCTTCATTCTGTACTTTGCTGTCTACATGCCAGCTCCGTTTCCTACTTAACACCAGCTGCAGATCAGGCCTCTTCTCCCACTCCCATGGCCTCGACACACCTCTTTCTGTCCACTCAGATCCATTTCCCTTGGTACTACATACTACAGGACTATTATTGCAACCGACTTGATGGCTGTTCATTATGTAACACAAACACTGGCTGCTATCACAACAGCCTGGTCCCTGCTCAGGTTACTGCGCTGGTCAAGTGGTCAGCCATAGACCAATGAACAATATGCACTTACACATTTGTGCTTGCACCATAGGGTCCATTGGCCCCTGCTGTGGCAACTGCCGCCAACCAAAACACAACTTTAACCAAGTTGATGCCAAGACAGAGTCAATTTCATTCACAAGTACAGGGCGTAAAGCACACACATGCAAAGCGTAGACACTATGCATACGCTGCATGATTCACGGATGCTGTTGCACAGATGGTTTTGCACACATGTACAAGAGCACATATTCAGGACAGCTTTGATGACAGATAATGACAAGTTACATAATGTCTGTCTTTGCGATTTGGTTACCCTTATATATTTTTGCCTACCAAAATAAGAAATCACATGCTCACATGAGAGATGACCTTCTGTTACAAGTCTTTCAACAGTGTGTGTATACAGTAGGGTCTAAAGGTCTGAGAGCACAAGGAAAATCTCTAATATGTTTAAGGAAATCTGGAAATGATCAGAAAGTTTTAGGACTCAGACATTTTCATAATAACATAAGTTATAAAATGTAAAATATAGGAATATTGAACATTCTGCATTATTTCTACATCAAATTTAAGCAAATTTGTGTTGAATCCCTTCCATTGACCTATGTGTTCAAATGACATTCAGGTGCATGTTATTTTTTCATCAGACACTTCTTCAAGAAACTCAACTTGAAGCCAGAGTAATATTTAACTCCAGAAAGCCATACTAGTCTGTCATCAACTGAAATTATTTATAAATACTCAGAGTTCAAACTAAAAAAAAAAGATATTAACAATATATCAGACATTTATTTATTTACCTAGAGATTTAAAAGTTTGATTTGATGTAACACTACAAAACACTGATTTTGTGCTCTCATGACATCAAAAGTCAACAATCTGATTCATGAATCACTTTTACAGATGGTATTTTTCAGCCACATTTTTGTGACACTTTCTCTTTTTTCATGTTCACTAATCAAGTTGACCGCTTGTAAAACGAGGAGGGACAGTGAGCGTAAAGGAAATACTGTATAAAGTTTCTCTGTGACATAAGAGTGGGACACCACCTGTCAAAATAGCTTTTATGCTTGTTATAATCGCCTGCATTCCTGCGTTTATCTTCATGAGATTACTGTTTCCAAAGCAGCACTGTACAGTTATAGAGTTTGCTTGAGTCATGCTGCCATGTTTCTTCAGTCCCCCTCTCCCTGGAGAGGAGGCAAATAAAAGGATAAAGAGATGCAGGATAAAAGGGGAGCTTGTAACACACATGCATGCCAGCTGTTACTGTGTTGTTCTGATCTATGAGGCTTACCATGTTTATTTATGGATCCACTGACAGACGACTCTGTGGGAAGCTGTTAGTTTAGAGTTGGTTCAATGATGCCTCTTTGTGGCCGCAGCGTGTTATTGCATGACTGAGAAGAAACCAGACACTGACCTGCATTACATGATATGACTTATGAAGTTTGGAGACTGGTTTTGGACTCCAGACCGGTCTTACTTTAAACTTGAAGGTGATATATGTGCTGCTCAATTTTGCAGGTCTCAGTATGATGTGACCTGTTGCAGGTTATAGCTTCTAACCATGGAGGATTATCAGTCAGAGGCCTGCTCAGTTGTCTCCCCACTGAGCTTCTGACAAGCAGACTTTTAATAAATGGACACTCACATTCAGAGACACTAGGGAAGAAAACATGATGTGTTTAGAACTATTCATGCAAAAAGAAAATTGATTCAAATTTTGTAACCTCCATCTCCAATGACAGTTAACGTCTGTCAGCTCCAGCTCAAGATTAAAACCTGAACACATTTTCACAATGGTCATGATTTTTATGATGGTGACAATGTGTCTTTTTTTTTCTTTGAGCACCATTTTAACAATTTTTTGTTTAGATATAAAAACTTCACATACATACTACAAATTCTTTACAATTATGAATTGTAAAAAAATTCATAAAGTGCAGAGAAATTATGCCAAAAATAAAACATAAATGGCACAGCTATAAATTATGTCACTGTTTTTGAGCTTATTAATGTTGTTTCTGTATAACTGTCCTCTCATTCAGCTTTCCAGCAGCTTGGCATCAAATTATGATAAAACCACACAGGAGCATGAGAGATTGTGATTTCTTCCTCATATTCAGTCAGTGGGTGTTATTTGAATAAAAAGAGGAAATAAATCAAACAACCAGTCAGAAGTTACGTCTCTATCGCTCTTTGGAGGCTTTAAACATTAATGAAACATCGTTTTGTATATCTTTTCATGTGGGACTTTAATTTTGTGTGTTAAAAAGTCACTGAATTATTCATGAGTCTTCTACAACCATCCCAGGAAAACAAAGCTCCGGGGGGTGCGGTCTTTCCTGGAGCCGAGGACGGAAGCGGAAATTCGGCCATCTCCTCGTACATTCAAGCTACAACAGGGTCAGTACACACTTGATTTGGTTATTTACTGTGGTGTGTTTTATCACTAATTTGTTGACATATTGCTTTGATATTTAAACGTGTGTATTCAACACTATCCTGAAGCAGGACGTGTCCTTGCTAAAGCTTGTACAGCCTCGCAGTCCTGCTGCCAGTTACGAACTAACTAGCAGAAGCTAGCTAGCTAGCTAACTGCTACATTGCTAGCAGGCTAATCTTTCCTAGCAGCAGCAACAGAGCAGCAAGTGATTTCTTTTATCAGTCAAACTGGCACCTAAGCGTAATGTTCGTTTCCAGTCTGGTATGATTCAATATTCAGAATGAGCATGATCGTTGGTTTGACTTTAGTTTACTTGCCAGTTCGTACCTAGCTACACCCTCCTGTCCTCCTGTTTATAGTTTGCCCAGACTTTACCCAAACCTGCAAACTGCTAGCCGACTGTTTCGATTAGCTTTGGTGAGAATGGCTGAGTTGCTCGCTAATTGTCAAATGGAAGCTAACAGTGCCAGATGACAGCTAACGTTAGTTGGCTAATTAGCTGTAGTAAAGGCTTGTAAACTTGTCTTTCACTTTCGTACTTCTTGACACAGATATGCTCGGTTTATGGTGCTTTTGTTAACACTGTTGTATAATGTCAGGGTATCCATTAACTCTGTGTTTAGACAACTTCTTCTCGGCTAAGTTAACAGGTGCTGGTTAGCTAGCATAACGTCAGTGGACTGTTGCTAACAGCTAGCTAACTTGGTAGGTGTGACAGTTGTCTGGAGGGGTAACGATTGTTAACCTTATCTGCGTGCAGGCTAACTGGGTGGGGGTAACTTCAATGTGCAAATGTCAGCTACAGGCAAGTGGGAAGAGGAATGAGTTAGTTTTAATGCCAACTCTTTGCCTTGTTAGTGTTTTAGGTAAAGCCACCTAAAAAGGAATACATGTCATAAAGTAAGTGTAACTGAGATTTGTTTATACTTGCAGACAACAGGTCATTGATCGAGCTGAACGTGTGCTGATCAAAGTAAAGCATCTGTCTGTCATAGTCGAAGATAATGTGACTGTTTTCCACAGTAGCAGCAGAATTGAAACTTGGTTAATGAAACCTGTTTTTTCTCACAGTGTCAGAGATTCTGATACTTGAGTCAACAGGAAGTCTAACATAGAAAAGGCATGTCATGTCCCTTATCAACGATTATTTGTCGTGTCTGAACTTTGGTACAGAGCTTCAGGAGCCTCTGAACTGGCTTTTGCAGCAGTTGCCTAATCTTCAGTTATACAACATGGTCTCCTATTTATCTGACCTACAAGTTTGCACTACATGTGTCTATATAGCATATAACACATTTAAAGTATACAGAACATTTGAGTGTTCAGTGGAGCTTATTTGTCTTATTACTGGTTTGCCAAAGTTGATTTAAAGCCAAAACAAACAGTCATGTCCAAATGCATATATTCACTACAATATGTTATTCTTCAGAAGGTAATTTATTTAATTCTAATTCTTGAATCAGTCCACAGGCATAGAACCAGTTAGTTGATATTAGACAGTAAGAAACGGGTGTTAATTACATTCTTCTTTACATTGGTAAAAAATAACAAACCCATAAGGGGTTTAAAAGAATTTTAAGTAAATCTCACATTTTCGCACATGCCCAGAGAGGTCAATCTGTGAACATCTGTCACTGAGTCTGTGTGCAGTAAGCAGGCAGGACTGCTGGAGGCTCAGGGAGGCCTACTAGAGCTCATTTGCCTGGTTGCAGGTATTGTTCACACATTCATGAATGGGAATGACTTTACCAACTTTAGCAAAGAGACTGTGCCTTTGCTCCCTTTTGTTTCTTGAGAGATGGCAGTCGAGGGAGCAGCCAAGCATGGTGTTTGAAGATGATCTTAAGTGCACTTTGCTGAACTTGATCAAACTTCTCCTCTTTCCCTTTAGTGCCTTTAAACTGATGATCTGATTAGGTTTCAGTCTCATTAAGAGATAGAAAAATGGATAGTGATTGTTTTTACAGGTTTGTTTTACCGTAAGGGTAAGCTTTAAGAAACGTTCATGGAGAGCTTTAAAATATTCTGACAGCAAAATCAGGTCTTTAGGTGAATTGGTTTCTTCTAATGTCAGTTTCAGAAAAGGTTTTGGTTTATCGCCTACCTCTGTTGCTTTGTGACAAGGGCCAAGATAGCATCTACTGAATTTGGTGAGAAAATGCAGATTGTGGCAGTGAAAGGATGCATCTGGTCAGCAACAGTGTTTCAGCCTGCTGTGTAAGCAATCAAATACAAACAATGCACAGTGGGTACTGAGGGAACCAATATTGTGCCACAAAATCATTCCCTGCATGCCATTACACTAGCAGCAGCAGTAGCCAGGATCAGTCCATGATGTTTATGTCAAATTCAGACACTGCTGTCAGTGAGGCATAACATTATTTATTATTGCCCTAGACAATGTTTTTTCCACCTGTCTGTCGTCCAGTTTTTGCTCATACCATGTGGACTCTACACTGGACCTCTTGTTAGCAGGTGACAGGAGGAAAACTTTGCATTGTTTCTCTCTCTTGTATGCCAGTTCATCCAAGCCTTTGCAACTGCATGTTTTGTTTTGAGATGGCCTTGGCCTGGTCTCTTATTAAGTTTATATACCTTCGCTCCATCAGTTAGCTTAAAAAGTCTTGTTATATTCTTATGACCTTTGTGTCTCTCATTATTACCCACACTGTCATTGTTTTATGAGTTCAGGATGGCAGTTTATAGTGTAGTCGATCTAATGATAGGGAATATTATTACCAGAAATTATGTTATAATGTTGGAGGAAGTTTCAGTCAAAATTCAGTTTCTCTTCAGACATGCAATATTTATTTAGTACTATTGTTGCATACCTTCGCCTGCATAGGTGGAAGTTGCCTAAATGATTTTAAAGTGTGAAAGTAATTATTGACTAGCTCATGAATGAATCACAAGTTTGCTAACTCTTCAAGTGTACTTGAACAAGTTAACCACGTGTCTTATTCCTAAACGCTCAGCTCCTTCCAGCTCTGCTAATGTGAAACTCATTGCTACAGTTTATGTTTGTCAAATAAGGTTTTTTTCCCTAAGTATTAGGAAAAACACAAGTGTTAGGATTAGAGAGTTTTTTTCTTCTGGCTCTTATTTGTTATATAATAGTCTGCTCATACTACCTGCTTACTCTTAAGAGAAAGGGAACTATTTTTTTTGTTCTTCAGGAATTAAAAGCCATGTTTTCTGAGTAAGCAGCATGACTTTGCTAAGTAGGATAAAGCATATTGCTGATATGTTGTATCTCTGACTAGCCATGTGTGTATCAGCAACAGATCATGTGATTTCTGTTTCTGAATATCTGCTTTGTCCCTATTTTATAAGGGCTTTGAATATTTGACCTTGAATAAAGTTTGAGCTTATTTTTGTTTGTTATTCATCAGTGATCGTGCAATGAGTATGGGTTCTTTTTTAACATTATTCTCAATCTTGGTCTGCAGTTTTCATCTCCCCACGCCTGAGGTTTTTGGACCCAATGTTGCCACGGGAAGAAACAGACAAACTGAGACATAGCACTCCGTGAATGAGTGGCTCACGAGCCAGAAAAACGAAGAGATACCAAGAGGAAAGACCCTTATTCTGCATCATTCTTGTGTAACAGGTGTGCATGACGTTGTCTCTCCTCCTCTGTTGATAGCAGCAGTAACATGATTTAAGATTGATTTTTGGTATATACACCATCTTTCACACTCTGATTGTTCCTCTCAAGGTCTTCTACTCTTTCATCCAGACTCTTGTATTGAAAGATCTTCTCTGGTTGTTTTAACTCTTTATGTTTATGCACATTTTAGCAGTATCAAGTAAGTTTCATTTGTCTTTGTTTGAAATGTTCTTTGCTTTGTTGTTGTTTGGTTTGTATGAAATATATTTTATATTTCTTCTTCTCCATCTTATTTTCAGATTTCAACAGATCTCGACGGCCAGACCGTTGCCATGTCGACCTCATCGCTACGGCGACAAGTTAAAAACATCGTCCACAACTATTCAGAGGCTGAAATCAAGGTTGTGTGTCCCTTTGCTTATCCTGCTTGCTTCTTCTCCTCTCTTTTCTTTACACCCACATTGCCCATATGTCCATGGTTCAGCCCATGTATTTCTTCGCAGCACAGATGACATAATGTAGCTGCTGATAATCTAATATTTCTTTGAAGCAATCTCCTCACTCCTTCCCCTAGTTAACACAATATGAGCTAATTGAATCATATTATCCATTCATTATTTTGTCTCTCTGCGGCTTTTGTTGTGATTGAGTTTGCATTGCTAGACAGAACACTGTGGACCATTAAATTGTCACAAAGTATTGGCCCAAAACTATTCTTATCATGGACAGTTTGCATGGAGGATAACCGAAGGTTGTCTCTTGCTGTTTTGTTGTCCAGGTTAGAGAGGCGACATCCAATGACCCATGGGGCCCCAGCAGCTCCTTGATGTCAGAGATTGCTGATCTGACCTACAATGTTGTGGCCTTCTCGGAAATCATGAGCATGGTCTGGAAGCGCCTGAATGACCACGGCAAGAACTGGAGACATGTGTACAAGGTGTGTGTGCGTAAATCAGCTAAATAAGCCAGAGACTGAGTTCAGACAGAGCCCAAATATTACTAGTTTAATGAAAACATATGAATTGTAGATTTTTTTTGTTGTAATTTTCATGATCTTGAGTTTTCACATTATGAGTTATGTAGTGATGCCCATTCCTAGACCACACATAACTGCTTTAATATTTGCATTTCTAGTACCTTACTATCAAGACCTTTTCTGCAGTGGATCATTGGTTGTGATTTGTATTTTCTCCAGGCTATGACTCTTATGGAGTACCTGATCAAGACGGGTTCAGAACGTGTTGCCCAACAGTGCCGAGAGAACATATACGCAGTCCAAACCCTAAAGGATTTTCAGTACATAGACAGGGATGGCAAAGACCAGGTACACAAGCACATGCATGACCATAGAGCAGTATAAAGAGTTTGTATGTAATGTCCACTTTTATAGAATGCAGGAGCACTTTGTCAAACATGCTGCTGGTGGTTAATTCAAGGGCATTTCACAATGACTTTCTGACCTCTTGTGTAAACCTATAAAGTGAGCCATAAAAGTTTTTATGGTTCTTGATAAATAAAACTCTTTTAAGTTAACAAGCTCTTACACTAATAATATATTGATATGTGTGACTAACTGCATTAGTCACTATAGTATTAAACATTAAAAATTATACACTTATTTGCGGCATGTAATTGTGTGTTATACCTTTAATTTTCCAGGGAGTAAATGTGCGAGAGAAGGCCAAACAGCTAGTGACACTGCTGAAAGATGAAGAGAGACTAAGAGAGGAGAGGATCCACGCCCTCAAAACCAAAGAAAAGATGGCACAGACCTCCAGTGGTGAGATGGATACTTAAAACAGAATCTAAAGATTAAGCCAGTGCTCACATTACACTTTGAATGAAGGACCTCTAATAAGCTGAAAACCAAGACAAGCTCTCACTTATGCATGTTAGGACTGTGCAATTTGACCAAATTCTCATTTCCTAAAATAGGTCTTTTCATAGTTTCACTCTCCTTTATGTTACCTTCATGCAACTTTCCTGCCCACATCTGTGCTATGCAGAAAACGCAAAGCATCATTCCAATGACAAAATGCAAAATATTGCTATTTATAGTGTGATGTGCAGGACAACAGAATAAAAGATGTTTTGCTATTTTAACAAGATATATGTTGTCATATTGCACAACATCAATACATATGTGTATTTGTTCCTGTTCCAGCCTCCTCAGCTCCCTCAGCACCTAGCTTGGGGGGCAGCTTGTCTGTGGGCTCCCACTCTGGAGGGGCAGACCCTGAGCAGGCCTGGCCACAGAGCTCTGGCGAGGAAGATCTACAGCTCCAGCTAGCGTTGGCCATGAGTAAAGAAGAGGCAGAGCAGGTAACACAAAGCAGCCTATTCCAGGCAGGCCCAGCTATGTTACTGTTCTCTCAGCTAAGGATTAAAATATAACTATAAATAACTGTAGCAAAGTTTGCTGTTTGAATCTGTTGCCCTACCTGTGTACAAAGAGGGATATTACAGATATGATTTGCTACATACACCTGGCTTTGCTCTCATCATGTAACACCTGACCTCCCCCAGACTGGCAAGGACCCTCTGGAGGACGCAGAGTTCCGCTATGCAATCGTACTCAGCAAAGAGATTCAACAACAGGTCAGGGGCAGAGAGTGTGCCCAGATGACTGGCCAGCCAGTCATATACTATCTGTCTTTCTGTCAATTGGAATTTCTCCAGTACACATCAAGCATTGATCAATCAAGAAAATTAATTCATGCTCACATTTGTCATGTGTCATTTTCCTCAAGATACAAATTTGCATCAGACTGTAATTAATTGTTGAGATAATTTAGTTAGCTGTACAGTGTCATGTTCTTTTATAGTGATTGCACTCATAAAAAGTTTGCAAAGTAGGTGCTTTTCAAATCCCTGCCAAGCTGTGTAAAAACTGTATAAAAGTGAGCACCCCGAGAATTGATTAACTCTAATTTAATTGTTTTATTTGCATGGCATTGACAAATATTTATCCTAACTGACTAAATTAAACACTGAGTTGTTTATAACCATTGATTATTCTTCCCTCCCTGTTACCCTCTCTGATGGCATGCACGCAACTGTAGTCTTGATTTGAAATGTTCTCTCTTCCTTATGTTACACATCTCTTCCTGTTGTAACTTCCTTGTACTGTGTTCACTCAGAGCAAAATGTATTTGCCTGTTGTATGCAACTGGTTAGTCTTGCACCTACTGTACCACTTGACTGGTTTAGTCTGTAAACTAATGCAAGGTCTATAGCAGAGACAGCCTGTTTTCTCATGGATGTGTTCTGTTGTCTGATTGCTAATCTTCCTCATAGTGAGGTACAAAATAAGATTGCATTGGATAGGCATGAGCTATGATAATCTGCAAGATTTGTATCAGGGGGATCAAGTTGTTTTTTTAAATACAGTGATAGGAATGTCCATTTTCACGCTTTTTTTCTCGATTGCAACCTTTTGTGCTAAAGGTAGGATGTATGATAAGCTAAAGGTAAAGGACTGGTACCTATTCTTGATTTATTTTATACTTTATATATATCGTGAGCAAATTTACCATGAACAGCACAAACAGACCAAAAAGAGGCAGCAGATTCTGTGGATTATTCACAATGACAGAATGTGTCAGTAAGCAAACGACCCACAGCTGCAGCTGTCCCCCACCTACATAAAGTGCTGCTGTTGGATGAAATTGCATTTAAACCTCACTTTTCTGTTCTACAGTTGTCAGTTGTATTTTGTAGTTAGTGTGAGGTGTGAAACTGCACTAAATTGTACAAGCATTTGTCTGATTTGATCTTGTTTTGCTGAAGTACTGTGCAAATTAGACCAGACTTGGGCAAATAATACAAGGATTGGTTAATTTACTGTTTAGTGGAGGTAGTGAGTAAAGGACAGGTTTTTGGTTTCCGCTCCCACCGATTCAGACTTTAATTGTGGAATTGTAAACTGATCCTGAATCTGTACCTGTGGTGTGCTTTCCGAGGTTGTGTGTCTCAGGTTGCTGACATCACAGTGTGTGTGATTGGCAGGAAGAGCGACTGCGCAGAGGGGATGACCTGAGACTGCAGATGGCCATCGAGGAGAGCAAGAGGGAGAAGCTGAAGCCTGAGGAGGTGTGTGTAAAATGTATCTCTCACTCTCCTGACATTGCCTCCTCTGGCTTTGTCTTCTCACTGTCTCTCTCTCTCTTCTCTTAATTTATTGTGCATGTGCACTTCAGTGTTGTGTTAGCATTTTTTGTCTCATAAAATCACCCACACATTCAAAAGTAATAATCATTAAGTTTCAATTTGTAGTCGTAATGAATTCATAATGATAGTATTTGTGATTGAATAAACCGAATAAACAACTGAATGCTTACTATTGTAGGTGTGCACAATCCATAGAGATCATTGACATGACAATGTGGAAGAGATCAAATCACTCAAATAATTATTACATTATCACGTCTAATAGTGTAGTATGTAGTCTAGAAATATTGCCAGTTTTGTCAAGTTCTATTCAGGCTGCACAAACAAGGAACTAAGAATTTATTGTCAGAAGTTAAATCTGATTTCTTTCTTTGGTTGTCTGCTGTACAGTTCTCTTTCACTTTCTACTTCTCAGTTTTGTGAATTTCTTCCTATCACAACTGCATGTATTAACCTCAGTGTGGTAGACTGAATGTAGATTTCTTCCTGAACGCAGCTGCAGGAACACTAATCCATAACATGCTTATACTCTTGTACAGAGTGCTTTGATGGAGCTGAGTGCGGTGGACCCCTGGGGGGGGCCTGTTGCTGCCGCCACTGCCACTGTGGGCTCTGCTGGCCCCTCGCCTCCACCCACAGTCCCCGCCCCTGCTGCCTCAGGTCCCTGGGGTACAGCCCCCACAGACCCATGGGGGGTAGCGTCACCCACATCTCCTACAAGCTCTGACCCCTGGAGTGGTGGAGCCCCACCCACTATAGCCCCTCCTCCAGACCCCTGGGGCGAGACGTCAAACAGAGTAAACAATGTCGACCCCTGGGGAAGCTCAGGTAAGAAGCTGCAACATTTGTCACGTATTAACTCTGTAGCCAATCAGGTTGGTGGATGTGCTCATCGCCGAGTATCAAAAGAGAACTGTGTCCCGCGCTGTGGATGAAAGAGGATGTGAAGACCTCTCGACTTTTACTCCTCTTCACTCCACTGTTTCATGTCCCGTCTTCATAACAGCACCATTTTCTGTCATACCACCATGTTTTTCTTTCATTCACATGCTTTCAGTTTGTAATGAGGAAAGCAAGCATGTTAAATCCATTCTCCCTCTGTGTCTAAACCAGGGATTTTTATCCTCTTGTTTTTACTCAGGACTGACTGTGGCTGTGTCTCAACCAGACCTCTATCGTCTCTTAACCCTTTGTGCCTTTTTAATGTATGAGGTAGCTTCTTATTATCTCTCCTTTACCTCCACTGAGCTTCAGATATTAAATAGGTGAAAGTAGCATGGTTGACAGATGGAGACAGTCTGCTCTCACCTGTCAGGTTAGTGGGACTGCAGAGGTCAAGGAGAGAAACGCTATTGTTGGAACCCAGCCCAGCTTCCTGCTCCCTCCTTACTGTGGATTGTACCTGTAAGGTGTTGTGTTAACCCTCCCCTCCCCTGCGTCTCCTCCCCTTCCCTGTAGCTGTGACCCCCCCCAGTGCCGATCCCTGGGGCCCCCCAGTGCCACCCAGCACTTCCTCCTCGGGGGGGCCAGTAGACCCTTGGTCAAGGGACGGGCCTGTCCCTGCCTCTGACCCTATCACCTCCGACATCTGGAGTGGCACCGCCAAACACACTAACGGCACAGGTACATTCCCACTTAAAGCTACATGGACTCGCAATCACTGAGGTACTGGTACTGTACCTTTAAAGGGATCTTAAAGGGATTCAGTTTTTCAATTGCATGCACACAACAGTTGTCTTGTCTTAACATTTCATCTTCCTCTAGTATGTGTTGTAATGCAGTTCTATATTGTTCATTGTCATGAAACGCTTTTATTAGTATTGTGTGTCAGATTAAGTATTTTTATTCCGTCCCCCTTAGGAGACCCAGAGCGACGAGGGTCACCAGCAATGGGCTGCGACAGCACAGGCTCACCGGTCCCCTTTGATCTGTCATCTCTTGGTTCTTCACTTCCTGTTCGTAAGACTCCTGAATCCTTCCTCGGCCCCAACGCAGCGCTGGTGGACCTTGATTCCCTAGTGTCATCTAAACCCAAACCCAAACAGCCGCCGCCTCCTTCTATCTCTTCCTCTTCAGCGCACAACCCCTTCCTCCAGAACACAGGTTAGTTACTGCTATCGTGTTAACTGTGTGTAACGTGAGAGAAAAGAGAAGTGCACTTTCTAAGGTCAGCATTACTTTTGTAGACAGAGAGGCTCACTCTGTTCCTGGGAATTATTTTCCATGTTTAGGTAGAGCCATGTAGATCCCCACAAAATAAACAGTTTAAGATGTCATCAGCAGCTGTGCTCATATTCACAAAATCCTGCAGTTGGCTGAAGACCATTTGATTAAAATACATTCTAAAAAATTAAATGTCTTTAACCACAGTCTTTTGCTGTTAACTCACAAGTATAGAGTTTGCTCCAGTTTGGCTGGAATAAGCTCAGTTCTTCTAAACACCCCAGATCAAAAGCAGACAGTTAACCACCCAACAAACATGTTGAAGGCTCTGTGGTGACCAAATCATACTCGTGTTATCTGGGGTTGCACTAAACGACACTAAACAATGAATATGCAACTATACAAGACAATATAAGTGGAAATTCCTGTGTTCAATTTCATTAATCCAAAATTAAAGCTGTAAGAAGCCATGAATGGGTTTCAGACTTCACAGAGCTATGGAAATAATAAAATAATAACAATAGCCCCCAGAACATACTTAACTAAACTGGTGAAATTCTGTCCAATGGGTTTTGACGTAAACATTTTTGGCATTTGTGGCGCCCCCTATAGCTTGGGTTGAAATGTGGTCTTCAAATGGCATGCAATTTTTGACAAGCTTAGTGCAATAGTGATCCACAGAAAATTTGGTTGCACTCAGACCTACAGTTTAGAAAGAGATGTCAAAAATGTGTTTCACAAAATTTAAAATGGCAGAAAATCCATAATAGCTTGCAGCCATATAAGGTAGACAATGGAAGCAAATATTCCCAATTTCAAAGCTGGAACCACTGAATGTTTTACATGTTTGCAAGAAAAAATGTCACATATGCTAAAACAGTCTTTTGATTAAGTAAATAATTTAGTATAGATTAATTCAAGTTTTTGCCCATTGACTGATCTATGAACTTATTCCTTGTTTCAGCTCTAATTTTGTGTCACTATCACATGCTGTTTTTAGATGTGGAAACCCAATAATAAATCATGAAAAAATGAACTAAAATGAATTAAGTATTTGAAGAAGTTTTGAAAATAATGTATGGATAGACATGAAGTAACTTTTATTTTGTAGAGGATTCTCTCTGTTTTTTCTAATTGTCACCTCTTATCTTCAGGCTCATCTCCTGCTCCTGGCATGGCAGTGACTCCAGGCAGCACCATCTCCAGTAGGGGGGTTTCTCCAACACCTGCCTCCTCCAACCCTTTCGGCGTGGCTCCACCCATGACCTCCATCTCACCTCAGCCCTCATCACTTGGCCTTAGCGGCCTCCGCTCCAGTCCTGTGCCTCCCAATCCCATGCTGGGCATGGTGCAACCAGGAATGGGTATGGGCCAGATGAGTGTGGGTATGGGGGCTCCAGGAATGGGCCTGGGCATGATGCAGGCCAGCCCCATGGGCATGCCCTACAGCGGGCTCTCACCTATGGCTCCACCAGGCTCGTCCCTGTTGGGGCCTGGAGTTGCAGCACCTCCTCAGCTGATTTTGGGTGGGCCCACTGGAACAGGAGGAGTGATGGGAGCAGGAGGATCAGTGGGAGGCGGAGGAACGACGGGAGCGAGCACCAACCCTTTTCTTCTTTGAGGAAGTGTCACCACTACTTTGCTCACCTGTTTCAACCTCCTCTGTCGTACCTGCTGCCCCCTTCATTCATCCCCCCTCAACACAATTTGTGCCCAAAAAGAAAAATGTGTACATCTCTATATTTAAAGAAAAAAACAAAAAATCCAAAATTATGTTTATCTTTTCCTTTGAAAGCATTATTTCATTTCAGAATAATTTTCCTCATTTTGTTCCTTTCATTTCAGTATGGGTTGTTTGTGGGCGGGAAATAGAGATCTATTTATTTTGTTTTAATCCTTTTCTGTTCTGTATCGTTGTACATGTTGTGTTTTTTTCAGTCCTGTCTTGAGATGAAGGTAAGTCTGTGAGAGCAGGCTTTTTCAGTAGTGTCACTCTGTTCTAATATTACTGCACTGAGAGAGAGAGAGAGAGAGAGAGAGAGAGGGAGAGGGGACATAGCCACTAACAAACAGAACAGAGAAACTGTTGTACCTGCTTCTTCCTCTTTTCTCCCTCTAGAATGAAGACAAACACTGAATCACTGAAATGAAACCAGTGCATGAAGAATGATTTTGTTTTTTTTTAATGAACTCCAGGCTGAGATACGGACTAAAAAACCTGCATTAACATTTCAGTCACATTGTGGTCAAATTGTTTCAACTATTTCACTTTTAATTTAATTTAATGTTAAATGTAATTTATTTTTTTCCAATTTTTGGGAACAAATAAACAAGGAAAATCACAATGATGCCATTCAAAACAAATATTTTTTTTTTCTCCCTGATTTATTGTAAAACAAAAAAACAAAAAAAAAAAACTAAAGAGAGCTCCGACATCTGTGGTCTGATGGGGAAAAATGATGGGATGTTTGCTGAATGCGTGTGCGTTTGCAGCAATGTGTGAATGAGAATACAAATGCTCATTTGTGAGTGTGCAAGTATGCAATAGTGCAAATGCCTGTTTCTGTGTATATGTATCAATATTTGTCTACATTTTTCCTGTGTCCGATCTTATTTCAGTGACTCAGAAAGAAAGAAATGACAACCATTATTTTTGTTTTTAAAAAAATGTCACTTGAATTAATGCTATGTAATGGGATTTCAAATGAGGTATTATAAGGGTCACACATTTCTCTGCCAATCTTATTTCACTTTTTTTTTTTTTAATTAATCAGAAGCATTATTTTTTTCCAATCACATTTCATATGGGATCCCTGGTGTACAGGTGACCCAGAGCACCACTGTCCTTGTGTTTCATCCTTCTTTCCTTCAAGGAGGGAGAGATACTGATGCTTCTTTAAAAAAAGACCATTATTTCAATGAATGAAAGGAAAAAAAACAGGGACTTGACGACATGCTCCATGCTGTTCTTTTAATTTAGTTTGATGAATTTATTGTTATTTTATATCAACAAGAAAAATATCTTTTATCGGGTAAGGTTGAATTTTGTGTGGTGATGACTGTGAACATTCACATTTGAAAAGTAAAATGGAAAAAAAAATCAAAAGGAATTTATGAAATAAAACAAAAACACAGGATGTGAGTTTGGCTTGTTTCATGCTTGCTCTATGGTTAATGCTTATGTATATATCCCTTTTTTGTTTTTACTGCTGCAGAGTACAATAATGTCACAAGAACAAATTTACACTTTATTTTCTTTGGTGAACATGTTTATAAATCTACTATCCAACAGAAAAATAACACCATGCCAATTACCTGCAGAAGATAAGCTAAACAAAAGTTATTACAGCATATAATTTTGAATAAAGGTGAAAAAACATACAACTTTTTAAACTTTGAAATACAGCATTCAGTCTTGTGAAAAGCATGATCCCAAACTAGGTCAAAGAAGTTTCAAGATGCACAACAACAAGGCAGCATCTGCACAGAGTTGAGTGAAGAGCCTAACTTCTCTGAAAAGTTCTGTTTTAATTGTTTCTCCACGCAGACACTGAGGGTCAAATGAGCAGAGAATCCCAGTCAAAGTCGTCCTGGATCTCTTCACTGTTGCTGTGCAGACTCTTTAATGGAGGACGTGGTCGTGGTGTCATAGACTGAGGCTGCATACCTGCTGAGACACAAAGACAAACATGGACTAAGGTAATAGATAACTGGTGCAACGATGGCAAGAAAAATGGAATTTGGTACTAAAAGACAGTAACTTCTAACTTCAGAACAAGATGTCCAGATCTTACCAGTCGTGTTTGCAGGTTGTGTTAGCTGTGGTCTTTGAAGTCCCTGCATGTGCAGAGCCCGCCGGGGCGGTTGTGCTCCACTGATGGGAGGAACTATGGGGGAGTAGGGGAGGGGTGATGGGTGTGTGAGGCTGGCGAGGGTAGGAGGAGGATTGGAGTTGAATGGTGGGACCTGTAAGGAGTGAGGTGCACCCAGGATTTGTGGGGACCTGTTCCCAGAGGTGATCATGCCTTTCTGAGTGAAGAAGCGGTTCAGAGAGTCACAGAGGGAAGTGAAGAGCGCTGGGTCTAGGGCCCAGTCGCAGAGCTCTGCCTGCCGCATGCTCTCCAGCAGGTCTGGTGACAGAAAGCAAGGAGAACAAAAAAATTATAAAGAGATGTAAAGTAAATAAAAAATACAGATGATGCATTCACTCAGCATTTGTATCATTTTTGTCTTAATATTTGGCTTCTGATTATTCCATCTGGCCAGTAAAATCTTTGCAATTTTTACAGTTCATTAGCTGCAAAATCATCTCAAAGGGTCAGTTCACACAAATGGCAAAAAAAGTAAACGTACTTATATTGGTATCTAGCCACTGAAACAGTCGCTATTATCATATATGACAAAAACAAACCAAAAAAATCTTCACATTTTAGAAGCTGGAAGCAGAAAATGGCTGTTTTGTAGATTAACTACAGTAACAGTCAGAGCTGGATCATTCAAAACCTCAGCAGATAAACCCCGGATTCACCCCAGAGGAAAGTGAGAAAACATGTTATTTTGTAATGTTGGGTGAAGTGACTCTTTAAATAAGACTGGTAAACAGCACAGACCTGGGTGACCAGAGAGGTCTATGTTAGCCCAGTCTAGATTGCTGGCAATGCGGAAGCTCTCCTTCAGAGAATCTGGGCTACTGAACCAGTCGGGCGGCACCGCTAGAGAGGAGAGGAGGAAGGTAACTTTAGAAAGCACTCATCTTTCCTGTGATATGTTGCTGGTTTCGATATAATTCAAGCATGTGATGCAAGCATTCTGGAGTCGATAAGGACATGCCAGACTCACTGTATTGTGAAACGCGCTCTGTCTCAGGAGGGTGTGCAGCGGGTGGAGGTGGTGGAGGTTGTGCAGGTGCAGGGTGAGGAGACATTGGCAGCAGAGTTGGAGTGTGAAGTGGGGTAGTGTCATTGCTCAGAACAGCCAGGGGAGCAACATCCGCTGAAAAGAACAACAACAAAAAAATTACTTATCCAAGCTGTTTACGTCTATAATGTACACTGTATAGAGTTAATGGACACTAAACACACACACAGTACTTACACTGTGAGCCTCCTCTCTCCCGCATGGTCTTGACGAGAGACTTGAAAGATGCATACAAGTCTGGCAAATTCAGCTCATCAAAGGTGAAACGGAGCGGAGGATCACTGGAGGAGTTTAACGAGACAACGGGAGGGGCAGCGACAGATGAAGGAGCTACAGACACAGCAGAGTGAGCGGGTCCTGACACGGTGCAAACAGACACAGGGGCTGAGTTCGGAGTGCAGGAGAAAGTGGAAACAGGTATGGGCCCCGAGTTAGTAGGAAAGGACAGAACGGCATCAGAGAAGGAGGGAGCGGCTGGAGAGGCTGTGGACATGTTGGCAGCACACAGAGGTGTAGCAGTGGGGATAGAGAAAGTGGGGCCAGGTGGAAGAGGAGGTGGGAATGAATTGACAGAGGGCATGGGGGCAGCAGGCGGGAGTCCAGGTGAAGGAGAGACAGATGGATGAGGGACAGGGAGGCTGGGCATGGGGCTTGGTATGTAGGGTGACGGTTGCTGTGAAGACAAAAGACATGATATTGAAAAATGCTGAGTAAACCAGGCTGTGATGAAGAGGAGGAAGTGAGTCTACCTTGCATGGGGGAGGAGAGAGGGAGGCAGACTGGGGCGACTGGATGGCTCCCAGTGGCTCTGGGTTAAGAAGCTGGTGGTCTGTGTTGGAGGTTGGCTGTGGTTGATGAGGAGAGGGTCCTCTAACTGCTTGTGTCCCCTGTAACAGCACAGGTAGAATAGATATTAATATCCTGCAGGAGACTAAAAGTGGCATCAAATTTATCCAAAATCCCAAATAAAAAATTGAAGACAAAAATGCTGTTGCTTTTATTTTTCTGAGTCTTGATTTCTGCCTCCAACCTAATACAGTACAAGTGAACTGTGATGGATGGGGACAATTTCTTTCATATAAATTATTAAAATTGCCGACAGCAAGATTAGTTGGTGAATTTTGAGTGCAGTTGCTGTGTCTATTCTCAGATGTACGTTGCTTTGGATAAAAGTGACTGATAAATTATAGAATTGTTTTAATGCTGGGAGCATATATTTTCCCTTCAGAGTGTTAATTAATAAGTTTTAACTTATCTATTATATGTTTTTTATCTTAATCTTAATTAGTAATTATAGCTGTCAGATTAATGTGGTGTAGTAAAATCCCAAATTTGTGCTTGCACTTCTAAATTTCCCCATTGTGGGACTAATAAAAGAATATCTTATCTTATTTGACATTTTTTGACAATATAGGTTTGATGGCAAATGAGTGATATTAAACAACATACATCCTGTCGCTCCTCTTCCTCCTCTGGGTAGGGACGCTTAGGTGCCCTCACTTGATTCACCTCGGCAGGTCCATCCATCGTCCAATAGGAACCCTACAAATACAGCACACGTTTCTGGCTGGAGACTCTCAATCATTTCTCCATCTCACTTGATGCAGAGTCCAACAAAAGCACATTAATTCTGAACAACATCATGACATAAAAAGTAATTCACCTTGCCAGGGTCACTCTGTGGCCGAGGGACCTTCCTAAAGCATTTGTTAAGGGACAGATTATGTCGAATGGAGTTCTGTTAAGGAAACAAAGTCACATAAAGTCAGACCTGAACCAGTCTGCGATGCAAATAATATTAAAATCAATCATCAATGCAAGTATTAGTAGCTCTTCTTTACATCTCACCTTCCATCCACGGCCTGCTCGGCTGTAGTAGGGGAAAGTGTCGCTGATCCAGGTGTAGATGTCATTCAGACTCAGCTTCTTCTCAGGTGCAGCTGCTATCGCCATAGCAATGAGAGTGGCATAGCTGTGGGGGGGTTTTCCTTTAGAGTTAGAAGGGGAGGGGTCCGGCACAGAGGGTCGGGAGTGTTCCCTTTCCCAGCCTCTGTCTTTCCTCTTGTCCCTTTCCCCTGCTCCTCCTCCTCCCCTCCTTTCTCTCCCTGAGCGCAGGCTGCTGATTCCCAGCTGAGGCAGCCAGTCAATGCTGGTGAGACTGGAGTCCAAGTCAGAGGACATTGTCTCTCTCTTTTTCTCAGTCCAGGATCTGAGGGATCAGAAGAGGAAGTACTGAATTAACAGGTCCTTTTACTTTTTGTTGACTCTGTAGAGACAATCACAAACAGTGTGAAACGCTATAATAGAGCCTCTTCTGTCTGTAATGGAACACTGACAGCCGTTCTGTTCCTGTACTTCCAACCCAGCGTCAGTTATAAACCAGTAAGTTCAGTCACAAGACACTCTGTGCTGCTCTGGAAGCACAAGCAAAGACATGAATGTGACATCATATATGCGTGCAAATTCCACCTACATTTCCTATTTTCTGAGGAAGAAGGGGGACTTGCTTACCTCTCTATAGTCACTCGAGGCCCAAGGCCTTAGAAAGTGTTAATATTTGATGTTGTCATCAGCTGTGCACAACTGCTGACAAACTGGAGTCCGTTCTTCCCTTCAGATCTCTCTCTTCAGCATGTTGATCCCAGCAAGGTCTCCACTCATCCTTCGCTTTGTGAAAGTTTGTGTAACTTCAGAGAAATATACACAAAAAAACTTATCGGAGAGCTTCCTTTTTCTCTCTCTCTCTCCCTCTCTCCTTCCCCTCCCTTTCTGGATATACCAGAATTGCGTCACTCACTCCTCCCCCTTTGTGATATGACTCTTTGCCCGCCTCTGTGAGCTGGTCCCACCTCTTTAGCTTCAAGTACTTGCTTCTGCAGCTGTGGCCTCATCAGGATAGCAATAAAAAGGAGTAAATTATTAAGTTTCACCTGAAACTGTTTCAGCGACATGAACACAAAGGTAGCAGCAGTTGAAAATTCAATGTAGCAGCATCACTTTATTGAAGCATTTCATCAGGATGTTGGAAGCAGTGGAATTCTGCACAGTATCAGTGGGACAGAGTGACAGGCCATGATCTCCCTACAGAGAGCTGAAGAAGGCGAGAAGGCCAGTGTCAGGGGACGGGTGGGCAAAAAGCTTCTGGACCTGTCAATACAGTTCAAAGAATAGATGTGTGTCACTTTCATTACTTAGGCAGGTGGCATACTGAAATTGAAAGCAATGTTGGCATGTTTGCAAGAGCAAGGTGGCAACTTTTGGAGCATAAGTAGTGCAGCCTTCACTGTTGTATGAAGTCTCCTCCCTGTACCCTAATAAAAGGTCACCTGTAACGTATCAACAGTGCCACTGTTGTGACTGTGTATATTGGCAGCCATGAAGCTGCACTCTGTAAACTGGCAATTTATTTGCTGTACTATTTTTGACAGCCATCTGAGGACACGCCAAATTTGCTTTCATGTGGGATATATTGCCAGACTTATATTTATTACTCATCTAAACAAACAAAGGTAAATCAGGAGGTGCAACATAGAACAGCTGTAGTAAGCACCTCCTTGAAGTTGGGGTGTTTGGCATCTTGAAGCAGCTGCAGCATAACAGCCTCTGTGGTGGTGAGGAAAGCTCCGCTCTGCTTCAGGCGGGACAGAGCAAACAAACGGTCTGTCTGGCTGTGGAGGGAGACACAAAGGTGGTAACACACACATATATCGTTTCCACACACATAGGACCAAATCTGTATTTCATGCAGGTGAAAACAATGTTATGTAGCAGAATAAACAAAGAATACACAGATACCTTCTGGCTGAGACGGCGTCAGCCACAATATGAACCTCCATTCCCTTTTCAAGCAGGTCAAATGCTGTGCACTGTAGAAGAAGCAGAGGTCCTCATTAACTGAAACTACCATGGAAGCTCTGTGGCACAACAGGCTACACCATAATTACCTAACAATGTTACTTAATATTTGTATAACAGCCTAATAATCATCTGTTACATCATCACCTCTCTCATATTCTATTTTCTGCTCACATGAGAAATTCTTTCATCACTGCCACTGCTTTAAAAAAAAGCACAAATTTTCAATCAATTTAATTTGAAAGCAGAAGACACATGCTGATGTGCATGAACACAGTCAATCTTCTTTTATAATGATAGGAAGGCCAACTGGGAAATCAAACCTGCAAAACTGGGGAATCACTTAGATAGATTTCAATTTCATAATGAGTAAAAAATGATCATGAAAGCATAAACATATTGATTATTTCCAAGCAAAGACGTTCCAGTTGTCTTCACGTTGTGTTGAGAAGGATCCTTTCAACAGCCGAACTGCAGAAACAATGTGTTCTTACTGCAATACAGGCATGTGCCTCTATTCCACACAGTATGGCCTGCTTGGGGTTCCCCAGCTCCTGCAGCTTCTTCTCCACCTCCTCTATTATCATGCTGAATGAAGATTTGGCATAAGCAGTCAGGCCTTCTGCCCCCAGCTCTGGTACTGTGGGACCCAGGCCTTTAGGATACTGCTCTGTCAAAATGGGGGGGATGCCCAGAATACGGCTGGCCTGTAAGGAAGATTTGATCAGAGGTGTTCAAATGACTCATGCTTATAAGTCAATATCTGAGGCTGAAGATGAGCAAGACAGATGGCGAGTATGTTACCTGGAGCAATCTGCCCGCGTTGCTGACTATGTTGGTGAACTGGAAGATGTTGGGTCTGAACTTCTCCTGCATGTCACACAGGAAGAGCACTGAATCCTTGGTGGAGAGTCTGCCAATGTTTGCCACTGCAAGAACAAAGTCACAGAAAGGAACAAAATGTGTTCACATACTTTAACTGACGCAACACACTTAGATGCACCATCATTAGATAGATGCAAGGATGGCATTAAAACAGCTTTGAACAGAAACACTTTTTGGACTTTAGTCTCCTGAAGGAGGAAAGAGACTCTCTGCCTGTCATTAAATATTTCCTCCATGTTGTTGCACTGTCTTAAAAACAATATGACCAAGTAGTGCAATAGCTTAGCACAAATTAAACTGCAGCGACATTTGTGCAAACCTAAACATAGAAAAGTTAACTTACTGTTGTTGCTTGAATGGTCCGATTGTGAGCAGGAGAAGTAGGTAACAGGTTCAACAGGACCTGATAAAGTTTAACTATCAGGTTGAAGTATTATGACCTGCTGTGTAATTGTACACCACCAGAGAGTGTACCTGCAAGTTAAAGAAGAAGAATGCATTCAACAGCAGAAGATTAATAAATACGGCAATCTATATCTGTATTCCTTATGAGACCATGAAACTGTTAACAAATATATTCTAAAGTCTGAATAATAACTAACCTAGCATGTAGCGAAGGGGACACACAAGTTCAACAGCGTCTCCGTAGCGTATTGACCAATAGGATTACGTGTCTGAGAGATTGACGTTTCTGTCAGCCAATAGGAACCGGTGTTCGCCGCGAATCGTCTCGCGAGTTCGGGTGGGTGGGAACCATACCGAGCCCGAAGTGGTCACCTGAAGATGTCTGACAATGCAGAGTCTCCAACAGAAACACAGAAAGAGGAGTCACAGCCGCCGTCTGACGACTCGACGACAAATGAAGAGAAGAAAAAAAGTGAGCAAGCGAAATATATCAAAATAAATTCGACTCGATTAGCGAATAAGATATGTTTACGATAACTGTTGGTAGTGCATTAGGAAACTTCCGGGTGAAAGACGATTGACAGTAATTCTGGCCAATAGGAAGGAAGTTTGTTTATGTTCAGCCAATGAACATTTAGCTTTTAACTTGTGGTACTACCGGTTTGGGGAACGTTAAAGCTAATGCTATATTTATGAGGCAAACTATCTTCTTGCTCTTATAGAATACATTTTCTTTTATAGTTTCCTTAATTTACCAAATATATTCCAAGTTAATGCCCATGGCAACTACACATCTCGTACACGAGAATAAGTTATTGAGGCTAAGCCAACACGTCCCGGTTAGCTTAAAACTGTCAAACTGTCACAGCAGAGTTTATTGGAAATGTCTTTTTTCACGTTTTGGGGTTTGAAATAAGTTCGGTCAGAATGTAGAAAGAACTGCTCTTCGTGATGTCTTGTACATAAGAATAAGATCATTTTGTATAAGAGTACAATATTCAAAACCTTAGTTACACCTGGAGGATGAGATCTGAGCAGGATAAGACATGGCATTTAGATTTTTAATGATTCAGTTCCTTCCTGAAGGATGCACAGGGTATGATTTGCTTAATTCATTCACATTTCTTAAACCCATAAGCATTATTAATCAAACAAAGTTTTCAGTGGATAGATCGTCATCATGGCAAATATTTGAAAATAACAGGGAATCTCTCCTATCCAAAAATTGAAATGCATACCAGAAGTCATTGAAAGGAAGGAATTATTGCACAAAAAGACCTGTAGGCCGTGTAAACAAACTGTAAAAGCCCAAGAGGTGCTCATCTGTATGGTAGCTATGCATCAATGGATTCAACAAGCTCTTCTTCATATATTTTCCTGGACAGGTCATGTTTCGATTTTCCTGGAACAGACTATGTGTCAGCAGCAACACTTTAGCTCTCTTTATTTTCTCCATTTTTATAGTCGATGTGTTGCTAAAGGCCGTGGGAGACACTCCTATTATGAAAACAAAGAAATGGGCAGTGGACAGAGGGAGGACGGTACAATCCCTGTCTCAGTTCATCTCTCGCTTCCTCAAGCTTGACGCCAGTGAACAACTGGTAAGGATGAAGTTTGTCCACTGGCTTTTTCATTTCTTAAAATCATGACTTGGACAGAGACTTGGAAATTATGCTGCAGGTCTTTCAATTCTTTATGTATAACTGCATCTGCATCTGTTTTCTTTTTTTTTTCAGTTCATTTATGTTAACCAGTCTTTTGCCCCCTCACCGGATCAAGACGTAGGAGTCCTCTTTGATGTGAGCACATATAAACTTGTTTTTATTACCTGTTATTATAGACTGTTGTGTACTTATAGCTCATTTTCCTTAACCTGCAGCAGATGAAACAAAATTTAGGAATGATGGTTTCAAAGAGAAACAAACAGAAGATTAGTACGAGGCACATTTGTCTTCTTTGTTTTGTAATCTGCTTAAAAGATGAGCGTGGGAGCTCATTCTTGACCTTGGGGATGGCATGTGTACCAAAATAATCTCCAAAATAAAGTCCACTTATTAGCTTCTCCTGTGCTTTCAACTGCATCATCAACATACAAATGATTGATTTCCACTTACATTCACTGAAAACAACCATGAGATATAGCTGAAAGCTCAGAAAAAGCTAGTAGTAGGACTTGCACACAAACTTAAACCATGGCCTTAACTAAAATTACAACACTTGGAGACACAAAAGAGAAGTTTGTTCATATTTGTTAGATTACTTCCAGCATCAAAGCTTTAGGTCCTGTTTTGCTGTGTTTATTCAGCAAATGAATTGTCAATGCCAAGCTTTATCAGTGATTGGAGATGAAAATGTTTTTATTCAAGTTGTCAACTTATTGTCTTTTAGCCTTTAATGAAATATTAGAATAGTAGTCTATACGGTTGTCAAGCCTATAGGACCTCAGCTAATAGAAGTGAATAGGCTGTGTGGAGCTTTGACCAGCAGAGGGGGCAATAAGAAGGAAGCACCATGTTTCTCATGCCGAAATCCTTGACTGCTGATTAATGTCTTGATAAGTAATGGAAGGGACCTCAAAGTCCAGAAGTCACAGTGGCTCTTTTATCGTCCTGCTGCTCTAACTGCCTGACTGATCAATATCAGCACAGGGATTCAGTAACTTTACCGCCCTATCACACCTCTGTCTTACTGTTTAATTATCAATATTTATCTGTGTTGACGCTTTTCTCTCTCTTTGTCTCTTATTCAGTGTTTTGGCAGTGATGGCAAGCTGGTTCTACATTACTGCAAATCTCAAGCCTGGGGTTAAACTGCTTCTTCAACTCCATTTTAGACCTCATCTTTCTTAAAACTATTCTCTGAACATGCACATAATGTTGTTTTTGCTTTTTTGCCTTTTGATTTCTTACAGTTTTTTTCTGTACATACATATTGTAAATAAATTATTCTGACTATGTAAAACTCTTTCAGCTGTTTTTTAAATTTTTATATTTGGCACTTAAGCACTTAAATTTGCTTTTGCAGAGTGACTGTGCTGATTAGGGGGGGAAAAGGAAAAGCTGTTTCATATGGATTAGTTGGTAAAAGTGGTGGTAAAGATTGAAAGAGGAACCACCTCTAAAAAGGGACAGACACAGGAAGAGAGGGCGCACTACAGCCACAGATGGACGTAGAGGGATTACATGATTCAGGATGGGTTTGTGACATAAATTCCCAAGAAAGACAGTAAAGAGAGTAGAGTGGTGTGGAAGCAGACACTCAGTCACTCCAGCAATCTTGCATCTCTGTCCGACTATTGGCTGGCAGGATTAAAAGGGGGGAGTGCAGCTGGAGAGGTGAGGTCACCGATGCTCATCCTGGAGGAATACTGGTGACAAATACAGGGAAACGATGAAGAGGGTAGTGACACAGAGAATCAAGATGGACCAACTAAAACCAAGTTCTTGAGGAGCTTTTTGATTAAGGGCTCTTCAAAAAAGCAGAGACGATTGAGGACAGTAGGTTTAGAGGACTGCAAGAAGTGACAACGGAAAGTGTTGCTGTGGTAGTTACCTCAAAGTTTTACAAGGGACATAGAAAAAGCACTTTGGTAAGTACCTTTCACTAGTTAATCATTTTCAGCTTTTGAAATAATAAATGAATCAACTATTTTGGTAATACAATAATCTTTCAGTCCTTTTTTTTTTTACAACAAAATGAATGAGAATTTAAAGCTTTTCTTTCTCATGTATAATAGTAAATTGCACAGCTCAGTCTGAACTGAATGTGTGATTAAAAAGTTATATACAAATTTCTCCCTTTAGCTCTGGAAAATTATAACAGTAAAAATTATTTTTCAATATTTTCTGATAGATCAAGGCTAAATGAAAATGGTTGAACTGAGATATGCATTGCTCCCACATGGAGCTCTGAGATATTTTGCACATGACTGTAGATTGAAGCAAATGGTGAGTTTCCAGTGTCTAATGAGCTTCTTAATATTTATCATGACAAATAAAGCCTTCTATTATAATCATGTTTATCACAGAATTTAGTTTCTGTTGAACAAAGAATATCCACTTGTAAGATTAACAAATTTTATATTGGTGTTTCTCATGAATGATGTTGGTGATTCCAGCAAATTCTGTTGATTAGCATTCATCCAACTTTTGTCCAATTTTGTATACTTACATCCCTCACATTGTACTGTAGATTCAATCTGTTGATTAAAATCTGCAAAAATCGAGACAGATGACTGATGTTAACTGAGCAGAAAGACCAACAGATTTATACTGACGGCAGATGGCAAATGTTTGCCTTTAGATGATCTAATTCAGGCCATCCATTAGGTTCTATGTATTTCCTTTTTTCCAAAGTTGCTACGTTTTTGTCAATATCATTCAGATACCAGAAACACTATGGATCTGTTTCTGTGTAGATATAGAGGCTGCCCTAAATTCACTAGTGTTCTGTTGTATTTCAGGGGCTGTGGGCTGACAGGAAGACATTGCATGAGAGAGATAGAGACAGCAGATATGGTCAGAATACACTTCACACTAAAACACACCTAACACAAACAGATTAAAGCAGATCATCAGGGATTACTAACAAAAATTTCATTTAGATCTGTGGCTTATCCATAATTTCATCAAAAAAGTAATCTGTTGTTTTTGCTCCTCTTCGTTTTGTCTTCTCCAGAGGGTCCGGCGGTGGAGCTCATAATGAGCGGCAGGGTCAGGCCTGAGTGCGTTAATCAGGAAGCAGGGATATACTGGGTCACAGGATAGCACACATTACTTTTTCTTTCATAACACCTCCTTCTAAACAGAGCTGAAGCTCTTATGTGATCTCAGGCAGTTTTATGACACTTACTGACTCAAGGAACATTCACCATATGGGCACTCTGGTTTTAACTTCTGTGTGTCCCAATCAGTCTTTTAATTTCACTTTCTTGCCAAGTGATGAACTGCGTTCGAGGCTGTCCTCTATCTCCTCTTTAGATGTACAACTTTCAAAGTTCTTGTATTTTTAAATGACCCTTGTACTTATTCAATACAGTATTACAGTGGCCACTCTGGTCTAAGAAGTGCTGAAGTCAGGGGATGTATGGCCACATCATTTACCAAAGGGATCAATAGCAGGAGATCACATTAAAGCTGTCTGGCCAGCATTACTGTTATGTCCTTGCATCGTCCACCTAAATCCCCTCTTGTTCATTTTTTTGGTTCCATCTGTCCTTTCCCGCGTGCATCAACTTCAGAGCATCTTATCCGGCTACCTCCATCTCTTTATCTTCCTCTCTTTTAATCATGCTGACTTTACAGTATCGCTTTGTCAGCTGTGTTTTGTCATTTTCTGTCCATACTGTTACATCACACTTATCTTTGCTTTCCATTTAAACCTGGCAGCTTATCGCCTTTTAAAACCACCCCAAAGCATCTGTCCTGCCCTCTCGACTCCATCTGTGACTGCAGTCACACCTTCTGTCCCGTTAGTCCTATTCCCACGTGCAGTATCCCCTCTCTCCCCCCGTCTCTCTCTCTGGCCTCCCCCTGCCTCCCTCTTCTCCTGTGTGGCCATGCTGGAGCGTATGTCCCGTCGCTCTCGCTCCCTGCTCTCCCTGACCTTGACCACTCTGGCTCTGGCCCTCTCCATCCTGGCTCTCTGCACCTCCTACTGGTGTGAGGGCACTCACAAGGTGGTCAAGCCCCTCTGCCTGTCGCCTGTCAAAATGAAGAACTGTGGTCAGAATAACAGCGAGCCTTACACCACAGGTACTCATATGTGATATTGTCTTTCACCTCTCCACACCAACAGCTGTTTTGGGCTCCCTGTTGCTTCATTGTTTCTATTTGTTGTTTATGTAGCTTAAATTACTGTTTTACTATTATTGGACACAAATTTGTTTATATGACTCTATTTTAAAGTCCACGTTTTGAGGTGCACTTCCCCAATATGCAAACAGCTTCTTCCTGATTAACGGAGTAACTATGCAGACAGTGTGGAGAGGTTCAATTGTTGTTCAGCTAAATGAGCTAAAAGCTTGGACAAAGACACTTTGAAGATTACTGGTGTCACACATATCTTATAGACAGTCGTGTTAAATAGATTTTTGAGAATGCACTTTACTAACAAAGGAGCAAAAAAAGCTAAATAGGATGCAACAAGTATGCAGATAACAGCATCTATGGTAAAAACAACAATATAAGACAATTACACTTAAAAGTCCTACATTCATATTAGAATTGATTCATTAACATGTGCCCAGTACTTTGTAGGTAGTTGAGATGGAACAAATTTTACTTATTCTTGGACATATTTTTCAAACTGATGATGTGATTTTTTAAATGTAGAATATTAATCTACAATAGGTAGCTGTCAAGTAAATTTAATGGAATAAAAGTACAATATTTCCTATGAAATATAGTGAAGTAGAGATATAAAAGGGATGTGCTCCACGTTTAATACTTAAGTAAATGTATTTTTGTCATGTTCCACACTGGTGAATAAGAGTTTTACAGAATAATAAGCTTTGAGTTGGACTAAAGCTAAAGACGACAATGCAAAGTTTCCCTCCTGCTGCCTCGTGGATAAAACCACAGCAAGCACACAAACAGACAGTAACTGAAAAGGTTGCCTGATATGTGCTGTGACACGTTCGTGGGCATGTCCCAGTTTGTTCTAAACAAGATGAGTTCATGGATTTCTCCTACCTGATGTCAACAGCCAGGCGATGTTTTCTTGGCATTCGACTAGTCAGGCGTAATCTGACCAGGAACCACCCATCATAGCTACAGGTTACCCCTTCATAAACAAACACTCTCAGCAGGATAATGAATCATAGTTTTAAGATGCTTTCAGGAAACATGTCATTTTATTTCCAGAGGCCTGGAAAATTGCATCATATATGTACTTCTAAAAAAAACAATCAATGTAACGGCATCTCACGGCCTTCATGAGCAGACTCTTATCAAGCAAAGCATATCAAGTGCCGATTTTGCTCACTGACCAAACCCTGTGAGACTGAGAGCTATGACTCTTTCTAATGGAAAAAGCTTGTAAGCACTGACAAGGTGAACCAAATAAAGTGGTTGCTCAGTGTGTATACATAATATGTTATGTCACATCTCTGTTGGAGAGCATATGGCCAATTTGGTATTGTGTCATAAGTCTTCTGAGATGTTCCAAAAATATGAAATCCACCTTTCTGACGGTGAACAAAATTTTGGCTTTGACTGTAGAACCTGATTACACAAGTATTGAATTTCTTGATCTTTGCACTGTGTCACTGCATAACAAGCAATACCTCGAATTAATCTGACTGGATCAACTGACAGGCTTCACCCCGTTAGAAACTGATTGTCCTTGGTTTGATGTTTTTTAATCTTTTTTTGCCCATACCTTTGTCCCACCGTGAACTTAATTATGGCTTAGTATTATTCTGTGGGGTGTGAGGGAAGCTCCTAAAGGTTTATTCATCTGTGGAGGGGAGGTTTATCTATTAGATGTTTGTGAGGCACGAGTGCATTCACAGTGTGCACTATTGTGTGTTGTTACATGGATGTGCATGTAAAGCATTTTTTTTTTTTTTTGAGTGAGAAAGAGCGTCCTGTATTTGTTAGGTGCTTGCATAATATTGCTTCTTTGCATGTGTGTTGAAGATGATTGATTGCCCATACATGTGTATGAGTGTGAATGTGTTGGTGTCTCTGGTTCTGTCTTCAGTTCTGCTCCTGCTACCAACTCCATTATCCATATCAGGAATAAGCAGCTGTGAAAATGTACCCAAAATGCTCATCTCATATTCATCCTGTTATGATGTCACACAGAGAGTCCAACCCAGAACCCCTACAACCGCACGCTGTCTCCAGCCAGGAGGGACGAGTTGGCCAAGATCAGACAGAGGCAGCTGGCCAATGCAGTTCACTACATCTGGGAGACGGGAGAAGACAAGTTTGCTTTTAGATACTTTCACACAGGTTTCTGGGAAAGCTGTGAGAAACACAGCGATGGTGAGGCCACAAAGCACACGTTGAATCACACAAACCCATTTTTACTTGCTCCCAATATTGGTTATACTATTATGATAGTATAGATGTATTTTCACAGACCTTAAGGGATCTTTTCAGTTTCAGCTCCCCATAACATCTTTTCATTTCAGACACTGTTCACAATGTTGTCTATCCTCATTGTTATTAATTAATCTGTCAATTTTGTTGGCAGGGGAGAAATGTCGAAGCTTTATCGAGTTAACGCCCGGAGAAACTCAAGGTGAGTTGTGTATCAGTCTTGTGCTGAAATATTAAAACCATGAAATTGTTATTTTAGCCCCTTTTTAATATTCTTTCTATATGTGTTTGTGTCAACCAGTTGTGTGTGTGTTTTCAAATGTTGCAGGTGTGCTCTGGCTGTCAGTTATTTCAGAGTTCACATACATCGGCCTGCTGGGGATGGGCTTCTTACTGATGTGGCTGGAAGTCTTGTGTTCCCATAAAGAGATGCACTCACTGAAAATCAACGCCTATGCAGCGATTTGTACTGTGCTATCAGGTGAGACTTACATTGCTTTATAGCCACCTCTCTCTCCATAGATTGTTCTTGATTTGAATGGTCACCTTTGTTTTCTAGACTTAGTTAGATTTTTTCTGTCTGTCTACTCTTTCTTTCTTTCATCCCACATGCAGGGCTTCTTGGGATGGTGGCCCATATGATGTACACCACAGTATTTCAGATGACGGTCATTGTGGGCCCAAAAGACTGGAGGCCTCAGTCCTGGGACTACGGCTGGTCATTTGCGTAGGTGGCTGTTTAGAGTCAACATACAAACTTGTGTTATTCATAAAATGCTTGTTATTCACAGACTATGACGATAAGTAACTCTTCTGTATCGCCTGTGTTCCTAGTCTTGCCTGGGTGTCCTTCAGCTGCTGTATGGGTGCCGCTGTGGTCACGCTCAACTCCTACACAAAGACAATCATCGAGCTCCGTCGCAGACAGAGGCTTCGTTTGGAGGAAGCGAGAGCTGCCACTCATGCTCCCTCCTATGACGAGGTCGTCCCAGGTGGCGGGCTCTACTCTGTCAGCGGCCTGTTGCAGTGTCCGGATGGCATGATTGATGTGGCGTGGGCCCCGAATGGCAGCGTGGTCGGAATGGGAAACGGGGACGTACCGACGCTGGTTTTAGTCGGAGGCTGTGGGCCGGAGGGGTGCGAGGACTGCGAGAGAGAGATGGATGAGATGGAGGACGCCATGGACCGAGTTGATTCGCCTTGCTAGGGGATCATTTACATCCATCAACTGAAAGGGCTGAAAAACTGGAAAAAAAAGGAAAGACTGTCTCCACTGATGCTGGATGCTTCTTTTCCACTTTGACTTTCTATGAAGTTGGGACATTGCACTTAAAGGCCAGTGAAATCAGTACATATCAAAATCTAATGACTACAGTGTAGGTATAAATTACACTGACATGCGTGTTTTCTGAGTATTTCTCAGTGCCTCATGGTAGGAAAGTAAATGCATGTCTCCATATGTAAAAGCATATATGTTTATATTATTTTATTGTTTATATGTTAACATGCAATGTATCAGGACAATGAGCATTTTATTACATAGACAGGATGGATGTTTCTTCTCCTGATGATGCATAAACAGAACAGCCTGTCCTTTATAAATATACAATATATTCTCATTTATCTGAGTGGGACATTGAACATGTTTCCTATTTCAAGCTTGTGTCTCTCTTGCCACAAACATAGAGATGCAACCTTTGGATGCACTGCATGTATACCAGAAGCTACAACATGCACGACCTCTCTGCAGATGCACAGACAAAACCATAAGATAGACACATAGAGATAGAAAGATTACAGAGATTTTGAAAAGTCTGCTCTCTGATGTTGAACAGAAGATTATGTGTAAACCAGTAATCCCGAGTTGGATGGAAAGAGGAGTGAGGAGAGATGGTAGGCATGTGAAGGGATGGAGATGGAGAGGGAGAGGGGTGGGGCGGGTTGTGAGGGGGTCAGAATGAAAGTTGGAGAAACGCAGGAGTGTATACAAACACACACACACACACACACACACACATGCACAATCTGTACTTAATTATCACACTTACAGGGAAATAATTGTTGGAAATGGATAATACATTCTGACCTTAAATGTCTGTAGGTTATACATTTGGGATAATCCTGGATTTACAGTCTGGGATAAATAGATTTAAAAATGTGAAAACCTAAAGCGCCTGATTTGTCAACCACCAGCTTTATAATATACAGCAGGTCAAAGAAGAATTTACTGTTTTTGGTAAGATAAATAAATACATTCTCAAAGCACAGATGTATGAGAAAACTTTTAATTTATTGTACAGTGAGTAAAGTACGACACCTGAGAGCTACGACCTTTATTAAGACATTTCCAGTTCTGTAAAAAAGCTTTAATGAGCTAACAGTCAGGTATGAGACTATATTCTAATTGTCATTAATAACATTAACGTCTCCAGAGCCAAAGTTTCATTCGAACCATTTAAACAGTTATCATCATCATGAATCTTCTTCGCTGTACACATTTTGAATCTCTATGCCACAGCTGGCCTCTTTTAGTCTCTATTTTAAATAGATTCCTTGATAAACCTTAGTAAAACAGTAACTTGACATAAATGAAACTTACTGAAAACTTAGCAGCCAAGACATTGTAGAGAGTATTTACACAAAGGGGTTGAGTGTAGGAAAGAGGAGAGGAAAAAAGGAAAGGTTTAAAAGAAAGGAAAGAGTCTAATGAGAGAAAGAGGGAGAGGGGATGAGGTAGCGGTGAGTTTACTGTTTGATTGGTTCATAGTGGATAAGACGCATTGCATTCTCATTTTCAATCACTCCTTTGATGAACTCTCCTTCAGCCAATCGCTCTAAGAGAAGGGAAAAGGAAGAGTAAGACATGTTACAGTGGGACACGGATGGTAAACAAGACATACAGCATGGAGTAAAGATGAGACTGAATAATGACTCTTATCTAAGAAATCCGGTCTTATCTCGTGTGAGAGAGAGAGAAAGAGAGAGAGAGAGTAGCATGCAATGCAGGGGAGTCACTTGAGGTTTCATGGTCTATGACTGGTACGTACATATTAAAGCTTGCATGACACAAGTGATGCTGTAACTGGGGATGTGCCCCCAGGTGGATTTATTGCTTGTATTGTTAGTAAGCCAAACAGCTGTGAAATGTAATCCTGGCTACAGGACGTAAGAACAACTGTTGAGGAAAGGTAGTAAGAGCTTATGTTGTTTTTCTCTCTCTCTAACATAAGTACATAGAAATAAGAACACATTGACCTTTGATTCACCGCAGGGGCACAGTACACATACACATGTGATGCATGTGTGTTATTTCCCTCACCGTTGTCTTTCTTTTCGAAGTAAGACCACAGCTTGTTGGCTCTCTTCTCGGGTGTGTTCTCATCCTCTGGTAGCTTGCTCTGCTCCTCCTTGGGGATCAGCTTAAATATGGCCTGAGAGGGGGGTTGGGTATAAGATTGCTGATGAACACTGCATAATTTCTCGCACACAGATAACGTATGGAATGCCAAACACAGCACATAAAACAGACATGTGCACGCCAAGAAGCACTGAGCCTGTAGGACAAGTGAGTAAGCTCACAGCCCTTTTCAGTTAATTAGTGTCTTTTGTGTACATGTCATTTATCGAGTCGCTGATGCAAAACAATTTGACATTTACAGAAAAGCTAAAAGCCAAGACTTTCTCTCCTTGATTGTCTAATTTCTATTCCCTGATTACTGTTATTAGCTGTTGTAGACTCTGCACAGTTTGGCTGAATACAAGCAAATGAAGTAGTCTACAATTAAATCTTCCAAAAAATATACCCTGCAATCCCCATATGACAACTGATCTGCCCACTAAATGCAGCCACAAAAGCTATTTACATGTGGACTACAAGTGAAAAATCCACTGATTGTGTCCAAATGAATAATCAAGCAGCCCATGGCAGCACATTCAGGCCTGTGTGTCATCTTTCAGAGACACTGTAGTTAATCTGCAATGGGCCACTTGGAATCCATCAGATTGTAAATGACTGTGCACTTTAGGTTCAGGTCTTTAAGTGTGTGTCCCACTTAGAGAGGAAGCACTCATCTCCCACATTTAAGACACCTAGATTAACATGGATTAGTGCCAAGACTCAGGCCACAGGCCAAACACCAAGATGTCATCTCTTTTCTCTGTCCCTCCATCTTGCCCCTCTGATCTTGTGGGCTGTATAGTTCACACTGTGAGCTTGAAGATGATAAGTAAAAAATTAAACCATCTGTATCAAGTATACACCTGACTGAAGGATGACCTGAGAGACAACCTGTGTTTACACCCCCACTTAACTAGTCCAGCATTTTAACTTAGTAAATATACTAAACAAATATTGGCCTGTCCCTTCTTCCTCACTCACTTGTTTCTACTTCAAACCCACATATGAAAACTGATATCACTGGATTCCCTTTCTATAATAATAATGCTATGTTCTGTGCATATAGCAGATCTGTTTTGCCTGCTTCTCCACAGACTCTAATTGTGTTGTAGGTTGTTTAACTTTTGGCAGTGTGGTTTTAAAATGTAGCTATTTTGTGCAGCGGTTGTGAACATGATGCATATGGACTGAGGCCAGTTGGCCAGGAATTAAATCCCATTACAATGCCAGCTGGATCCTCAGCTGATCTGTCTAAACCTCTTACTCTTCTATTTCATTTGTCTTAAAACTTCACAACCTCCATCACACTGGGTTTTGATCAGATGAAAACAATGACTAACTGCATTATACAGTAATTAGACTGATAAATGTAACAGTTCAAAGTGGCCGTCTTGTGAATACATGAGGCACGGATTAGACTCCGGGATGATGAGCAGTCCCTCTAGTGGAGCAGCCTTACTTAACCGTACGACTGTCTATATTGTCTGAGAGTTAAACCTGTAATCACAGAGATTATCAGGAGTTTGAGGCTCAAATAGGATGGCTAATTAGGCTGGCAATTAGTACTGAGACCTACATACGCTGAGAGAGATGGTCACTTTCCAATAAATAGCAACTTATTTAACATGAACCTTAAAGGGATTGGGCAAAATACCAAGAACACTTCACAATATGATGCAGCCCAACACTAATTCTCTCAAACTATTGCCTCAAAATGGATCAAAGAGTTAAATTAATACCTCTTGAAAACTGAATATCATAAAATTAAAAAGTTATATTTACCCCAATGCATTAGATTGTATGATGTCAAATAATCCTCTTAGTTTGTGTTTCTCTTGTAGCTTTGACGACTTAGAATAAAACCTTTTATGCAGAACAGAACAGCTTAAATTTCTGATATGACGTTTGTAGCAGCAATAAAGACAAAGATTATGGCAAAATAAAATTGCCTTTCTGTCTTTCGCACTCCAAAATAGTTTGATACTACTCCCCATAAGAGAATATGAATGTTTATGGAAAGAGTCTCTATATTGAGGCAAAATGTTTAGATATATATAATCATACTGAACAAATAGAGACTGTGACATTAACTGCTTTTAGTCCAACTAGAACCGTGATTAAAGCGTCTCATCCTTTTATCAGTATCACTGCTGTCCTACACAGGTATCCCCTCACCTGGCAGATCTCTGTCACCTCTGTCTTGTTGATGTATCCGTTCTTGTCTACATCAAACAGTGAGAAGGCCCATTCCAGTTTTCGGGTGGTCTTCCCAGTTGAGGTCATGTGCAGCGCAATGATGTACTCCTTGAAGTCCAAAGTGCCATCGTCGTTGGTGTCAAAGGAGCGAAACACATGCCGTGCGTAGCTCTTGGCATCGCTCTCAGGAAAGAAGCGGGCGTAGATCTGCTCAAACTCTTCTGGCGTTATGCGTCCTGTCGGGCACTGCCTCTGAAAGTTCTCGTACCACTGGCTGATCTCATTCTCAGTGAATTTGGTGCTGAGCTTCAGGTCCTCCAGGATCTCCTTTGATAGCGCGCTACTGGTGGAATTCCCCATGGTCGTTGTTTTCAGTGTCTTAGTAATGTGTCAGGTCTGACAAACTCACCGGCAAATGTTTGCCACCTGAGTTTTCCTTCTCCTGTACCACCTGAACTTCTCCTTAGTTCACAGTATATTCTTGTTTGCTGGTTTGACCTCTCCTGTTGATGTCAGAGGCCAAGGAATGTCCTGCGAGTAAAAGAAAATACATTTACACATACGATACATTCCACTTATGAACTCATAAACTTGTTGATTCTACTCAGAAAAACACATTGTGAGGATGATCAAACTGTAGGGAAAGCTTACCTGTGGTCTGCGTGGGAAGACGATGGCTGGAGAATTGAGTGTCTGTCTCGGCAGTAAGACAGTGAGAGATAAGGAGGGCAGGGGGAAACACCCTCCTACTGTGGACGACTGGGTTAATTCTGTTAATGCGGGATTTAAGGTGGCTGAGCTCTTGACCAATATGAACCCCTGCATCCTAATTTTTTCTTTTGGGTCTGGGCGTCTATAGATAGATAGATAGATCTAGAGTATGTGACAGTGTTGAGTTCATTCCTCTGTTAAATTATCTATAAACAGTATGACTTTTGAGTAATGCCTTTTGGTTGTATATCTAAGTTAATAATATTACTTAATGCAACTCAATATTAATCAACAGAGGTTCAGTGCATTTCGTTCTGTCTTTGTATTTACAACCCTTCATGAAATGTAATATATTTGTTACAGAATCATAAGACCTTAAACATCACTGTGATACACTATAGACAGCAGATTAGCAGACGTGTTCTGAGAAACTCGTGGCCTCAGGTGGGTTTTCAAAGCTAGCCTTAGGCTCTCCAGCAGTGTGGCTGCTATTTCAGTAGTGGCCTTTCAATGGGTTTAGTTGACCACTGACATCTAATTCTAGACTACCATCTGTGCAGACAGGTTAACTCCCTCTCTCGCCCACCTTTTACCTCCAATCCCACCTATGCCTTCATATCACTGTCACCGCCGTCCTTGGTACACAACCTCCTTCCTGTCCTACGTGAGCCAAAGTGTTGCCCTCCTTTTACTGGCTTTTCTGTCTTTAGCCTGACTTTGTTTGACTGACTAAAAGTGTTATCCCTCTTTTCTTACTCTGCAAAATTATGTTTTTGTTGTTGGGCTTTGACTTTTCCCTCCACAAACTATTGTCTCATGCACTATGGGCATCCTGTTTTACATATTGACTGATACAAACATGCATTCTCATAACTTTGCCTTCACTAATTGGACCCTTTGTACTCAGTGCTGTGTAACTCAGTCCATTCTCTGGGCCTTTCTCTGTATATGGTTTCCATCTTTATTGTCAACAGTCATAAACCTACAGGAGGGGTCACAGTACACACATACATCAAACCCACCTCATGGCACTTGTCCCAACATGTTTATGTCATCAGTTTGCTTTTATTTGCGCCTGCAAGTATTATTTTTATTGTCTTAGCTGTAGTTCCTGACTTACATTGAGCACAGAGGTGAGCAGGCTTTGTGTTTTACAGATCGTCACAAAGGTGCGTATATTGAAACAGAACAGATGGAGGCATAGGTAAACAACATTAGAAGCATACACTAAACTGTTTGATTGTCTTTCATGTTGTCTTTTTGCAGCAGGATTTCCTTTGCTCCATAAATATGCTCAGTGAGTCCATCTATTGGATTACAAATGTCCTGCCCTATCCCACCCAATCCAGCCCTTAGCCAATTACCATCATCATCATCCTGTGACTGCCACAGCCAATAGAATTACCCCCTCCTCTCCACAAAACAATCCGTGACATCTGACCTGTACCCTCGGCTTGACTCATTCCTAGAGCTCGAGCGAACAAGGATTTGTGGTCTCTTTTGAAATGTTTTTCTGCTTGTGGACAAGGTCAGGATTCACGTCGTGTGGATGTCTAACCACTATAATGACACAATAATGAAATGATGTCTTTATAGCAGCTATTACATATAAATAACTCTTTTGCAGGCATCATCATATAAAACACTTAAAAATAGTACAGTAACACGTGAAAGTTTGTCAATAGTACAAGTCAGCACATCTAAAAATATCTGCAATTAGGGTAGTGACTCTCTACTGGCAACGCCCCAGTTGGCTGGTCAGCATTATAGCCTATTAACTGACCGTATCAAACTTCACCTGTGTTCCAGTATCGGCCTGAGAGCCAGATCAACAGCAGTCCTGACATATATACTGTAAATCTGCCCCACTCAGTGTCAACACAGCACATCAGGTCTGAACATTCATGTATGTCTTGCACTTGGTAACAGTTGTTACTTTGCTTTTTATAATTTGTTTGTGATAACTAATGATTGATTCCCAAATGAACAGCCCGACAACAACAACGTGAATTATAAAACATTTCTTCTATAAAAGTACAGAACTTTCAATCATATGCATTCCCAATCATACAACACAAATTCCAAAAAATTGGGACGCTGTGTAAAATGTTGATAAAGACAGATTCTGACAGTTTGCTAATGATTTAAACTGTATATTTAATCAAAAATTGTGGAAAGACGACATATAAAATGTTGAAAGATTTTACTCTTCTATGAAAAAGATCTGCTAATTTTAAATTTGATGCCAGCCACACATTTTAAAAAAAGTTGGGACAGGGGCATGTTTATCATTTTGTTAATTTGCAAACCATCAAATTCTCTTTGTATTCACATCTTATATAGCATCCCACCTTATTTGGAAATGGAGTTGCATTTCAAGATCACAAGTCACATGGTTGAATAGTACAACATTTCCAAAAGTTTTCTGATGAAATAATGTGCGTCTCACTACTGGCAACATGAGAAATGGGAATGCTGAACAGGAAAATGTTTCAAAAAAGAAAAATCCATTCTGAGCCGAAAACAATGCCTTGGTGGGACACAACTTAAATCTTAAGACTGAGAGAGAGAGAGGAAAAGAGGAAGGGAGTTGTTCCTAGATAAATATCTGGTAATGGGTTATAATGACGCTTAATGACAGACAAGAGCTTCCTAGTGAACACAAGGAAAGAGAGGAACAAACAAGCGACGACAACAATCTGGACAATTGTGCCCACCATCTTGTGAGGCCTGAGGTTGTGACGTACGTGATAAAGGTAACAGCACTTGGGCCCCTGCTCCCATTTCTGCATCCATTGTTCTCCAGAGGGAAAGTCAGCAGCACTTTTAGGCTTTAACTAAAAACACTCACATTCCCTGGGAAAAAAAAAATCACATATGTGAATTTAAAGGATCTTCATTCAACACAATTTCCACCAACATCTAAGCACTTGATTCAACACTGAGGTAAGCAACACCATACTTTTTATGTAAAATACAACATTTTAGTGTTTCGTAAATTAAAAATTGTCAATATTAACATAGTGTCTTGATTTTGAAGATTTCTATTAGAAACTTGTGGTCTTAATTTCATTTTAGGATTTCGAAATTTAGTTTTATTTGCATGACATGATTTTACAAGGATCCATTGGGTTCAACAGACTTAAGCCTTGAAGTAAAGGCATTATAGTTATGCAATTTCCAATATTTGTTCATTCCAGCAGGAGAGGTCAAAGGAGATTTCACCTATATTTGTATCTGAAATCAAATTGAATTGCTTTGTAGCTCAATTCAGTTCAGTAGAAATGCGTAAGATGATTCCTCCCATCTTAAAGCCTCATAAGGGGAAATAAAAAGGAGAAACAAGAAGTTAAAGGGTTTGTGTGTCATGTTGTAGGAGTAAGAAAGAAGAAGAAGCTGCATGCGACATCACTTTTGGTCATCTGACAAAGGAATTAACAACAACCATGACAACGAAGATGGAAACGCTCGATCCTTCAGCTCTATCAGATGTCGCTCCTGTTGTCACCTACGACCCTAAATCTGACACAGTGATCTTACCAGGAGGGGTCGTCTCAGTGGCGGGCATCACAGTGGTGACCGGGGGTGCTGAGCTGTCCTGTGGATCCTGCATGTTGGCCTTCGGGTTCTGGGGAACTCTCATTGGCTTCAGTTGCGTAGCTGTGGGACTGTGGGACCAACTGAACCGGTCTAAAGGGGAAACCTCTCACTTGCTGTCACTGGGATTAGTGATTCTGGCCCTCAGTTTTGTGATGGTGGGAAGTGTGGTGGCATTTTACCTCCTAACGAAGAAGAAGAGAGAGATGACACGAGAGGCGAGAGAGGACGGAAAAGAAGTTCTTGTAGAGAGTGGGAGGGTAATTAAAAAAGTCACAGTATAATGAGGAACTTGTGACAGAATTTAAGAGAAATTTATGACAAATCTGCACAGAATTCTGAATGGACTGTAAATATCACACATCATAATAGGCAGGAACAACATTCACCTTGTGCCTCTTGTACAACTCAACTCCATATCAGGCCCACTCTTTATCTCCTTCCCTTTATCTAAATTATGTGGAAATGCAGCTAACCCTAAGGAAATATAACATATTGCCTCCATTTTCTTCAGCTTTCTACTTCTACTCCACTTTTTAAGAGACCTTTGTATTTTTTACTACACCATATCTTCTCAATATCTTGATTCAAAATTTAAAATAATAATAAAAAAACATTTGTGCAGTTTATACATTTTGTTGTGTATGATTTGTTGCATCATTATAGATTCAACTACCCATCTGTATATAAAGCAGTTAAAATGATTTTGGCCTCATTCAGCTTCACAATGCTATTTACAAATTAGTGCATCAGTAATAATAATCCAGATGATAAACACATTATTTCTGATATTTATGGTACATCATGCTGAAAATACTTCTTCTTAAGTAAAATTATGAATACATGACATTTACTTGTAGTTGTAGAAAAGCAGGACAGAGCTGTATGTCAAAGGGCTGCTGAGTGCAGGTCTGCAGAACAGAAAACAGCAACATCAACAGAAATCAAAAGGGAGAAGAAGAAGGAGAGGTGTGAAATGTGTTAGTACCTCCATCTGCTGGCATGACAAGGAACTGTATATCATAAAACGACCTGGCAGGGATTTACAGTAAATGCTGTTTCCCATTTTACATCACTGTGTGAAATAGTACATTTTGTCTTAGCTGTTTTCATGTTGGTTATTTAAAGCACAAGTTTTATGTAATGCAGACAACATGTTCTGCAATGATGTCTCTACAATTATTATTATTAGTAATAATAATAGTAATAATTATAATAATAATAAACAAGATGAAATGAATAAATCATTTTGCTCTGTCCTCTCTTTTGTCTTTTGCATTTGTCAACTTTTCTGGTATGATTCTGATTTCTAAGAATGACATGTGAAAAGAGACTAGCTGGTTCTCAGGTATGTGCGGTATTTGAACAGGTATCCACTGATACGTGCGTGACTCAGGTCACCTGACAAGCCGCCGCTACCTCCGTGGTCACGTGTCATCGTTCAAGTTTCAGGAAACTTTTTTTTCTACTTCTGAAAACAAACGACCCACGTCCCGCCTTCTTTTGCTTCCCATTGGTTGTAGCAGACAATAGCAGCGCTTTGATTGGCTGAACCGAGGACGCGTCTGTGTTCGTCAGAATCAAACAACGCCCCCTTCTTTAAACTCGTTTATGTGTAAATTGATATCGTGCCCGAAGAAAAACGGCTGAAATTTCAGTATTTTAAAGCAGAGTAATGAAACTTACGAAGGAGTCAGTGGTTAAGGTGAGTTTGTAAAACAGTATCGACGACCTTGCGTGTTTTTTGGTCAAGTTACAACTTTGGTAACTTGCAGTCAAAGATCTGTGAAGGTGTCCGCTGTCAGTCATGTTACTTATTTATACAGTCTGTCAATTCAAGTGAGTCCGTTTTAAAGGCTCGGTTTGCTAACGTTAGCCAAAATGCTCAATTGCCTAATTATGGATAACCTGTCGCTGTTTTTAGGCTCATGTCATGTTAGTGTGTTTACATTTGCCCGTGTGAATTACTGTTTCTATTTGTGGAGCTGTCTCATACAAACACATATACACACATGCAGGCCTTCATCTGGTTTGTATCTCCATGCTACATTTTATATAATCCTTATTAAAGATAGATAAATATGTAACATAAAGATCCAATGTTTCTTTTATATGTCGTTTAAATGTCAGAGTTTCTTTCAGGGACATTCGTGAGATCTTACCAGATATGTTGCTGGTGATTAAGACTGAAGCTAAGGATTGTTTTCATTTTCAATTAACCTGATATTTATTTCCTCGATCGGTTCATTCTTTTGTCTACAAGGTGTCAGGAAATAGTGAAAAATTCCCATCACAGTTTCCTGAAGTTCAAGCTGACATCTTGAGTTTGCTTGATTTGGTTCTATCTTAATATTATAATCGATTTTTTGTATAATAGAAAAAACAAGCAATTTGAAAATGTCACCTCACACTCTCAAAACTATTAATAATAGTAATTAAAAACATTGATTTTGTCTTGTCTTGTCTTCAAAACTGTTTTAAAGACAAAGTCAAGCAGGAACGCAGGAAATCCTCCTGAGAAACTGAAACTAGGGAATTTTAGGTAATTTTACATAAAGAGTTACTTGACAGATTTATTGTTTATCAAAGAAGGTGCCAAGTGATTTTCTGCTGAGTGACTCATTGATCAACTAATTGTTTCAGCTCATCTGGTATTGTTGCTTAAGTTGTGCTAAAGTTATGGGAATAAATGCATTAAGGCCACTGAACTACATACCGTGCACTTGTTTATGTCTTTGAAAATGGCGACTTTAAAGAGAAATCCATCCAGGAATGAATGTGTGACTGAGTGTAATCTATCTAATCTAGTCTAACTGTAAACCCAAACACTATCAAGTATACTAACTGATCTTTATGGATGTCCTTTTAGTTTATATCCCAACTTAAAACCAACCATTGGAATTTAAATTTCATCCTTACTGAGCATATGCTTTGTTTTTTGTTTGCTGTTAAGCAAACCGTGTTAGTCACAGATTAGAAAAGCGGAAAATCACATGACCATGTTCACCCAATTATAAGATTATAGTAATTAGTCGGGAAAAATGGGAAAAAATGCATGTCTATGCTTGAATGTTGCATAAAAGAGGTGATGGTAAACTTAGCTGCAGTGTTGAAGAGACTGATGGATATTATATATCATCATATTTTCTTGCTTTTCTATTCCCAGGATGGACTTTAATATGCCCCCTGACATCAGATAAACTTCACAGGAACAACTGTTCCGTCCTGGATGCTCTTGTCAAGAACAAATGGAACATTAAGTTGTGGAGGATGGGTGGTGCTGGTGTAAACAGAAATGTTCGAAAGCTCGATAAACTAGTTGTATTAGTTGATGAGGAAGTGCAGTCAGAATTTTAGAGTTCCAATATCATTTACCTTTGACGCTGAGTTGGGGAAACTTTTAGACAATTAATACAGCTGACAAAAATAATTGGCTAATGGAGTGCGGTGAGAGGGTGCTATGTGGGACAGGGGAGGTGGAGCTGGACCCCAACATTGTGAGTGAAGAGGCTGGAAAACTGTATTCAGAATTACAGGTAAAGCAGCTCCTCCTTATTTTCCCTTTCTGTACCATCATTGTTTTCAGGAATATCATTTTCTGAATGGAACAGTTGCGTAGATGTGGTCACACATACTGTAGCTGGTTTCTCACTCTGCTGCCTTTCCCTGTCACAGACAGTCATTGAGACCCATGGCGAAGGTGTGGTGGAGTCCCTGGTACCCATATTTGTATGGGTCCTGGAGGGGTTGGCCAGCTGCAAAGCCCAGCTGAGAGACAGGGAGGAGGAGGCAGAGAGGGAGAAGGCTGAGCGAGAAGAGCTGCTGGAGAGATACCAAGCAGAAAGAGCACTCAGGAAAGAAAGCCAGGAGGTGGGGATTGATGGAGTGTTGATGAAGTGTGTTATACCATGATTTCCGTTATGTGTTTTTAAAAGCCGTGATAGTAGGTTGTTGCCTATGCTCAGAGCTGTTAAAGCACTTTGTTTTCTTTAGAGGTATCTCGAGCTGGATGACCAAATTGAACAGGAGAGGAGAGCCATGAGGGGGAGGGAGAAAGAAAGAGAACGACGAGAGAGAGAGCTAGAGAAGAAAGCAAGAGAGCAAGCTGATCAGTGTGAGTATTTGAATATTAACTGGGACAAATGGGGATATGTTTATAAAACTTGTAATTTCCCCCCTTCTAGTTTTATTCATCTCAGTTTTGCATGTCAAGATACGCTTTAAATCTAAAGCTCCATGTCCTGTTTTGTTGCAGTGGTGGCCTTGGAGGAGCATAAGGCAAATCTGAATAGAGAACTGAGCACACTAAGGCATACTCACAACAAGGTCAGATACTGTTTAGACTGAAACTTGTGTGCTATTGTATCATCACACATGACTTCTTAAACAAACAGTAAAATATTTCACTGTTTTTTTTAAAACATTATTCTACTTTTGACATATCACTGATGTTTTGTCTTTTAGCTGGGTCACACATATCGGGAGCTTTTGGAAAAACGAAAGGATTCTGAAAGAGATTCTCCTGTCAGGTTGTTCTCATTCACTTTTTTATCTAAAACTCTTTTCTTGCACTGTAGATAGTGTCTCACACAGGAAGGTTGTACTGCAGGTATTCCACGGCAGCAGCTTTATTGTGAGCTGTATAAGAGCTACTGTGGGCAAAGGCCAGCAACAGAATTACAAAATCCTACTCTAAGCCTGTCTCCATATTCTACCCTCTAAAATGAGGCATTTATGGAAAGGGTTAGCTCATTGGCCAGAAAGCTATAATTGCCTTTTGACCTTTTGTCAGAAACTTGTTACCTAGTGGAAATTTCAAAACAGAACAGTTGTTGGTTGAGTGTCGATCACATGTCACAGGTTATAGTTCAGTAATAGTGATGGTGCTGAAAGAAAGCTGTGCAAAATATAGGAAAAAGAAGCACAAATTCATACTGTTGATTCAGATGACTTTTCTTTACTATCTAACGCTGCATGTTGCATTTAGGAATCACATGCGTCCCAAGAATTCAGAATTTCCTTTCAACCAAGTCTCGTCACAGTCCAGTGCTAATGAAAAGGTAAACAGATTCTCACTTTACACATTTACATTTCAGTATTTTGGCAGAGAATTTACTGTTTCCTGCTCTTTTTTTTAAACAGATGATTCAAAGACCACATTCAAATTCTGGCCCCCCCTGTTTGGAAGATCTAGTAGCCAAGGAAGAAAAGGCAATTGACATTGCAGTAAAGCCCACCACAGATCAGTTTATCAATGACATCATAAGCTCCACTCCTGAGCTCAGACAGTTTCATGGCTGTGTGGATGCAAGGTATGAATCTGAATCCATAAGCTATTTTCTGTTGGAGATTTGACTGAAAAGTTTGTGTAATCATGTGCTAGACCCAAATTCACTTCAGATCATCAATGTGTTCACACTGAGCACAGAAAATATTCACCTGTTTTCTAACACTTCTTACTCTTTCAATTGCATTGTCATCATCGTCAGCACCCCTGTTGTCAGACCTAACACCAATGAGCCACAGAGAAAGGACTTGGAGACCAGCTTGGAGGATGAGATTGGGGAGGTGGAGAAGAAGGAGTGCAAAGTAGAAGAGGAACAGCAAGGAGAGAGACAGGAAAAAGACCAGGAGGAGGAAGTGGAGGAAGATGATAGTATGGAGTGGGAGCTGCGCAACACTGACTCTGTGTTCTCTGAACTCTCTGAGCTGAGTCGGGATTACGTGGAGAGTGTAGACCAAGGGGCAAGTGTCAGAGGTAAACTCATCAAGAAAACATGTTGAAGGACCTTTTCCATAAACATGGTTGATGTACTTTCCCTTCATCTTAAGTTTTAGTTTTGCATTCATCTGACAGCGGAAACAAAACCAGTATCTCAATAACAATGTGTTGTGACAGAAGGCTAGTTTCTAAAAGTAATGTGTCAATGGTGAGAAACTGTTTATGCCCTGTTGAAGCGCAAGTACAATAGATCAGTGATAAAGGTCCCTTACTTTAGGTTTCATAATGCTTACTTCCTTTTTTTTATTTTTACCATTTTGCATTTTCTTTCTGGTCATTTCTTCTTGAATGTAAATGAACTAATACTAATTAGTTAGAGCTATATTTCTCTAAGTGTTCTGTGTGTTCAAGCATTGTAACACGTTTTTCTGTTTAGGCAGCACAGACCAGTTTGAAGAGCTTCTTTCTCAGTATGAGGAACTGAAAGTCACCAAGTGAGTCCTATATTTAATTTCTCTGACCTTTTTCTGAATATTCCAGGGTGATTATTTGAGAGTGCAGGGGATTTTCCAGAAACTTTAGTACAGTACAGTTTCTTGCTTAAGGACAAATAAATCAATCAGAGGAGAAAATACTCTCATCACTAATTTGTTGGAACTGTTTACTGTCTTTACCAATGTGATTGTCCATTTCTTCACAATCTTAAATAATATTCATTTTTGCTGTTTTTTTATTTCAGTGAGTTAGTAGAAGCTGCCCGGAAGGCTGTGATATCACGGGTAGTCGAGCTGACTGATGACCGCTCAGCTCTTAAACTTGAAGTGTCATCTCTTCAGGAAACAGTTTCACGATTAGAGGGGCGGGTGAAGGAGAAAGAGGAGGAAACTAAGAGGTATAAAAGATTGTTTTCCTATTTTAATACTGTTTGCTAAAAATAATTACATATATTTTTTATTATAATGCTTTTATTTACTTTTCGTACAATAACTTCATGCTTTATATCCTCTGTTTGTCAGACTCCGGAAAGAACTGGAAACATTCCAATCTGAGGATCCTGATGTAAGTAGACATTGTTATTTTAAAACCTTTGTCTACACTATCACAAAGATGCAGTACAACAGTATCGCAATGTATCCCATTAAATAGTATAAATCTTTCCGTTCAGGCCTCTCTACCCACATCCATGCGCCACTTCTCTCGTTCTGAAATGGCTCGTGTTGTCATGGAGAAGAACCAATATAAGCAGCGTCTGTTTGAGCTGCAGGAGGCAGTAAGACGCAGCCAGACACTCAGGTAACTTTGATACTGATCAACATTGTGGTATATATGTTTTAAGATTTGAAGTTGATGTTTGTTCCAATAGAGAGTTAACAGTTTGACTGAAAGAAGAATTTTTGTTTGAGTGTTTTGTCCCCCCCTCATTTTTTTCTTTTTTCATAGAGCAACAAAAGAGGAGAGGTTAACAGAGGATAAACGGTCGAGTGTTTGGCGAAAGTAAGTGTTTGTCTTATGTCATCTCATCTTTTCTCAACTTAAAAAATAACATTTATCATTAGACTGCACAATGAGCCTCCTGTCAATTAAAACTGTCAACTCTCATCCTTCTGTCAATTAATACTGCAGTGGCAGCAGTTAATGTCCTCATAACACAAAAAGTTGGCTGGTGCAACTTTGTTCCCCAAAACAACATAGGTTTTCTGGTCCCCTTGCCTGTGATACAAAACCAGTGAGAATGTATTTTCTAAAATAGTCCCCAAAATGAAACTACCATTTCAGGCTCCATTTGGTTAGAAGTACTTGAACATGCAGAAGTCAGAGCTTAGGAGAGTTGCACAAAGACAAAACAGCTGCTCCTTAAGATGGCTGCAAGGCAACATGAGTGAGAGAGAGAATCTTTACTGTTTTTGGATTCATACTGAATCTGTCAGTAAAGCCACTTTACATAACACAGAACCATTGGAATAAACAAGTGTGCTAAGTAATTTCACATTTGGTTATATGCTGTGGTAAGATGTTTTATGGCCTCTAGGAAATAGTTTCCTTTTTTTATTTTGTTTTTCTTTATTAAAGGTTCAACCGTTTGTTCGGCCTGTCCAAGGGACCTTTAATCCCACCACCCGCTCCTACGTTTGTCCTACCAACTTCTCCATTATTCACTCACCCTCCTCTGGCATCTCCACAACCACCGGCTGTCAGTCACACTCACACTGAGTAAGCTCGTGTTTCCGGTCTCCTCTATTTATACCATTGTTTGCAACAAAATCAAATAATCATTAAAGACTCATTCAACCTGATTTAACATCAAAAGAATTCTCTCTAGCTCTGCTTCTCCTGCTGCTCTTTCCCCTCGTGTCAGGAGGAGAGAACTCTACAGAGAGATTCGCTCACAGGTTTGGGCATCACTTGGAAAACGGCAGATACACGGCTGGAGCATACCGTTGGCAAACACACAGGTAGTAGAAACACATATAGCATGTATGTGCACAGAAATGCAGCAGTCTGAGAGGAATGTAGAAAAGTACTCCCCAGGCTGTTATACAAGCCTGAATTGTGCATTTTTGTTGCCATGTAGCATTTATTCGATTTAAACCAATGAAATACAATCTTGCCTTCCAACCACACCACTACATATGTTGGATGCAACTCTCCACAGAGAGTTTCACATATACAGATATGTACATTTCCACATTCCTTACAATATCCTTGACTGTCACTGTTGTAGGAATCCCACGAACCTGTCCCAGAGCCCAAAGATGTGCCTGTTCTAATGCAGCTCAGACTGTTGGATCAAAGAGACTCCACAGCAAAGGTAGAGCTTTTCACTGCAAAACATTGTGAACACAAGAATGTATCAGCTTTTACATCATACCTCTGGTGTATTGAAACAGGATTTCCTAACCTATTTTTCTCTTCAGCTGAACTGTGCGGTGGCAGTCACACCGGAGATCTCAGGAGAGGCCACAGTAAGTCTATCATTATCCTGGTTAAATAGCAACTCCTACTCTAATCACCATGTACAATGCCATTCAACCATAACTAACAGTTCCAGAGGACACGTTGTTTCATGCCACTCATCTTTCCAAACTCCATATCCGTCCTTCTCTGCCAGTGTTCTGTGTGGGTCGTTTCTGGCCCTGCCTTCAGCAGTGATATTACAGTGATTGATCCAGCACGGTCCAACACAGTACTGGATCAGTTCAGCCTCCCTCCCACAGCTCCTGCCCTCTGCATCTGTGCTGTGCCTCCCATAGGTCAGTGCCAGTACAATGGGCTGCAGCTGCTGCCTACAGACAACTTGTCTAATGTGTTTTGTGCTCATATTGTCCCCTCCTACCATTCTGATCATTTGCTGGAAACATTTGCTTAGCAGCACTGCTTCCCTAACTTTTCCTTCTGACACAATCCTTCCTGTCTTGTTATGTCAGGAGACACTGCAGGAACTGTCTGGATTGGAACTCAGGAAGGAAGGTAGTGTCTGCTGAATAAGCAGCTCACTTTAATAAATACTCTCAGTGAAATACTTGCTGCCAACTCTGACTGTTTTTCTCTCTCTTTCTTTTTTCTCCCACTCTCTCTCTTACAGTATACTGATACACTCAGCCTCTGCCGGCAGGAGACGCTGTCTGCAGTCTGTGTCCCTCTCGGAAGGTGTTCATTCTCTCACGTGAGTTCTATTCACTCTGTTTTTGAGATTATTTTTAAGTAAGTATTATCTGGCTTTATGTGACATTGAGTTATCTATATTTCTTCATCCAGAAATCAGAAAATAAATTACTTTTTGTTGACTCCATTTGACAGGTATTCCCAGGGTCAAGTCATAGCTGGTTTATCTGATGGGACTTTAGCATTTTTCTCACACAGTTCAGGTAAGAGTTTCTTCTTATAATAATGTGTAACTGCCTCAGTTAACCCGTGTCTCTATTTTACATGCTGCACATAACTTTGTAATTAGTGATGTTAGTAGTGTAGTAACGAGTGCTGTGATTGACAGGCGGCTGGAATCTACAGTCACACAGTGTGATGCCTCTTGGGTCAAACCCTTTGCAGCCCATTCGCTGCTGCCTTGCAAAAGGTAGCCGCCTGTGGGTGGGATATTGGAACAGAGTCCATGTGGTTGACATTGACAGCAAGAAGGTTGAGGTAAGAAACAGAGAGTGTCTACATTGTTTGTGTCTTCTATTCACATTTGTGTTTGAACTCACCATCATTATTTCTTATGTGGCCTTCCAGCAAACATTCTCAGTCTCTGAACGCAGCGAGCAGCAGGTTCGTTTCCTGTGTGCTGGTGGAAGTGGTGTTTGGACATCCTGCCGACTCGACCCAATCCTCAGACTGTTTGACTGGTCCACCGGACGGCCTCTGCAGGAAGTTGATTTTACAGCTTTGGTCACTAAAACATTAGGTGCTAAAACTGTATTTTTAAATTTCATTATAAATCAATTTTTACTGTAAAAATAATATATTTACAGTAGGACATGTTATAGTTGTGATTAGCATTTTTTCTTATTAGGGAAGGAAATTTCAATGAGTGAGATTTTTTCATATTTTGAACAGTTAAATATTATAGCAGCCCTTGTGGTTTTTAACAGTATGTTCAAGTTCTTCTGTGGGTGCATGGGAGCAGATTTTAAAAAAAGCAACCTGGGAAATAAAACATCAGTCAATTTCATGCTAGATTTATAATTTTCCGTGTTGTTGCCATATCTAAATTCCACTTTTTTGGTTTTGTGTCAAGCAACTTTAAAGTGTTCTTTCCTGCAGTTCAGCTGACATATTTCTATCTCCCTCTGTAGGCCAGCCCTTCCTGACGCTCTCACCTCTGCAGATCTCATCTCTCGCTGTCATCTCTGGCCGTCTGTGGGTGGGCACAGGTGGTGGTGCTCTTTTCTCCATCCCATTATCCATAAGTGAGTTTTACTTAGACTTAGTGTACAAGTACATGAATTTTCTATTGTCAGAAGTGTGCTCTATCTAGTCTTAACTATATTAATGACCATCTATAGCATCAGAGGACGTTTCCATCCCATATTCCACCGTTGCATCAGCCCAGCTGTGCTACCATGGACATAGACAAGCTGTCAGGTTCATCATTTCTGCACCTGGTAAGAATCTGAACTTGATATGTTAACATTTTCAGAAACTAATTAAATCATAGAGATCCTTCCGAGTGCACTTGCTTACAGTACATCTCTTTGTAATCATCTTTGCTCCACAGGTTGTTTGATCACCTCTCCAGGCAGCAGCACTGTCACTACCTCTCAGCTCATTCTCAGTGGAGGAGAAGGCTACATCAACTTCCGAATTGGTGAGTTGAAGAAAAAAGTTGTAGTTGAAGTTTCAAAACTGTTTGGACCAGCATTGCATGTATGTGCTATTCAGTGCTTAGTTTATTAAACACCTAACTGAGCCATGCACTCTTTCAGGGGACGATGCAAATGATGGATCAGTTGAGTTGTCACAAGCTACGCCTCAGCGCTCTGAACGTAGTCACTTGATCATCTGGCAGAGTCCCACCCCCTCTGTACCCAGCCCAGCCCTCTAACATCCTCCTAGTTCTGCCCTTTTGGAAGAAGATAAAGATGGAGCAGACATGTACTGTACAGCAGCAGAGTTTGAGACAAAATTGGAAATGGTGCTTACATGGAATTGAATGAACCGTCTCAATGTGGTAACAATAAAAGTATCCTCTTAAAAACACAGTATATGATGCATACTGTTGTTGACCCTTGTTTACTTCATTTATTTTGTATCTATCTTTTGACTGGATTATCCTAACTGGTGACGATGCCTTACTGTATGCCTTCATCTCATTTTATGTCATTTCTGAGGAACTGGTCAATAATTCAGCTACCTGATTGTTAAAAGCTAATTTTTACCTTTGCACTAAGAATGCATTCAGTTTCCCTCATACACAGTTCTGTGATAATTTTTCTACAAGACCCTTGTTGATCTTTTTGGTTATTGAGTTCTGTACCAGAGCTTTCTCACATACATCTTTAGATCATAAAGTTTAATGTGGCTGTTGTTGAAGCTGCTGTGTACACACTATTGTGAACTGTGAACTGGAAATAGGTGAGAGAAGATCTCAGTGTAAAGACAATCAGACACTGATGCTGCATTGAGATTGAGGATAACTTTTTTGATGTGTGTGTTTTTTTGCAATTTGTTTTCAGTTGTATCCCTCCACATCACATGTGGTGTTTGCACATTTTAAATGTGTCTGTATAAAGATATGTGATAACCGATCTTTTAAATGAACAATTTCAGTGTTTGTCCTTAGAAATTATTTATTTTCTCTATCCATTCTGAGTTTAATGTGTACGGATGTCTTAATTTGTTTTATGTTTTAATTTGATTTCAGTATCTTTTGTAAAATAAGGGAAAAATTCCTTCAAGTGTCCTATGCAGTATTTATGTAATAATTAAGTTTGCGCAGACAGGTTGGTGTCATAGCATCTCCTTATCCTTCTTGGAAAGAGAATTAGGACTTGAGTATTGGCTCTGACTCACTCTTGTGCAAGCATAATTACTGTCAATAAAATGTCTTCAGTGGTTAATGTTGTAACTTTCAAAGAAGTATTTCTTTAACAGTTAAGTCAACAGATGAATTAATAACAAAATAATACAGCAGATTCATCTTTTTAATCTTTGTATATTGGAATCTATAGTAGTGTCTTTTACATTGCAATCCTGAGTGTAGTCCACATACAACTTCTGAAGCAGAGAGAATATAAATTCTCTCAGTTTTCCCCATGAAAACATAACAAATAGCCCTGTCAGTTTTTCCCCATGCGAACGACATGTTAACTCCACGGGAGAAGTGTGTGTGTAGAGCATGACAGCCAGCAATGACACTCCTTTGCCTCAGGCAGTTTGGGCAGCTGCCTGGTTAAGGACAGCCCTTCATGTAACAAAGATCTAAGTCAATCAGTGAATTGTTGAAGTCTTTGGGATCCACCTCCTATGATGGGCTGCTGTGGCTCCTTGGGATCCTTATTCTGCGGCTCAGAGAGCGGGCAAGGCGGTCCACAGCTCCACCCACAGTTCCCCCCAATTCCTTTTGGGAGGTCAGACCTTCAATATTGCCACTGTACCACATGACCCAGCCTGCCAGGGACAGCAGCATCAGCAGGGCTCCTGAATACACCAGCAGATCCCCAAAGTCTTGGCCTTGGATCTCTAGTGGAGCAAAGACCCCCATCAGCAGGGATGTCACACCCAACAGGTCCATGAGAACAGCAAACACCAGGGCCAGCTTACAGTGGGACAAGCCGTCATATTTGGCTGCCATGGCTACTCTGAAAAAGAGAGATGAGAGTGTCATGTGGAAATATGTTCATATGGTCTGACTCCATTATAAAAAGAAAGAAAAATACAATCAACTAATTAATTACATTTACCAACTAATCAGCTATGGCATTTTTTCCCTCTATGCCTAAAACATATATAAAGAAATTATTTTCACAATTTCACATCCACAATTTACAATACTGTCTTTGTTTTGCATTTACAGTTAAAACAGGTGCCACACCTGTTATGTACTTTTTCAGAACAGGATCAATAAAACATCTGAAGGCTACATTATTCTTTCGGTAAAATAAAAGTAAAGTAAAAAAATCAAAATCACAATCACTTACCGTTTTGTCACCAGTTTGCTGAGTATTTAAAATTCAAACTTGCTTACATGGTTGTGAGTCTTTCGGGATCCACTTTGTAAAAGCCACCAGTCAACACTGAAACCTGACACCTTGTTACCTGTTCTACCTGTCCGCCTGTTTTTGTTGCACAATGAACTGTGTCGAAGCTGGAGGTGGAAAATGTTGCCTGCACAGTTCTCATTGTTTTGTCTCAAAATCTTCAAGACTAAAAAGTATTTACCGAGTGAGCTGCTCCTGATGTAACTTTACTGTACACATGATATTTTACGCATATATTATTTTATATATAAATATATATTTTTTGAAGAGTCACTTCTATAAAAAAATATCATATGCTAAAATAAACATTTCTTTTGCAGCATTAAAAAATATATATAAGTAATATTTACTGAAGGACGTCGTTAATTTCATTACATCCGGAAATGACGTAAGACAGTATTGAAAAAATAAAAGAGCGATAATTGTTATTGTTAGCTTGTTAGCTAGCAGACGAGCCCGTGAATGGAGATATGACAGAGTAATAACGACTTATTACATGTGCACGATTAAGTTATTACAAACGTGAAGTGGTATGTACCAATTTCTGCACAATATATAGGTAGAATGGAGATTCTTGTAATGTCTGACTGACGGAAATAAACACTGATTTGTACAGAAAGGATGCAATTGTGATTTTATAGTCGTAGCTAAATTCTTGCTAACGTTTTGTCAAGCTAACTTAGTGCGGAGCTACACGTTCACGTTAACTCGCCTCCACATTGTGAACACATTACCAGGCCGCTGCAAACTTAGATCTGAGTAACACACCAAGTTTTACCACTTTAGTTTATACCTGCATGACCAGAAAGATGTGTAATAAAATTTGTTTTGGTTTGCTGGCTGCCTGAGCTTGCATAAAACACGACATACTATATTATGAATGCTTGTCGGTAAACTGTACTTTCTCTAAATAAATGCGACTATGAACTGTATTAATGTAAGTCGTTCATGCAATGCATGAAGTGTAAGATATTACTGTTAGACTGTTGCTGACATTTCTTTAAAACCTTAACTGATCAAACACTAATGTTGTCTGGCGTGTGAGATGGAGGACGGAAACAGGACTGATGCTGCTTCCACATCCAAGAGCCACGCAGGCTCACTCCACCTTCAGAGTAAGTGTTTTGAAGCTAAAAAAAATCTCTGACTGTCTGCCTTAAAGTCAGGCATTATAATTAACCATATATTATGTAACACATTTTCTCCTGTTCAGCTCCTAAAAATGAGGATGCCTATGAAATTACCATCCCCTATGAAGAGAACAACTTTGAGCAGCAAGGATTTTTCAACCAGACTGATCAGAATTTTGACGGTGAATATCAAACCTCACTTTTATCTTTGCAATAATTTCATTCCTCACACAAAGTTTTTTGATATGCAACATTAGGATTAAACTGCTCTGTGTGTCCTCAGAGTCAACCCCATCTGCTGGCCCATCTCCAGTCAACAACTCATACATGGTGATCACCAACCTGCGGACCCAGCTACAGATCTCTCTGGAGAAAAACTCTTGGCTGCAGAAAAGAATCGAGGACTTGGAAGAGGAGAGGGACTTCCTTCGTTGCCAGCTGGACCGCTTCATCTTTTCCACAAAGAGCCAGGGACAGGAGCAGAGTCAGAGCCAGTACAGTAATGGTGAGGACAGGGGGACAGGTGTGACATGACAACCTGTCCATCAGGAATTTGCGCATAAGTTGATTAAAAACAGAACTTGTGCATGGAAAGCCTCTATGGAAAACTGATTCTAACCTACTGGTATTCATCTCTCTGTAGGTTATGAATCTAGACGGTTCAACTGGAGGGCAAGACGAGAGGAAGATCGTCCCGCTGGTATAAAGCAAAAATTTATGTTCTTAGTTGCTGAATTTTCGATAAAACCATGATTAGATATAGCTGATTAAGTGTAGCCAGCTTGTGTTTTCCTATATTGTATATATGTATTTCATCTTAGAAACAGATCCTCAATTATTATGGCTTTCTTCTCTTCATAGAGCAACAGAAGACAGACTCACAACACTTTCCCTCACGCCAGTTCATCCAGCGAAGGCCTGGTCCTCCAACCATGGTGCCTTCCAAAAACCATGTCTCCAGTCCACTAACCAATCAACTTGCCTCTATTAATGCTTTGTTCAACTCTACACAATCCCAGGCCCTCTTGCAAGGACATAGCCATAGTACTCCTAGTACCACAGTCAGCGGCAGCAGCGGAAACGGCAACAGTGCTTCAAGGTCATCCATGAATGAAATGAGTGGACATAGCAATGTGGGTCCAGGTAATGCAAATAGCACAAAGCTTTCCATCACCTTAATTGATCTAATACTTGGCAGGGAAAAGAATTGGGAAAGAAATGTCATCTGTGGTTTTATCAAGTGTTTTTTTTTTTTTTTTATGCTCACATCAGATTCGCTTTCACTCTTGGGAGAATCAGATGAGTACTTGGAGCAGGACAGCTACCTCGAGGAAGAGGAAATGATATCGGGGGAAGATGTAATGTCAGATACCATTAACAGCAACAGACACCAATTAAAGAGAAGGCGAGTCTTCCGAGCCCCTAGAGAACGGCAGAGAGGTAGGAGAAGGAGAACAATCCTGCAACAAAACATTTCAGAGTCATTACTTAACCATAGACTATCATGCACTGCTATACCTAACTCTCTTGTTCATTCTTGTTCTTAAGTGAAAGATGCTGCTGGGGTGCTGTTTCGCTACAAGAAGATCCTGCTTACATACCAGCGTCTGAAAAATATGTCCAAAGCTTTTCAAATCCATGGTGTGGATCGCAACACGGTGGCTTCCACAACACCCATTGCTGAGCTGCTACTAGTGGCCCCAGAGAAGGTGGCAGAGGTTGGTGAGTTTGACCCATCCAAGGAGAAGCTGCTGGACTATGCCCGGCGCTGCTACACTGCCCTGGATGAGGAGACACTCAGCAGGGTGCAGGCCCTGAAGAAGAATAATCTACTTCTGCCCATCTCCTACAGGTTCAGACACTGAGGGGTGAAAGACAGAGGAATGGGAGGTGTCTTTGGGCAACAGTAGAATTGGTGGTTAAGTAATTAGAGGCAGTTGAGCAGGCCAGCTCATGTCCAAGGCACAGAGAAGTCCACAGGAATTATTTTGCTATGGGCCATGTCCAGTGTCCTGGACAAGTGAACTGCTACTGAGATCCTCAGACAAATAAACTTTCCACATCTCACTTTATTATCAATATGTTGTACAGCAAATTGACAAATCCTCACCTCATTATTTGAGTAATACTGAGGATATTGGATGCCTGCTGCGGCTAGAAAGGGAAAAAACATGGTTTCAACTGCTCAAAGAGCAAAATGTCATATCTGTTTGATTCATAATTTGTCAGCAAGAATGTGAGTTTACTATTAGGATCATACAGCAATTTTCTTCAGTCCTTAAATGAGTGGAACCAACTTAGCTCATTCATGTTTTAGACCCTTTATTTCCTGAACATCTGGACCTGGTTGAGGCCAATAGTTCAGTAATTGATTGTCTGAATCATGTCAGTTCCTAACAGCCTAATGACTTAAATCAGAGTCAGAATCAGCTTTATTCGCCAGGTATGTGTACACATACAAGGTATTTCAGTCTGGTTTCACTTTGATCTCCTTACTTAGATATAAGTTGACTGACAACGCATAATAATCATTTTAGTCCTTTGCAATTTTGACACAATCCTAAAAATATTCTTGTTTTCAGTCACAATGTCTGTGTATGTTAAAATTATGCTGCAATCCACAGATTTTGTAGAATTCTGTCATACTGTCATACTACCTAAGAAATAATCTTTTCCTTTTGTTTATATTTCTCTGTGTGTCCTCATATTATCTTTGGCATTGTCATTATATCCTCAATCATTTCACTTACATTAATGCAATTATTGTATATAACTTGTGTGACACATGCAATAGTTGTGGGTCAGTTCAATTCTCCCTGAACACCCACTGATTTAGAATCTTGGAGTTTTGTGTTTTCTTTCCTTTATATTTCTCCTGGTTTAAAGAATGGGAGAGCTGGGGAACTGATTGTAGTAAAGACTAGTCCAACATGTGGTACACATGCAATTTTCACAGTAACACACTTATGGCAACAACAGTCACTTGTTTTTGGTTAAAAATCAAAAACACATACACATTTGTTGGTGATATTGTATGTGTCTGACTCACAATAATAACACATGTTGGTCTTGGGCCCACTTTTAACAACAATACAGCTGCATTACTCTGTTGTTCCACTAAGGGTTGTACCAACCTTTTTTGTAAATTATCTGCATTAAAATAGGAAATGTCACTTCTTATGCTTCTGGTTTTGAGGCTCTTGTAATGCTTTGGTGACAACAATATCTTTTGTAAAAAAACAAAACAAAAAAAACAGTACAGAGCATTTACTATACTGATTATTTGTACCATTGTCTAACTTTTGGCTCTGTGGAAAAATTGCAGACATTAATGACACAAACAATATTACAGTGTGAGTTACAGCATCAACAAAAGCACCTAGCTTGTGCACAGGGAGGATGTATTATTGCCTCCCAATGTTTCACTACAAATGCATGTGAAAAGAGCTCTTTGATGGTCTGTAGCTTATAGAGGTCCTGTCAACATTCATAGTTTTCAAAGCAACAGACATGTTGATTATATTGTATTACAATGTGTGTAGTTCATACTGGTACAGTGAAATAATAAGGTCTCATATTAAATCAGATTAGGTTACAGTGGAATACAGTGTCACTGTCTGATTGTTTGTGTGGCTAAAAGACAAGCAATCTAAGGTGCAGTGCAACTGTTAAACATACTTTGCCGAATCATACCAGGTTGCTGTGTTTTAAAAACAATAATCTGTTTCATGTGTCATATTTATGGATATTTAGTGAAACATTTATCCCACTGAAACTAAAAAACTTAAATATCATTAAGACATTTGATTTCTTTTAAAAATGTGCATTTATTATTCTGTAAAATCAAACATCACCACTCACTGAAGAAAATGCTTATGACTGGGAACTTAAAGTGATGTTTGTAGTATGTTTTAGCCTGTCAATGGGGAAATGGTCATATTTTTTTGTTTTTGAATATCAGAAATGGGCCTTTTAGAAAAAAAAAGTAACTAAATTTAAGCACTTTTTTCATGACTTCCTGTTTCTCCTGTTAAATAAATGAATTGATAACTAGATCATTGGAGGAAAACACTGAATATCTTATCTGAGATCTTTATGACATTAAGAGTTTGTGAATATTTTTTGTTAATTTGATAAACCCAGTGTCAAGAATTTCAATAAATCTGTCGAATATCGATGAATAATGTCTCCTTTTTTAACACAAAAACGACTTTCTCAAGACGCACGTTAAGAATTTGAAAACTTGCATGTCTTGACTTGCTAAGACATGAACCTTTAAAGCAGCAAATCAGAACCCTGATCCAACTTTAAACAACACATATTTAGCAGACTATAATTAGACTTTGGGAAAATAATAAGTGCTGGACAAAAGTATGAACTTCACTTTTCTTCTGTGTGACCCTGAAGCTCAACGTGAGCGGCTGTAAAGCGTCCTGTTCACTCAGCGGAAATTTGTCATTCATCAACTTCCGGTGTCACGGGGTATCTGGGAGACGGAGCAAAAAAGCGGGCATACCGAAATCTTTATTGTTTTCACTCGGCTTAAAACATTTGAAAGCGTATATATTTGACTTATAAAGTCAAATAGCTGCGCCTTAAGGGCCAGTGACCGTCTGGGATTTGCACTTGGCTTTGAAAAGACTCTCATTCATTCGGCTTTTCGTGCTAGCTAGCTAAGTAGCTAACGAGCTTCCACACCACAGCAGGCCCATTCTTCTGGACTTTGCTACAAGCTAGTTAGCTAACATTAGCTGGCTAACCCATGCGAACACGTTTTCTTTCTCAATGATATTGTCTGTTACGTTGTAAATGAATATCACGCCGTTACTGTTTGTGCTGTTTAACAATTTTTGGTAGTTTTGTTGTTACTGAGGCTGCTAGCTGAAGCAAACTTACGCGAGCTGCACAAGCGAGGCACTTGTTTTATAAAAGTGTTGTTCACTTTGTTGCTAGCTTGAGCTAGCCGCCGCCAACTGAACAACGCAGTCGCTGAAAGCGTAGCAGCTTTTAACTCAGAGATGTCGGACTTCGACGAATTCGAAAGACAGCTCTCTGAAAACAAACAAGGTAAATCAACCAGTCACACATCAGCGATTTAAAATCTTAGTAGTACTTTTGATTAGAAGTGCCGCCATCGTGGATATGTCTATTTGCTGGAACATTGTAAGCTCACTTGGATTATTAGCTCATAATCTTGTACCATTTCAGATGCTGTGTAGCTGTAAGCTACTGTTGCTCGCCATTTCTGTCTTACTGATTAGGTCAGATGATGTTGGGCTTAGCATTATCCGTAATATCAGAATATCGGTAGCTGGCTTCACTGTATTGAAATGTAACTTGCATTGTTTCTTTAAGGATGGTGGGGTCTATGTCATGGTGTCCTCCTGTCTGTGCCAGCTGACTGACTGACTGGGGCAGCTAGCATGCGTTCATTGCAGCTGCTGTGTCCAGTGATCATTTCCAGTACTTTTTACTTATTATTGCCTCCAACCTTTTGGCATCCCGTTGGAAACAACACCAAACATAACTACTACCCATATCCCACATGAAGCTTTCTCTAACCTAGATTTATATTTAAACTCAATGTGCTATATAAAATATATATTACTCATTTTGTCCCAAAAATTCAAACTACAAACATCTTTTTTGTATATTTTTCTATTTTATATGAAATGGATACATTGCATTGTTTGTTGCTATCCAACATATCAATGCTATAAAATCTGTGGTCCTATTACAAAATAGTTACCAGCTTTAGTATTACCATGTGAATAAGGTTTGTTGGACACATTTATACTCAGTGCTGTTGCTAATTGTCCATCTAAATTCCATCCATGGTGATGGTGGTGAGATGCAAGTAATGAATGTAATTCCACTGACAGTTATTAGTATCTGTGACTGCTAAGTTCCCATTGTTTCACTGGCTGGCTGTGTGCTACATTTATATACTGTTCTGTAAGTTAATAAGGACTCTCTTCCTACAGCTGAAAGGGACAAAGAGAACCGCCACCATCGCCGGTCCTCCTCCCGCAGCCGTAGCAGAGAGAGGAAAAGGAGGAGCAGAGACAGAGATAGACGCAGCAGGGACCGTCGTGGGGACAGTAAGGAGCGCAGACACAGACGCAGGTTAGTGCCTTGATACAGCTACACATGGAATGATAGCCTGTGAAAACTAATGTGTCATATTTTCTTAAATCCCTCCCTACTGGTAGTTACTACCGGGTAAAAATAAAGTGTTTCAGTCTAGTATATACCGTCATTAAAAATGGTTTTGATCATATTGAATTAATCCAATTTTTAGTACTAAGGCTGTTCCACTCTTAGTTCAGAATACACCTCAGAGCAAATGTGGGTCACACAAATGCACACACTTTTTGGAGTTTGGCATCACTCTGAGTGTGGACACAAATGTGTTTATGCCACATCCCTCAACTTGGTCTTGGCATCTAACCAGTTGCCTACTGTAGGAGGTTGCAGATTCCAAACACAAGCAAATGCACACAGAAAATGACACTGATCCATTAGCATTGATTAAAAAAACTTGAAAAACAAGACAAACTTATAGCCTGTCCTTCCAAGCGCAGTCTTGTTGCCTATTCAAAATACGTTGCTCTTGTTTCTTTAACATTGGCAGTTGCCATTGTGGGCAACAGCAAATTCACAAATCTTGACTTGTGTTTGCAGGAAGTTGTGACTGTTGATCACAGTGTTTTATTTAGACTGACTTTAGACCAGAGGTCCTCCAATTGGGCGGTGTGCCTGTCTGGGGGCATACAACCACTGCAGGGGAGGGTGTGGATGACCAAAGGGAAAATATGGAGTCTAACAAAGTTGAATAAATCAGATTTTTGTTGTGCAAATAAGAGTTTGTTGATGCTATTGTGCTGACCTTTATTTCAGTAGAATTTAATTTGGATCTTTTTTTCATTTGCTGTTTTCCCTATCATTGTAAATGATTGATAAAAAATGTAAGCAGGGGGACTGAACTAATTTCAGCTTCTGAAAGGGGGTATGTCAAAAAGTGTTTGAGAAGCATTTAGACTGAGATAGTTGCGCTCTGTGAATTAAGCCACTGAAAATTGACTGCGCTTAAGCTGTGAAATATTATTCTTCTGAATAAGAATATCATTTCACTGACAAGCTGACTTTCAAATAATCTATTTTGGATGATGTTATTTATATGTTCCCTGTCCCTAAGCTCTCTGTCACAGGTGCTAATGACATTGTAGTAATTTTGCCTCAAGCTTATGGGACAAACTTTTGAATGCACAAAGCATCAGCTGCTGCAGCAACAACCTCTTTTATGTTCTTGATAATTTAACACAAAATATCAAGACAAGTAGTACAACTGTTAGTTTTATGACGAATTTCATTTTAAAATCAAAAGTCACACAGGCATTAATAGAACTCCTGTGAGAAGAATTGATTTGTTATTTTATTCATTGCTGTGATGTGATTGTCTCATGTTGAGCCCAAAGCTGCTCTGCGATAGAATCTCTTTAGGCCTGTGGCTGTGGGAACATTTTCATACTGGTGCAAGTTCTTCCCAGAACACAACCAACACAGTTGATAACCACCTACAAAGGTGATAAGCCTGTCTGTTGTCAGGGAAACATGCTCGCTTCTGGACACATAACACCTGCACGTCTTTTTGAACATGATTACAAGTGTTGAGGATGATATCTTATGAAAAATATGCTTTTCTGGAAAACTGGCAGTAATGGTTAAATCTGTGAATTGTGCTTGTATGAGGCAGCTTTTTAACAATTTGAAGCAGCACGTGTCCTCAGTAACTGCTTTGAATACATTATTTGTAATATGGCCTTTGTAAAGCTTGTCAGCTCTCTTCATGTCTGCTGTGAATGTGACCTCAGGCATGACTGTTGCTTTTTCTCTCTCAGTGCTAATTTTAAAACAAGTGGTGGTAAATCTGTGTGAGCACTTGGTCAGAAAGTTTAAAAGTAGACTCCTCCCCTTTGCAGCTGCTGTGTGTTTTTGAGGATTTCCTTTATGCTGTCATTGCATTACTAGTTGTTCACAAATGGTATTACATGTCAGCTACGGGCTCACATGTTTGGCATCTGAACTTGAAAGGATTTTCTGCTTTTATAAATACACAAATTACCAAGCCTCCTGATAGCTTCTTGTATTTGATGGTGTTCGTAGAAGTTCAGGTTATAATTTTGTGAAGTGGAAATATTGGTGAATGTCATGGTTGATTTGAGAGAAATGTGAAACCCTTCCAATGTCATTTCAGCTCACCATCCAGCTACCCCCAGGACAATGCTGGAAGGTAATACAGCAAACTAACACAATGCCGGTTTGTGCATTATTGCAACAACTGCAGTTTAATGACCTGCCTCTGATTCTATGTACTGTTGACTCATTGTTTAAATGTCTGCCTGGATGGGGTTTTCTGTCCCTTCTATTCCCTTTACCTCATGTTAACAAGTTTCCAAAATTTTGATTGATCCAGTCTCCCCCAAATTTGCTAGATTTTGTAGTAAGACATGAGCCATCATCTGTTCTTGTAGTTTACTGCTGTTGTAGTGAGACTATATGTTGAATTTTGATTGTTCTTTTGTTACACTTGTCTTCTCTTCCTCCAACAGCCGTTCTCCACACCGTGAGAAGAAGAAGAAGGTGAAGAAGTACTGGGATGTCCCTCCACCTGGTTTTGAACACATCACCCCCATGCAGTACAAAGCCATGCAAGGTAACATCTCAGTTTTCTTTTGTTATTTGATTTGTTTTTAATAGACATCCCAGTTTGAGAGGTGAAATTTTTTTTTTTTGTAATTAGATAATTTAATGTTTCCTCTATGGCTTTGCTCTACAGCTGCAGGCCAGATCCCAGCCACAGCCCTTCTGCCGACCATGACTCCAGATGGCCTAGCTGTTACTCCCACCCCTGTACCTGTAGTGGGCAGCCAGATGACCCGGCAGGCCCGCCGGCTTTATGTGGGCAACATCCCATTTGGTATCACAGAGGTGAGGAACAAGACAGCATTTGGCTTTTGAGTCTAAGTTGATAAAATTAGATTATTTAATGTGACCGTTTCATCTTTCACCTTTCTGTTTTCAATGATTTTGTCATTAATTAAAATAACTCTGGTCCTTAATGCCATCTCTCTTTTCTGTTTAGGAGTCCATGATGGACTTCTTCAATGCCCAGATGCGTTTGGGTGGTCTTACTCAGGCCCCTGGAAACCCTGTCCTTGCAGTGCAGATCAACCAGGATAAGAATTTTGCCTTCCTTGAGGTGATATAATACCGTCATATACATGTCATTTCTTCTTCCCGAGTGTCTATAAAGGCATGTTGGAAGAGCAGTTTTAATGAGATACAAATATAGACGAGAGCAGTTTAATTACCTGTAATCTTGTCTCTGTGTAGTTCCGTTCAGTGGATGAAACGACACAGGCCATGGCCTTTGATGGCATTATCTTTCAAGGCCAGAGCCTCAAGATTCGTCGTCCCCACGATTACCAGCCCCTGCCCGGCATGAGCGAGAACCCCAGTGTCTATGTGCCTGGTACACAGCCAATTAATGGTTTTTAACTCTACGTACTTGTGGCATAATTTATAAGTCATCAATAATTCTTTACAGGAGCTTGCTCCCTGTGCTTTACTGATTATGTTTGATGCTGTTCTCTTTGTGTTTCTGGTAGGCGTGGTGTCCACAGTGGTGCCCGACTCTGCTCACAAGCTCTTCATTGGCGGCTTGCCCAACTACCTGAATGATGACCAGGTCAGTGTCTCTGCATGATTTGGCTTCAAACTGAGCTACAGTGTACCACATTCAAGCCAATTTAAAACACCATTATAACAGTAGCAAATACTACTAGTAATTCCCCCCCACCAAAGAATAGAATGTCCACTATATAATTCCTTGAGTCCCATTTTGATCACTGGTCAGATTATTTGAAGTGCTACCTGCATCCTCTTTGTTGAATCGTACCCTGCTTTATAAAATTGTTCACTCTTACCCTTCAGATGTAAGGATTTTTAAAAATGTCACCAGTATTGAAACATAACAACAGAGTGAGAGTCAAACATTGAAGGAGATATAAAAGTAGAAGGATGATATTGTGCCTTTATGCCTGCAGTGATACAGCCTGATCATCAGCATTACTAAACTTTGAGCTTTGTCGTTCACATGATGGGAGTGTCTGAATGTAAATTATTCACTGAACTTTTAATCACTCTTTTGTCTTCTGTGTTCCAGGTGAAGGAGCTTCTGACGTCATTTGGCCCTCTGAAGGCCTTCAACCTGGTGAAGGACAGTGCCACAGGCTTATCTAAAGGATATGCCTTTTGTGAATATGTTGATGTCAACCTAAATGATCAGGTAACCAATGCAACGGAAAACAGATGTTTACAGGACATACATGACATTTATTATCCCTTTTTTATGATCAGACAGTTTAAACATACTCTTTCCAAATACTTTAAAATGGTAAACCTCCAAAGTTGTATGGGGTTTTTGAAATTGGAGTTTGATGCCATTTCAGGCTATTGCTGGGCTGAATGGCATGCAGCTGGGAGACAAGAAGCTCCTGGTGCAGAGAGCCAGTGTGGGATCCAAGAACGCTACTCTGGTAAGTGTCCAAACGCTGGAAAGATGACAGCAGGGTGGTGGGATGCTGGATGCTCTTTAAGAGTTGCTAAAATGGACACATTGATGATTAAATTTACTGTAGTAGTTTATCTGCTACACTCCCAGGCGCACTGCTAACAAGTGCACATGAAAAACATTTCTGTTCAGTAACTTACAGTAGTCCAAGAAAATATTCTGCATACACACAAGCTGATGACGACTGTGCAGCTCAGTCTGCTGCAGTGTTTCACGTGATTCCATGGCACGAGCAGCACGCAGAGCACTGCAATGAAAGTCACTGGTCTTTAACCCCCAGTCACTGGTCACTGGCTTTTAAACTTGTAACCTCTCACTTTATATTATGCAGTTATCTAAGTGCACCCACTATCTTTAACACACATCATTCATGATATGGATATAAAATCTTTTCTTAAAAGCTGTTTAGCAAATTAGTTTTAAATGGTTGGTTCACTTAAATTACCGAAAAAACAAATGCATCACTTATAGTAGTATAGTTATACTAGTGGTAAATAAAAACACTAGTTTCACTACTTGAAAATTATAAATATGACGTCTTCTTTTTCACCTTGAGGATCTATTTTGAAAGATATGGTAGATGACTTGCAGTTAGCTATAATGCTAGGAGAAAGTTGTTAATGTTAAGTATGTCATTAACCCTGTTCTCACCTTTCTTCTTTGTGTCTGTCCTTGAAGACAAGTATAAACCAGACCCCAGTGACGCTGCAGGTGCCAGGTCTGAACAGCTCAGTGACTCAGATGGGTGGCCTGCCCACTGAGGTGTTGTGTCTGATGAACATGGTGGCCCCAGAGGAGCTGCTGGATGATGAAGAATATGAGGAGATTGTGGAGGACGTCAGGGATGAGTGCAGCAAGTACGGCCAAGTTAAGAGCATTGAGATACCTCGACCTGTGGACGGCCTGGAGGTGCCTGGGACCGGCAAGGTAGGAACTGTTGCATCAAGCTTTGTCTCCAGTTAGATGTCATGAAAAGCAATATGTCATCATTGTAATGTTATTTTTTTACTCTTCTGCAGATCTTTGTGGAGTTCATGTCAGTTTTTGACTCCCAGAAGGCCATGCAGGGGCTGACAGGAAGGAAGTTTGCCAACAGGGTGGTGGTGACCAAATACTGCGATCCAGACGCTTATCACCGCCGGGACTTCTGGTAGAGGAGGCATGAAGAAAAGAGGGAATAGGGGAGGGAGGGAGAGAGGGAGGGAACATGTGCTGTCCATTTCCAAATCAGCCCCCCAATTGATTTGCCACATTTCAGGTAGATCTGGGAGTAATAATCATTTGACAAATGGCTGTGATGATGTCCAGTTTGCCATTTGAGATCTACGTGAAATGTCCAGCAGTTAAAACAGATATTTGGAGTTGGACGAGGAGCAGAAGGGGTGGGTTTATATTCAGTCCATAATAGAGGGGGCTAGGTTTGGGTGGTGAGGGTGTAGCTGGGTGGGCAGGGGAGTCAAAGATTTTTGAGAAATGTGTGTAATAATAAGTCCAGGGTGGGGTCAACAACTTTTATACTTTGTGAGACAGGGGTGTCATTTTGGGTGGGAGGGGGGTGCCACACTTTAAGGTTTGTATTTAAATGGAGGTAGCCTGTTTTAAGTACATTAGGAAGGAGTTGCAGTTGGGAACTAACTGGATTATTGTGATTGAGAAGAGGGGTCGAGAAAACAGGAGTGTTTATTTGTGAAAGGGAGATGTGGGGGAGATGGAGAGGAAGATGATGGCATTTTAGTTTGACCATCTAATGTAGATAGACAGTAGCTGTAACATCCACTTCAGTTTTGCCCCCATCATGAGAAAGGCAAGAGGAGAGTCCTCATTTTTTGTTTTCTGTTTCGGTTTGGACTTGATCATTTCTTCATGTCCCTTCATTTTCATCAGACTACTGCCCCCCTCAGGATGAGTGTCAGAGAATCTGTTGTCTAATTGGACTCTATCTGAATGTTATCTGTAATTGTTCCAATACTGTGTGTAGCTTCACTGAATTGAGCTGTAATATCACCTTGTATTCAGGCCGCAGAATAACATGAACTGCAGAAAAGAACGTATGATTTTTTTTTTCTTCTTTTTTTTTAATGTTTTCTGTAACTTTTTTCACGTCCATCTTTTGTGCACAGCTTTTAACAGATGAGATTGTTTTTGTCTCAGCAGTTCAGATCTGGTTTAATACAAGATGAAATAAACAAAGGAAGATGGGGAGAACAGATTGATATTTAATAGTGGATTTATCTCTTCCTTACCAAAAAGCCTTAAAGTTATTTCATGTCAATTCGCTTAGGAAAGATATTCGGCTTGCCCCTCTATCAATGTCTGTATGTTCATAGATGTCACTATCTTGTACTTTAGCCTTGCATTACCACTCTTCATTTTTCCTTGTTTCCCAGCAGATCTGGGATGTAAGATGTGTTGGACCCGGTTGTTTTTGTTTTGTGCAACGTCTCACCTCTTTTACAAGACCAAATAAACACATGACTAATACCTACGACTCATGTTGTACTGCAGAGTGAAACGAAAACCACACAACTTCTCCCTGTTCTGTCAACTTCCAGCCTAATTTGATTAAAAAAATATATAGATCATTTGACAAGCCATGGCTTGTCCATATAAAAGAAAACTAAACCCATAACTGCAATAGCTCTTTGAGTAAATTAAAGCCTGCAGACAACAAATTACTGTCATACACCAAACTAAATTTCAACAAATAAAATGATTTCACATTTTAGTGTTCAGCTCTTATGATTTTATTATATTACAGTTTAGCCGACGGGGGATTTTCACTAACTCTAAGAGGTCATTGTTGCGATTTTTAAAAAGCTGTCCATATGTACTTAGACAAAATCTGCTTTTCTCTCATCTCCCTCATCTTCTACCCTGGATTCTCTGAGGACCACATGTTCACACTGTATGGGCTTGAGACTGCTTTCATTTGATAACTAGTTGCTTAAGACAGCGCTGAAGAGAGATTGTGTCAAGTGATAACACAAGATGCTACTCCTTACTTTCTGAAACCTGCTTTCTCAGTGTCACTGTGTCATTTAATTTCTTTATTTTTTTCTCTCTGGAAAATGTGATTTCTTAAATGATTTAAAACCTAAAAAAAACACATCTAGTTTCTAAAAAGCAAAAACAGTCTTTCATTTGTCCAATTTGTTTTCAAATGTTGATTAAAAACTGAATTTACATGATGTCCTTCTCCTGTATGCGTCTTCTCTTACGCACACCCACCCGACTGCAGCACAGTTTTACTTAACCGGTGACTGATGACATTCACAGTTAATTATGGAGATGGAGTGACTGGAGCTGTGTCCAGTCGCTTTCATTCAGTCGATGGCATAATTTATCAAACACTGTAGTTCGTGTCTGAATGATGGAACTATTTTAAAGTCACCAACAGTACTCCATTAGATTTTTTAAATATATAATATGAAATCTATATATTATATATTTCTTCTCTTACTGTTTATACATTTTTCTGCTGTCTTTTTTAGTTCTCAACATTTTAAATTTTACATTTTTCAAGTATGTCCTTATGTATCCTTCAGACCCTTTCAGGTCTTGCTTTTAAAGTAATTCACAGATTAATTTTTTAGTCATCTTTATCTCACAAGCAAAGTCCCAATGTATCGAACTTTTAAAAATCTTCCTTAAAGTCATACAAAATCTATTTAAAAGAGACTTTAATCTTTGTATAGTATATTTTCCTTGTCTTTAAGGAATTTTAAAAATGTTTAATTTGAGCTAATAAATAAGCTTCTTTGGCCATTTCCCCTCTCCTTGCAGATTAATTTTAATTGTAATTAGTCTGATTTTCAATAGTGCCAATAAAATTCAAACTCATGTTTACACCTGTTAGTAGGCACATATATATAATCATAAAATGCTGAGGAATAGCATCTTGCTTTTCCTTGAACTGAATCAGCATCTATCCCTGCTATGTCAAAGCCCACCCAGAAGTGGGCTGTGGAGTTGTTTCATCTGGTCTCTCCTGTCTACATGAGTAGTCCTGGTCAGCAGCAATAAATGCCATAAGCTGTGTCCACCTGGGATTTACTCAACAGGGAGTTCCTGTAAGACAGTAACAGAAAAGCAACAAATCTCTGACATGAAATAATGTCCTGTGTCAGCTCTCTACTGCCCATCTCCATCTGCATCGCTGCACCCCACTGCACAAAACCCAGCAGCAGGGCCACTGATGCAGCACTCACTACCCTGTTGTTCCCCGAGGGCACAGATAACACAGCAGCTCTGCCAGGCAGCTGAAGCCACGTCCACCAGAGGAAACATGTAAAACTGCCCCTGCCCCTCATGTCATTCAGGCTGCCTTACATGAGACCCTTTAAATGTTATTAGCAGCCCTCCTCAGGCCTGATGCTGCAGTGGAGATTGTAAATACATTATCTCCCTCTAGTGGTGAATATAAAACTCTAGAGATGGTCATTGTCATTCTGGGCAGTGCCTCCTCATTGATCCTCATTCAGAAAGATAGAACACTGCAGCAGAGGGAGAGTGCATCGCTGGAGCAGGATGGATGCAGTACTCTGTGTACATTATGCCACTTTGCATGCAGAGTATGGCAGTTAAAATAATATGTGTATAACATCATATGGAAAAGGGCTGTGATGCTGAAATAACTCTAAAAACATGGGTATAGATACAAATAGGCCTTTTTCACAGAGGACATTTTGATTTGTCACAGGTGAAGACAAAAATAATGATGGTTGAATTCTGTTCAGCAGTTTCATTTTTAGGGGCGTTGTGAATACTGGCCCACTATCATACTGACCGTAACACTTGAACTAAACAGATGAAACCATTAAATGTCTGCTGTACAAAAACGGTCCTATTATCACTGTTTGTCAGCTATTGAAGAGGTCCGAATAAAGAGAACATGATGAAACTTGCAGACCCATGCAGTAAATCATGGACATGCAACCTTGTGTAGCACTGCTGCTGCTGATGGTGCTGTAATAAATTAAATGTCACAGTCCTTTATTCTTTATGGTTTATGGTATTTTGCACACATCCTTTGTGTCTGATTATTATTATGATCACAGAAAAGTTAAAGTATAAGTGTGTTAATCTTTCTCTTCTTCTCCAGTGTTTCTATGGCTCTTCTCCTGTTCCTGTCTGCTGAGGAGGTAAATCTTTAAACACAAGTCACATATATATACTTTCATTGAAAAAAGCTAATGCATTTACTAAAACAGCTGAAACTGGTAGTTTTCTTTTTTTTTTTCTTTTTTTTTTTTAGCAAAGTCACTTAAAGAGGAGCAAATTGCACATTTGTTGGGGACTATTTGAAGCTGTGGATTTGATGCTCTAGCTTGTATTCAAGACACAAAAATGGTGCATGTGGGATAAACTACAGTGTCCACGTTGTCCTGTGCAGGTCACTGATGTGTTTTTAGTAGTTTTGGACAACAGTGGTGAACTTTGACATAGAGGAATAAGCTATATCAGACTAATGTTTGTTGTTGGATTCATTAATTGTTGCTTTTCATGGGATTTGTTGCCAGTGGTAAACACATCCTGACTGTCCAACATCAAAGTGAGACATGGATGCAGCTGTAATGTGCACGAGTGTGGTCAGCGTGCGCATGACTGCGTGCACTTCAGCGTGTTCAAGCATAAATTAGCTGACTGGGCCACTTGAGTGATGTGGAGACAAGATCGTCTGCATCAGCATACTGTAGATTATTGATGGCCTCAGACTGGCTGTGGACACTTTCTATCAATCTCTTATGATGGAGGAGCAGAGATGGGGCTGGCCTAATTAAAGACAAAGTCATTTTAAAGAATAGACATGCATATGTGGAGTAAAACAGATCCTCCAGATAAATCCATTTATCATGGCCATCCTGTGCCCGGCGTGTTTCTCTGTCTCTGAGAAAGTCCATCTGCAAACTGCACCGTAGCGTCACAACAATCCCTCCCAACAAGGAACAAGGCTTGACTGTTTTGGACATTGTAGGTGTTTATTTTCCTGTCACAGCCTACAGCCTGTTTCGTCCCTTTTCTCCAATTCTCTCCTGTTCTCTCTCTCTCTCTCTCTCCCCTTCCCCCCCTCCCTGCCCTCCCTCAGTGTGGCTGGCCGCTGGGGTTGGCCTCTCTCTCTCTCTCTCTCTCTCTCTCTCGCTGTGCCACGTATGTAACCTAAACTGTGGAGGAGCCAAGTGGGGCTGGGCTATGAGAAAAGCTTTCCATAAGACCAGGCTGAGTCTCTCTGAAGTCTCTCTGGACCTTGTTCAGTCAGGAATGAAATGCACATTCCCATTTTCTTCTCTCACTACACACTGCTCCATTTTCCATTCTGCGTCTACCACAAACATTAGTGTTCCTTCGTCTTTCCTCTCCTTTCCCAACTGTTCTCGCACTTAATGCTTCCCTCTCTGCTCTCCCTCTCCATTTCACTTTCGCTCTCCGTCTCTGTGTCATATTTTCACTTTCCTCGCAGCATATTGTGTTGCTGTAAAACACCACCCCCCTTCATATAAACACAGGCTCCTCCTTCGCCCTTACTTAATGTTATTAACAGGTGGCTGTCTAAAATAGACACTGTCACAGATAGACATGTTTTTAATCAGGGGCTGTGGTCATGTGAGCGGACCACCCTGCAGCACCGTTGCTCACAGATTTCAGAGTTCAAACATGAACAGGGGAGTATGAACAGGGTGCTGTTGAGCGGGAACACGAGGTTGCAGGTGCAGTGTTTGGGGCAAACAGCAGTGCAACACACACACACATTTAATCATCAACAGTATTAACCAACCAGGCTGCAGCCCCCTCCCTTCTTACACTCACTTTCCATAACCCTTATGTACCTCCCTCCACCCCTTTCTCTCTCTCTCTCTCTCTCTCTCTCTCTCTCTCTCTCTCTCTCTCTCACTAACTCTCCCATCACCACTCTCCCCCCTCTATTAAGTTTCAAGCGTCTCTTACTCCTGAACTGAACAACACACACCAAACAGGTCAGACTTATTCTTCTTTTCACTCAAGTGCATTAGCTGCTTGTTGCTTTCTTCAGCCTACATGTCACACAGGTGGTCGTGGCTGGCTGTTTGGTGAAAACGGTAGAGAGAGAGTTCCTCGTTTTCAACAACATGAACTGCACCCGTGCGTACAAGCTTTAAAAGTCAAGTCAGTGCATCATAGTTTCGGTGGCATTATCAAGCTCCATAACATGCATGTTAACACTGCTTAGGATAATCGTGTGGTACAAAGTGAGCATTTGTCTGTGTTATCCCTCCGGTAGAGAAGCCTGGCATGCTCTGACCCCCCTCCGATCATCCTCTGGTTAATATGAATGTAATGTGATCGAGGTTTGTAATTCTATGACGACTAACATGGCTGTCAGCAGCTGCAGTCTTGAGTTTTAATTACAGTTAATGCTGGAGAACTATTATAATGCATGGATATCATTTCAAACCTTTAGTTCATTTGAGATTTTGTCAGCTCTTCCATATTATATCCCTTTCTGCAAGATGTAATTCAAATCCATCTCAATTTATTTGTCAAAACCATTTCACCACAAGTTCCTTTTTTTTGGCTGTTCTGGAGCTTTCAGTCACATCACATGATCTTCTTCCCATGGAGTCTGCTCTTTCAGATAGAGTTGACTGACATTGTTAGTTTAGTATTTTAGATGTTACCTTTAGACATATGAAGAGTTTGATGACATGTGATGCATAACAGTTTATTGCTTTGAACATTAGCTTGATCATTTTATGTGTGATTTTGCACACGTGCTGAATCATAATGTGTAATCTATACTAGACATTAGCCTTACAAATACAGAGATGAAGACTTTAGGGCTCCAACTAACAATCACTTTTTTACTGATTAACCTGCAGATCATCTAATCAATCAATTTGTAATTGTTTAATAGGAAATTGCTGCTGAGCACTTCTAAAGCAAAATGCCTTGTTTTGTCCGACAACATGCTCACACTGGAAATGCTGGAACCAGAGGTGAAGTTTTTGATTGATCAGTTACCTAAACAAATAATCAGAATACTCACAGATTATTTTTCTGTCTAATGGACCAACTAATTGTTTCAGCTCTAAATGATTTCAACCTTATTTCTGTTGAGAGCAACCTTTGATATTGATGCCTTTGACAGTGATATTTTTAGGCCCACAAAATTCTAATTTTCATACTGCAGGCTCATCTTTATATTTATATACTGTAAAATATTGTACACAAAGGACTTGCACTTTGTGGGTTCATGTAGTGCATTGCCTATATAAAACCTCTGATGCTGTCAGCGCAAAGCTCTGAATTAAGTGATCCACCAACTGCTGGTGCCGCCTTTCTAACCGGCTGGGCCTCCTGCCTCCACTACGTGACCTGTTGGACTCTGCCGCAGAGTTAATTACTGCAGCCCCCTCTCTGTCAGAGGGTTCAGGCATGAATTATCACCTCTCATGCACCCTGAGCCGAGCAGTGACACCGTTGTACCCCGTCACTCTCGTTGTTTATACTGCTCCGAAGGCCCCTCGCTCACAGTTTGGAATAACAGAAACAACTCTATGAGCCAACTACAGTGTATATACCACACACTGAGACTCTCACACACACACGCTCAAAAAGACAGTCACGGCTGCAGATTCCAGGTGTTTGCTGGTACACGTAATACGGGATGGGAGGTATTTGTGGCAACCCATTATCCCCTCAGATCCAAAGGGATCTGCGTCTAAGCCAGAGACAGTGTACCTGCTCACGAAAGAGCTCTGTTGTCAGCTCCTCTGGGAAAATGGAAGATGGGTGGTCCGGTCTGGCGCTGTGGTGTTATCTCTCACCTTGACCCTTCACCAACCGACTCCATCGGCTCATCCCGTCCAATTGTTTCTTCATCTGAAGCAAAATCTGCCTTTCAGGGAAACGCCATATGGCTCATCTATTGTTGGCTGAGAGCATGTCATATGGCTTTTAGGGAGGGATAACTGTAGATGCTGATAAAGCTGTTGGAAATTAAATATTACGCTGGTGATGAAAGGATGGTGCTCTTGTGAAGCATATGCCGGCTGCTCTTTCATCTTTTTGTTTCATCTCTCTGTTTCACAGGACTGGACGGAAATCAGACAGCGGCTCTCCTGGTCCTCGCCTCAGTCTCCTCCCATTTCCTTATTTCATCCACCGCTACTTAATTGTAGCTGTATTCATATCGCTTTCTGTCTAAATCCATTGTTCAGGCCACTTATTTTTACTTGATCCTTCGTTCACGCTGACTGCTTTTGCTCAAACAACCCATTCATCACTGGAGAGCTGATAACTGTGTCTTTTTTTCAAATATACTGTTTTAAAACTTCCAAACCTGCACCCTCCTCACCCTTGACCTCTCCCCATATTCTTCTCACCAAACCTTCCATCTATTATTTGCCTCTCTAATCTTTAACCAAAGTGCCCTGTTCTCTCCCCTGGTCCTCCTCGGGCCGGGCGCCTTGAGATCAGTATGTGGTCCAACTTCTTCGTACAGCAGGATGAGGAGGGTCGAATCGGGGTGGCGGGGGCTGGACAAGGTGGAGGTTTGGGTGGAATGAAAGGTGGAAGGGGACAGAGGAGGATCCACAAGATGAGCGACAGCCAGGAGGGGAAGATCAAGCTGGCCTTCTTTGTGTCTATCATTGGCGTGACCCTGACAGTGTTGGGCATGGGGACAGAGTTTTGGGTGGAGCTGGCCCAACCAAAGAATTTCAGCGGCAACCAGACCTGCCAGATGGCCCATTATGGCCTGTGGAAGGGCTGCATCCGCACCCTATGGGTGGCTGACATAGACCCAGAGAGGACAAGCTGCGGCCCTGCTGAACTACCTGGAGGTAAGACCTCTGGCCGGTGTGTGCCTGTGTGTCTGTGTGAGTTTGTGTTCATCTGTCTGTCTGTTCTCTGTGCTGTCTAGGAGGTGAGCAGGTGAGCTTTCTGGAGGGCATGTGTCTGTTTTATTTCTCCGAATGTCTGCTCGTGTCTGCTTCTCTGTAAGCTGAATTGCCTGGCCATGCAAGTGTACCTCGAGGCTGCCTCCACGCGAGCAGCATGTGCCTCACTGTGAAAGTGAATTAAGAGAAAAGGGTCAAAGATGTTTGGGAGAGGTTGCAAGTCATGGACATGATTGAGGAAAAAAATGAGCACACTTAATTGCTGTGATTTTTCTTTGTCGTCACCACTGATGTGAAAACAGAGGGAGCAGGCATAACTAATATGATGTATGCCCTCTGGGAATATGCTTACATCTGTACGTCTTTCATAAGGCCCATAAGGGACTGAGGAAAGCTTTAGCAACACTTCATCTAAATAAAAATAATTTTCATACCACTAATAATGTTCAGATTTCTGAGCAACATGTTTAGGATTTTTAACACACATTTACAACCAAGTTTCCCCATGTTTATATATACTGTATGTGTAGATCTACTGTAATCTTGTAAAGGGATAGAGAGAGGATAGTTGTGTATGTGAAGCTGCCTGCATACATATGTATCTAGGTCATCCTACAGATAATGTGCAAATTGAATCATTAAAGAAATAGGATGCTCAGAAACAGAGCATGAGCATAGAAAAGCTGTTTTTAAATCTTATACTATTGTAGCAAAACAGGAAGCACTTGTAGCAATAAAGAATAAAATCCTTGCGATTCCCATTGTCAGTATAATGAAGGTTTTCCCTCGACTGGTTACCTAATCATCTCCTGTTGTACACACTGTACAGACAGGTGATAAGAGGCAGACCGCAGGTTCATTGTGTTGATGAATATCCATGTTTGGAGCTCTGACAGCTCCTTCCTAACAGCACTTTATTCAACTTGACCACAGTTAGGTTCTACACAGAGCGTTGATTATCTGCACAATGACCTATTTCTGTCGGAAAAGCGAGTCTAGCGATGGAGAGAGGCAGGTATTGGAAGAAGTCAGATAGAGATAGGCAAGGCGGGATTTTAGCAGGAGCTGCCCCTGGAATCGCTGCCTATCTCAGGGAATCTGCTGAGACACAGCCGAGCTCTGAAGACAACAGAAAATCTCCTCATCCAGCAGAGATACACGTGGATAACATATAGTATACATAAATACTACTCACATACATCACCTTGAATGATGCATCACAACATTGTTTTCCATCCAGTCATCAAGGACTAATTCATCATACCTGTTAAAACGTCCCGCGTCTCCGGCTGCTTCCAGCTACCAGATATATATCTACGTCTCCGGGATGGTCTGCTGGTGTGTGAGAGCAGACAGTATGCTTCTGACTGTCTTTCTCACACATCCTAACACTGTTGGCCCACGCCGCCCGTCGCAGATGGCCGTGGGCTTGTCATGTTTGGACGAAAACAACTGTTTTTGCCATCTCTGCTTCTCTGTTTCACATCCCTGTTTACATGCCTCTGGCTCCCGTCCCGAGCAAAGTGCGGCCCGCTGATGCTGCGCCTGTCATCTCAAGACCAGCCATCCATCTTGGCTGCCTGCTGGAGAGGAACCTGACAGCTCAATAATTATAGCCTCAGCAGGGGTAGCGAGAGCAAAACCAGTTGACTGTGATAGCATAATGTGTTAGAAAATCAGTAGGCTGATAAATGGCGTGTCTGCTTCAATAGAAAAAAAAAAATGTTTGCAAATGTGCTCGGGCCCAAACATATTTGTGTGTGAGAGAAGTGTGTGTGTGCAAGCATGTGGTCATCTTGGACTACAAAATATTCAGTGGGTGAAAGTCATCACTATGCGCTTGTGAAGCCAAGTGGAATCTGACTACTTCACAGTTTTTGTCTAAATATAGAGAGGGGGAAACGAGGATGAGGGACAGACAGGGACTGAGGGAGAGTGTATGTCTAATACAGTATTAACCAAGCCCTCTGTGTTTCCTCCCCCTCTTGACATCTCCTGCTCCCCTCACCTCCTTCTCCATCTGTGGCTCCCCCTCTCTCCCCCCTTCACTCGCCACCCCTCCATCTGCCCCCCCAAATCACTCCTCCTTTTCCCCTGCTATCTCATCCTCTGAGCCTCTATGCATATTTCCTGCATCCCCCCACTTCATCACTCGCTCGCCCGACATATCCTCTTCCCCTCACTCCTTCTTCTGCAGACACGCCTCTCCGTTTCTATCCTCCATCTGCCCCTTTCACCCCATCTACCTCTCTCCTTTCTCCCCTCTGCCATCCAACCTCAGTGTTTTGCTGTCTCTCACCCTCTCTGGCAGGACCATATGTGCAAAACTGGGCAGTGTGTGTGTGTGTGTGTGTGTGTGGAGCGGTGTGTGTCTCTAGTTATTCCAGCAAATGCTCGACACTTGGATATAAATAGGAATAATGCCTGGAAGGACAGGGTGCATGGATGCATAGGAGGCAGAGAAGACCAGCAGCCATCCATAAGAGTGTGCGTTTGTGAGTGTGTACATGTGTGTGATCTCTTTGTATAATCTTTTACTTTTACCCACAGAGTCCAACTGCACCTACTTCAAATTCTTCACCTCTGGGGAGAACGCAGTCATATTCAAGAAGACAACTAATAAGAGTGAGACGTTACACTTTCCCCTGCAATGTTTGTTATACATACAGACACACACTAACTGTTACAGAGCAGCTACAATCAATAAAGATGTTCACCCAGCTCAGAGGACCATGTTGGTGGTCTTTGCATGTTTCAGCCCATTAACTTCTGCTGCCACCCATTTTCCAAAACAAATCATAAGCTATCAGACTGATTTATGTGCTTACCTTAGTGTCCAGGCAGCTGCTGGTTTCAGCACAGTTTGAAGTTCAGCTGAGATGCGATACTTACATCACAGTGAGCATGAAGTCGACTATCATTCGGTCAAAGGTTCTGAAAAGTTGTTATAAAAAGTGCTGTGGAGTAAATATTTCAACAATTTCTTTTAACATGAACTACCACTAAACAACTATATACATACAGACTTAGGTTCTGCCCTCACTATATTTATATAATAAATGTTAAAAATAGTATAATTACTGAACATATGAACATAGAATGATCTATTTAAACACAAACATGAATATATAAAATAAGTAAAAAATGATTATCAAAATAATCACAATTAAATATTTTAACATAAATGTGGTCACATTTCTTAGGTGTGCCACATTTACATTACATAATCTTTAACATTTGCATTTACTTTTTTCATTTAACATTAACATTTACTGCAAAGTTTCACATGTGATGACTGATTCATGTCAATCAAGTTTTAGGTCTCTGCAGGTTCAATTAAAAATCCTACAGGCTTTTCTATGCTGCTTTTCATTGTTATTTATCTGATCTCCTTTTTGGCTTCTTCTACTTCCCAATAACAAAAACATTCCTAAAGCTTGTATCTGTTGTGTTTCAATTACTGAAATAATAACAATATCTGTGTGATGGAGAGTCAAAAACACAAAACTGGCACTGTCTGTTGTAAAATGTTGATCAGCTTTTTGGGTTGCACCTGTTCAGGTGTTCATTGCCAACAGAATCTGTTTCAAACAGAGCCAGTTTGGAAAGTGGCACAATTCACACCATCTTTGTATTTTCACATTTCAGTAATCAAGTATAATCAACATAAACCCAGTAGAGTCAAACTTTGTGGGGTAATGTCTGATACTACTCACTGATAAACAATACTTCTACCACCAAGTTTTTCAACATAACAGTTATTTTCACAAAATCTCTCATACACATTTTCACTCTATTCCCTTTTTTTCTTTTAACTTCTTTCTGCTCTCCTTCACAGATCTGAATCTAGGAGCAGCTATCTTGGCCCTTTTGAGCCTCACAATGATGGTAATGGGCTCCATCTGTATCACCATGTCCCTCAGCAAAGGAGTGCCTTTCTTTCTCAAGCCGGCCTCCTTCTGTTTCATTCTATCAGGTAGGACCTCACGGCGCTACGTTACCTGTGACCACTTGATATCGTGACATCACCAAATTTGTCCTCCATAGTTACGGTGGGACTTTATTTTCTAATGCGATTTTATTTGAACATCTCTCATCTCTTTCTTCTCTGTGCAGGTGTGCTGGTTCTTCTCTCTGTCCTGATATTCCACCAGTCCGTGCTGGCCTTGCTGTCCAGCGATCACTCCGTACCGTTACACCATGAGCTGTCCTGGTCCGTGGCCTGCGTGGGCTCAGCGGGAGCCATTCTTATTCTCGGAGGTTTCCTTTTCATCATCCTCTCCCTTCCTTTCAGCCCGTGGCAGAAATGCTTGTCACACAAGAATAGCGCCACCTAGCACTTGAATGATATAATATGTAGACAGTATTCATAATGTCTTGATGGAGAGCAAGTGGAAAAGTCCTTTTCCTGAGGGCTGTGACTTTGCTTTCTCTTGGCATTTAATTTGTCAGAGAAGTCATACTAGGTCTTAATTAAATGTCTGAAGAGAAGTCAGCAACACATTAGTAAGGCCTCCAGAATTTGGTGAATTGCAAAAAAAAAGTATTCTAAAGTAGATGGAAGGTTACTGTTGAGTGTGTAATTTTTAGCTGTGTTCTGTTTACTTAAACAAGTGTCACAAAAAGGCTTGTTAGGCTGCCTATAGCTGTACAGCCAAACGTCAATGTAGTCTTTCTGCGAGCATAAGGAGAGTCAATGAAAACTTTTTAAATGCTCAGACAGTTTTCTATTTTAAAATCTTTTGTCGTCTGTTTAATATGGAAGCCCATTTCTGCCAAAAGTGTGAAAAGTTAGTCATCAGTCCTCCAAATTAAACAATACAATGATTTTTTTTGTCCATGCCCTTGAGAACAATGACTGAAAGCATTTTCTGATCTGACAGCACTATGGACAGGATGATAATTTTGGTGCACCTTTCAAAAACCATTACAAATCACTGTTCAAGAATAAATCTGTTTTATTATATGTCAATGCTGTGGATTAGGTGTTGTTACGGTTAGGAACAAAAAAAAAGATTCAGATTAAAATAAGTATTTTATCAGTGTTTGGGGACCTTCAACATCACGGTCACATTAATATGCATGTGGTTAAGGTTTGGTATGTCCTTATCCACCCAGACCTCCTTCCTCCACAGACTTTGTTGCTCCAGAATAGCATCAGCTGACTTCCACTTTTGCACCAGTCGTAATCACTACAACTGCTAGAGGGCTTTGTCCCTTGAGCATAGGCATATGTTGTTTGAGGCTGAAATGCTGTCACTCTTTGTGGGAGGCTCAAAGTCAGACATAATAAGAAACTATGAGATCCAAATTTAGACTTACTAAGCAAAAATGATGGATAACAAGTCAGAAAGTAAATATGTGTTACTAACATTTCATCTATTTTTGTTAAGGCAGAAATGGACTTCCATAGTTGAAAATTCCTAAAGCAGCATCACATGTATCAACATCAGCACAGAAACAAATACTGTGTTTTTGCTAACAATCATTTTGAAGGAGGTCCTGATTACGTTACCTGTCATATGTGCTACATGTTGCCTTATGAAGAGAGTCGATGAGTATCCTTAGTATTCTAGCTTTTTAAACACTCAATACTTGATAAAGAAAAGGCTTTAGTTGTCATTATTTATTACTTATATGTGTTTTACAACTATTGGGTGAAAGCTGTTTCAGTAAAGCAGATGAATGTACAGTATGTTGAATGAAATCAACTGTGAGAAGCGATTAAAATGCCATTTTGTATATCAGAGAATTGTATGGACTCACTTTATAAGCTCAACTTTGTACATAAACTGAGTGAATGGATTTATATTTTATGAATGGTCACTGGTTGTCGTGTTGTCTCCAGTCAGTTTATTTGCGATATATATGCAGTAAACATATTTTTGTCATAGGATGCTCACCTTATCTCTCTAGCAGATAATTTTACAAATATATGCTGTGCTCATTTCTACTCATATACTGTGTATGTACAGTATGTGGCGCCATGTTTGCTTATCATTAAAGGGATTTGACATAAAATAGCTGTCTCCCTTTTGTTTACTGACATAACACCCTGTCTCCTTTCAAACTTGACATTCACCCATTTTCACCCCTTCACAGTGTGACTCCTAACCTCTCTGCCAAATATCCCCTCCCCAAAAACCCGCTCCTCTATAATTAGGCCAGAGCTCATCGTAATGCATTTCACTGCAGAGGTTGGGAAACCTTATCCTTGAATTTCAACTATGTACCCCCCGGCCTATCCTCATACCTCTGTGCCCTCTCCTCTCCTTCTCCACCCCTGACCTCAGTGCGTCACTTTCCCTGCTGTCTCCAGGGGAGCCCGGGGGTCAACTGCTCCTCCACCCCCCACACACATGCACACACACACACGCACGCACACAGACATCCCACTGTTCAGCTCAGAGATGTCCCAAAAACCTCTCTAACACCCAGCTCTCTGGGGAGTGAGTGGCATCCAGACAGTCACGTACACTCACATGCTCACCTGCACACACACACACTCTAACACATGCTGTTAACTCCGGGTGGGCAGAAACTGAATCCACATGACACACTATCCTGGCTGTATATATAGCTGTTAATAGTCCTACTGAGACAGTGTGACAAGTGGTGCGCGACCACTAGCTGCATGTTTGTAAATGGAAATGGGCTTCCAAGAATTCTCGATAGAGGACCTGTGGATTGAAGGTGGAAGCTCCCGGATGAAGAGAATCTCAAGTGTTATTAGTGATATAGCACCAAAATATGAATGCCCATATATTTAAAGCTGTATTACCGTAAACTCTGCTTGATAGTGGCACTTGTGTATTAGAGGACACAAGTTTACTTTGGCAGCCTCTCATCCTTCCTCCTCCCATCTTTCATCGCTGCATCACTGTGACTATCTAGACTGCAGTAGGTATGATAATAGCAGGGCAAGGCACTCCGGATAACTAATCATCAGGGTTTAGGAGCACTGCTAGGAATCTCAGGCCCCTTGTCAAGGATGTGACACTTCTTCCCCCCGCCCTAAGTATCGTCTCTTGTCTCTGATGGAACTCATCGAGCTTGATCCTCTCTGGAAGTATTCCCACTTTCTTCTTGACCATCCCTCTGAGGTCAAGCAAAACCTGCCCAGTGGGCCTGAAGGGGCAATATTTCATAATTGCTAATGCAAAAACATGCATGAGGCACCAGATGGGCCCATCAGAAAAAAAAGATGAGCTCAGGTAGGGCAGTGGTCACAGAAAAGTATTCTGATTTAACTTTCAGTTGCTTTTCTCATTATCCCATTTGGCAAATACCGCCCATCTGGCGTTGCCCATATATTTGCAAATATTATGAGCCTCAGGTCTGACAGGGAAGGTCGAAGTCTTTTGAGGATCACAGCACACCAAAGATTAGCTGAGAGGCCTGGAGTGGTGCAAAGTACATAAGAGCAATTACTTTTATGCTTAATACCAACAATTTGTACTTAATAATACATTCATCCATACATTTGATACATTTTTAAAAAAGAAAGTTAAAAATTAGCTTCACCTGGTCGAGCTATAAGATTAAAATTCTGCTTACATGTTGGTTAATGCATCAATAATAATGTATGTAATCAATTAATAATGGTAATCAGATAATCAATATAACACTGGCTTACTTGTGATACTTTAATTATAATCTGTACTTTTTCTTTAAGATCTCCTCCAGATATGTTTTATTCAGCTGCTGGCTGAAGTGACGCTTTGAACCAGAACATTAAGGTTGTCGTGTTCATATTGTCACGTTTTCACATTTGAGATCTATGAAAATATTGATTACAGCTGCCTTAAGACTCTGAATACATCATCCACCACTATTATAGCCTTGAGGGAAACTGAAACTCAGATATGTGCTTACTCCATACTCTTCTTTGCAGAAAAAGAAACAAAAGACAACAGTCTGTGAACATGCATGTTATTGTTTTTTTATAAACTTCGTGCAATACAGTGTTTAAGTTTATCACACATTTAGATAAACCATAATCATTTGTCTAGATATATCTATTCTCAACTACATACTATTCATATTGCCCACATAAATGCTATCTGTGTGCAGATTTATCACATTATTCTTTTTCTGAAATGAAATCAAAGAAATGAAAACGTATAGAATCTGGAAGCGTCTGGTTGTTTTGTTTCTACATCATGTCATGTAGCGGCGTGTCCATGGTATCGACCCGGATCTGCAGTCACTCGGGACAGTTTAGAAGAGAGAGAGTGGGGTGGTGGTGTTTACATGTGTTTACATTCTCATCAACATAAACAGGTCAGAGTTCATACTCCGGAGTCAGCGGTCACAGGGGAAGCACAGTGAAAAGAATCTTTGGGGAGGTTAAGATGTCGTCTCTGTGGCCAATCTGTTATTGGTGCGATAAAGTGGGGGAACACTGATCCTGTGACCGATTAGGGGCAGGGGGCAGGGGAAAGTATGGCACAAGGTTTGGAGGATGAAACCACCCAACAAGAGTCCAGGGAGGGCACAAAACACTTCAGTCAAACCTGCCCAAAATGCATACCCAGTTTGAACAGTGGTCCCGAAAAAAACATATCTATAGACTTTACAAATATATGTATGCGTAATTACAATGTACATGTATCTTTTCAAAAGTTTTTCTCTTGGTGTTTTTTTAAACCCTCTCAACCCCACATATACATATTGAATTTTTTTGCCACTGAAAATGATGAGTTGCATGTCTCACTTTGGGACTCTTCATAGAAAAAAATGATTAGGTTATTTTGTTTTTCTGCTCAGGCAGTAACCTTTACCTGAATCTGTACAAATGTATTATTCTCTTGTATGTCTCTTTTTTCTGCTTCCTCCAGTCAGAGGTTTCTGTTAATGCCCAAGAACAAACATCTTCAACACGACTATAGCTACAAGTACTACTGTTAACACTGATTAGAATGGAAATAAGACTAACAGAGGCCCATAGAAAACTCAGACTCATAATAACAATGAAGTTGGACAGCTGTCTCAGTCACTCACATTATTGTTGCATTTCTTTCAGTATCAATATTGGAAGACAATTTACAGTATTCAAATCTGACTTCATGTTATAAATGAAAATAATATAATGTGGGGGTTAAAAAAAATAATACAGGCCCTCATTCTCCCACATATTGTGCACACTCATGCTTGACACTTTGACACAGTTACACACAGCTCACTGACGGTCCCAGCGGCTCTGCATGGAAGAAATCACAGTAAAAGTCGTCGAGATCTAAAATTAGAGTGAAAACAACATGAAATTTTCATTCCAAACTAGAGTGTTTGCAAATGCGGCTAGCCTGTAATAACGCTAAGAATAATCACAACAACAATTTTACATTAATGATGATCTGGTTAAATTAGCAGTAATATTGCACAAAAAAATATGTGAAACATTTTCATAATAGCCCAAGGTTAATTGCGTTTGATCATTAATAAAATAAATCATTTCTAGCACATTAAAATATCAAAATAGTTTTATTGTGAAAGTTCATTGTTGTTGTTATTATCACTCTGTTATTACTCATCTTCTTTTTGTTCTCAGTGAGATTGAGTAGACTAAATAACAGTGAACATGGAGGCAGACATATCACATTTCGCCTGTCTGTCTGTCTTTCTATCTATTTCCTGTTGTGCCACACAGACACAGAGCTCCTCTCTATCTTCCCTCTTTGATCACTACCCATCCTCCTTCTCTCCCTTCCCTCTCGCACCCCCCCACACACACCCTCTCTCTACACAGGAGTTGTCTTCCTATTGAGGGTGTTCGAGTTGCTCTCCCTGTCTCCCTTCAGCCTGTCCAGAGTCCCCATCCCTCGCTCCCTGTCTACTGTGGACGAGGTGAAGGGCGGAGGTCCGGAGCCCACCGAGTTGGGCATCGGCGCGTTGGAGTTGGAAGAATTGGAAGGGTTGTGGGACTTAAGAGAGGGAAGTGTACCGCTCATCATCACCCCTCCCCCTCCCCCTCCATCCTTTGGGAAGCAGTTGTGGAGCTGGTAGAGTGTGGCCCTGTCCACCGTTCCATACATGGGTGGCAGACCCCCCAGTTTGGGGTCGCGGGACAAGGTGTAGAGGGAGATGTCGCCTCCAGCCAGGGCCGTGTGCGAGCGAGAGTGGGGGTTCGGTAAAGTGGACACTGAGATGGGGCCCTGGGAAAGCAGCGCAGAGGGGGGCAGGCCGAAGTTCTTGCCCCCACCTCCTCCTACAGGTGAGGGGTCTCGGGAGCGGGAGGGGTCGGTGGATCGAGACGATGAGCGGGAACGGCGGCGGAAGCGGTAGCTGGGCAGGCGGAGCATGGCGTGCGTGGTGCTCTTGAAAATGTCGGTGCGCGAGCGGCAGCGCAGCTCCTTGTTCTTCTCGATGTAGATGTTGACAGCCAGCACCCCCACCATCTCGGCCATGATGAAAGACAGGCCTCCGAAGTAAAAGGACCAACCGTAGGAGTACTGCCACTTCTTATCCTCGTCCTTCTTAGGAGAGATGTCCCCCAGTGCCGCCGAGATGTACACGATCACACCAATTATGTTACTCAGACCTGAGAGAGCACAGAAATACGGTATTTACAAAAGAGCTAAATAATCTCAGACAGACCAACTTGCAGTGCTAATAAACACATTTGTTTGACATAATGATTTGCAACACACTCAATAAAGATGACTGGCAGGACGAGGGTTGGATGTAAAAACTTCTGTTAAACTTGCAGAATAGTCTACACACAACTCAACATTCCCAAGCAAAGAATAAAGAAAGTAAAACTCTCCAGGCCTCCTCCCATACAAGCACATATAACCACACATACAATATTCTTACCTGCAGCCACAAAGAGGATCCCTGCCCCCAGTATGATGTTCCTTTTGCTCTTATAGAAACGACTAGCAGCAATGCAAACCCCTCCCATCAGCAGCAGGATGGCACTGAGGATTGGGAAGATGTTGGAAGCCCTGACTACCCCTAAACAGAGGAGAGAACAATGGTCAACAGCAAAAACCAAAAAGGAAAATCCTGTGACATCACAGAACATCTGAATTGTTTTAAAGTTATAATCAATGAGACTTGCATGAAATCAAACCCATTGTTTGATGCTATTTATGGTCTTTTTAGTCATTGACTGTATTTACATTCTGTAATTAGCTCATTAAATTGTAGATTTCGTTGTTGGCAGAGTCCACCAGTCCCACGCACAATGGATTCAAATTACCTACCTACACATGGGCGACTCCCTGGAAACAATGTGAGCATGTAATCCAGAGTTTATAATTTTTATCTCACTGATATCAGCCTAACTGTTTACTGTTTACCTCCAGTCATTGGATTACAACCTTTGCTCCAAGTAGAGTAAAACCACTACTTCACAGTTTAACCCAGGTTTGGACTGTATTAGGAGGATGCGAAATAATAGTCATAAAGAAAATAAAAACAATGAAGCTGCCCAATTAAAAGTATACACAATACTTCGTGAGGAAATTAATTACTCAGTTCTCGACACACGCTTGAATCAAATTCTTCCCATGTGGCCTTCAGTGCTTTCAGCATGTCTGCCAACCACACACTCCCCCCCACACACACCCACACATATACAAACAAACACACACACAAACACACACACACACACACACACACACACACACACACACACACACACACACACACACACACACACACACACACTCATCTAGGACAACTAGGCCACGGGAGAGAAAATGCCACCTAAATGCCAGCAAAATGCCTCTGCAACATTGTAAACAGAACACAGGCTTTTCTTTATGTATGCACAGGCACACATGTAGCATATCATAGAGCAGAAAGACATGACTGCAGGGCACTGAGTGTGAACTAGGGCACCCCATCTGATTTCCTGCACACATTGTCACATGTTTGTTTCTTGCAGAGATAATCTTCTGACAAACGAGCAATAAAAATACAGAGTTTAAAAAGTAATGGAAGGTAATTTGACACTCTCTGTTTCTCAACATCAGACCCTCTCGCTCTTATTCATAAGCAGGCGTCTTTCTCATTCATCCCTGCCCGGTGCTGCTGGTATTGACTTACGTAGGACGTACTCTGCCCCGTCATGGTCAAAGTCTGCGTCTTCTGGGAAGTGGTTGATCTGAGAACACACTCCTCTCTTTACTCCTGAGATATGAGAGGAGAAACAGAGGGTGACCAGACACAACAAAAGACTCATAACTTTAGCCTTCCTCAAGAAAAGAGAACAACAAATATCCTCCTGAGGGACAAACTGACACCTAAACATATTCATACATTTGCTAGAAAATCTCTTTTTTGAATCCAAGCATGTGCCAGATGATAAACATACAGATAAGAACCCCACAAAGGTCAATGGTTCTTCTAAAGTTAGTAACATCACATACATGTAGTACACACACACGCACGTAAATACATACAAGTATGCAGACACACGGGCAGATAACTACCCGCTGGGGTCTTGCATGGAGACAGACAGACGAACGGAGGGTGACAGCACACCACTGTTGCTGATGGGTGGATTGTGAGAAAGATGGATGGAAATGATGTAATGAAGAGACACAGACGGAGGGAGAGACGGACAGATGTGAGGTGAGCTGGTCTCTGTCTCACAGCTTTTATATTTCCACAGGTTGGTCTGAAAAGAAACAGATGGAGGTACAAAGGGGACGGGACGTCAGTGTCATCATCCTCAGGCACAGACTCAGCAGAGAGTGTTTCAGGTGGCGCTCGTACATTTAAGGCTGTTAGACATTAGTATGAGTTGGTATTTTGACAGATTTTATCCAGTTTCGAAAAGCGCATGTTCACTGGAGGGCTATCTGATTCCCTGAATGACTTACTGCATCTAAAACACTGGGTCTAATAACATAAAATTATACTAAGTGGCTGTATTATCTGCCTTGTTCTGTGCTATCCTCCCAACTTTCTGTGCTATAGTAGTGAGGGGGTACTTCTGAAAATAGAAATTAAGAAAACACACATATTGAGTCAGCTTTAACACACGCACACATCATGCATTGTGATTGAGAGTGCGTGAGAAATTGTTAGCAACTGATAAAAGTGCTTAAAAAATGCTTGAAGTACATAATTAAAAGCAGTGGTTTTCAAAATAAAAGCAATTCTAAGACTTATAAAGTATAAATAGATAAATGGGCAGCTAAAGCTGATGGATGGTTGAGCTTCTGCTATGGTAGTGCAAATGTGATCTTGAACCAAAATTACCTCAATATTGAGGGTTCAGTTGTATGAAAAATGTATTCTAACAATATTCACATTTATATATGAGTTGAATCAGACAAAACACAGTGCTCTGTGTTGAAGAAAGAGTCCTTGAGAGCAGTTGACAGATCTATGAGGGCAGGTTTGACAAATAAGGTTGCTTCTGTGCTATATGAGCAAAAAAAATCCTACAAACAAAAGAATCATCATTGACAGTGCAACTCCACCTTCAGTAAACCTGCAGGAGAGCTAAGAGAGGAGGACAGGACACATCTCTATCCACAGCATAATGTGCCACCCACCCACGGGCATAAATCTTTTAGAGCTAGCATGTCCTGCATTTCCACTCCAGCTACACCTAACTGCATCGCTGCACGACTACTGAGCTCCTATCTTGGCCGAATACTCCACAGACATCAAGGATGCTTGACCTCTAAGCCATGCCAAGACACTGTCAGCTTTACTGCAGCACAATGTGAGAGAAAAAGACAGGAAACTACGAGGAAGGCAGAAACCAGTGAAAGATAAAATATAATGTTTGGGGGAGTGAGACAGAGGGACGGCGAGTGGAGAAACTGAAAGAGTGAGGCAATGGATGGAGTGGGTGGGGGTGCACTGCAGTAGTGCTGCAAGGGCTACAGCTTATCTCTAATTGGCTGCTTTGCTATCAGGAAGCTTAGAGATGAGGACAAATTAGCTTTGTACAATGACCAAACCCAGGATGGGCCGGGGATGCTTTATAAGGAGAGCCGAGAGGTTTTCCTGGAGACAGGCACAGATCGCTAACTCACACCACCCCTTTGGCTGAAGCCGCTTCACTGTTCGCTCCATCCCAGCTTTTACTGTTGAGTGTCAGCCAGGCAGTGTAATGTATAATGAATTAGCAGCTTGTGTTGCAGTGACAAACTGAAGATTGAAAGATAGCCAGCGCCAGTTTCTGCAGCTTCGGACACTTGGAGTGAGGAGTCGATGTGTGTCAGGGTGAACCTTTTGTTTCAGCCATTGAATTAAAATACTACAGCCTGAATCAAACACAATGATTAATGGATTATTTTGAGTGAGGGTTCTGCTTCAGTATCATGTAATTACACTGCAATTATGCAGAACTGTTTTCTTGCCACTGTAGTGTGGTCTAACAAATATGAATTGTGTGTTGATGCTGATAATGATAACTGATATTACAGTGATGCTGCAGCTTTCTCGACAAAGAGTCCTAAAGCCAAGTCAAAGGCTGAACTTCTGCTGAACAATAAAAAACGTAAACCTAGTGTCTGACATAAAATATATTTCCACTTTGTAAACACTTTAATATAGCTGAGAGATACAAGGTGTCATTCCACAGTAATGAGTTCAGTTTAGTCGCAGGTGATAAGTTAAGTTGGATTCATCACTACTTCAGTTGTTCAGTACCACCCACTCCATTTTGGTGAGTGTTAAATAGTCACAGCGGAGGCAAAAAGACGTGGCAAAAAGAGTTTGTGATTGCAACAGCCTAAATAAAGAAATCGTGACATTAGTGTCTGTTCAATCTGCATTATCCTGCAGGGAAAAAAGAAAATATTACTCATTCTATCTTAGCTGAAAAAAGAAAATTAAGACCAGAAAGAGCACTTAAAGGAATGATGTTATATTTTGAGTGAGAGACTTAGAAGATTGATGCCACTAACATGTTTGTACTGCGAATATGATGCTACATCTAGTACCAGGTCAAACCCTACAGCAATACTTGTAGTATGAAGAAAATCTTTATAGATGGGCCAACACATTTTAGTTTGTGGCCTTCAAACCTTTGGACAGAGCCAGGCTAAGATAAGCTAAGTTATATGGCTGCTGGATTTAACTTCTCATCTTATTTCATCTGAAGGCAAGAAGCTCCAGTCTGACTAGATTTGGATCTACTTTAAATACTAAATAGCCAGAAAGTAATCAGTGCTGTGTTGCCATATGGCAGCATCCTCTGCCTTCTTTTCACTGAAATGAACATCCTCAACCAGAGCAGACTGGTTCCAACATGCATCCCCAGAGATCCAAATCCCATCATAGACCCAAAATGTCTCCCAAAACCTCTTCTCTACCTTCCAGGCAGCATATCCTCCACAGTCCAGAGTGGGTGAGCGCCCCAGGATCCTTCTTGTCCTTGTTGTGGGGGTCGTCCTGGGTGACGTTGGCTGTGCTGTTGCAGATGAGGGCACGGGAGTACAGCCAGTAGTCCGTCCCTATTGCCACCGTCATCAGGCCGAAGGCAGCGAATGCCCCCACGGTGGTGAGAAGGATCTGGATCCCCTTCTCACACACCATGCCTTCAGAGAGAAAAGATAGGAGGAGGAGGAAGGAGGGAGAAGAGGATGGACATTAGGAGCGCAAAAGGGAGGGAGCGTCAAGAACAAGAAAGAGTGGAATAACCAAGCAAAAGTGTGCGCATTTTATTGACAAAGGCAGAGAACATTCAGATGAGGTGACGAGTCGCAAGAGGAGGTGAGGGGCACCAGTGGGAGGCAGAGAGGGAGGCGATGAGAAAAGACGACAGCGAGGACTTGGCGGATGTGGGAGGTGCATAAGTGGCTGTATGATGTGTCCTTGGAGGAGAGTTGGATGACTCTGCTGACTCCGCTTAACAAGACAGAATTGATGTGAAACACAACAGATCACACCCTCCCAATCTCTTCAACTCCATATTCATGACCCTAACGCCATTCTCCCCCTCAAAATCAGCAGGGCTGGAGATGCATAAACAAACACACACACACAAGCACACACACACTAACACATAGCAGCACTAACATGAGATCACCTTGTACCTGTTACAGTCATTATATGGAAGGCAATGTGGGTGAATCTTTTACATACAAGTGTCATATAATTCCACTACAGTTCGTCACATTGATCTGGGCACATGTGAGATGCAATAAAGTTGCCTCAGTGGCCAAGGTTCCTTTCATGCTGATGCTGACAAAGACTAGAAAAGACTGAAGCAAAGTCTCAAAAAGTTAAGACTTACCTGACGGCGAGTTTCTATCCTTCGACTCAATTTTGAAATCTTTCTTTTCCTCGTCAGTGAAGAACGTGCTGTCCCCTCAATCCGGACAGCATCCATCGACTGTTTTCACCTGCTCCCCTCTCTCCTTCTTGCGCTTGTTTTCTCTCTGATGCCTCTTTCTCGTGCTCTCTCTCTCTTCCTTTCTTCCTCGCTGGAAAGCTGTTGCCGGTGGAGGTTGCGGCTCGGACGGTCGTCCCGCTCTCCCTCTGTCCTCTGTTAGCAGACAACTCGCACCATGGTCGAGGCTGCTGTGCATAAAATGAAGCAAAAGACAGGGGAGGTTTACATTTTGTTAGTTCATTTAGTTGGATTAGACCGTGCATTTACTGATGAATAGAAAGGAGGCATAACGATGAAAGAATAAAATAAAAGTAAAAACACAACATCATAATTGTGAAGAGTTGAAATAGCATATAATTGTACATATAATCATTCTATCATGGCTGCAACTAACAGTAATTTTCAGTTCAGATTTTATTTAATGTTGATTCATGTACTTTTTACCCTCTCTCAATTTTATCCTCATCCTTCATTTGCAGTTTTGTTTTCAAGCTGAAACATTTCAATACATAATGTCAATTGATCAGACATAAAATAACACAGCAATTACTTTTATAATTGATTCATTATTTACGTCATTTTAAAGAAACAATATAACACGAACACTAATCGGTGATGTGATTTATGTGATAGTAAATTGAAAACCTTTGGCGTTTGTCAGGAAAAAAGCAGGCATTTTGAAGACATCATTTTGGATTTTAGGGAATTGTAATTAACATTTTTCATCATGTCATGACATTTTATTGACCAAATTAATTGAGAAAATAATCAGAAGATTAACTGATAATGAAAATAATTGTTAGTTGCAGCCCTGGTAGGTTTTCATATTTCTCTCCTCAGTACACGGGGCACCCATGCAATAGAGAGTGAGCTGTTTTCATTGGTAGATTGAATGAAAATGAATTGTCGCTATTAACCAACTAATCTAATCGTTCAGTCTATAAAATGTTTTATCCAACCAATAGCCCAAAACCTCGAAATGTTCAATTTAATATAGAATAATACAAAATAAAGCAGCGACTCCCCACAGCTATTCTTATTTTTAAGCCTTGTTAGCAGCATGGTTCAGTGTCTGAAATATTTCAACGACTACTGGAAATGTTGTGTACACATTCATGGTCTTCAGAGGCTTAATCCTCATGACTTCTGTTGTCCCAGACTTTTTTCTCTTATGCCATAATTACCTTGACATTTTTGTCTTTTAGTGAAACATCTCAACCACTAATGGATGGATTGCTGTGAAATTTGCTACAGACATTCACGTTCCCTTCAGGATGAACTGTACTTCATCCCCTGACTTATTATCTAGCAACTGACTTATTATCTAGCGCCATCACCAGGTCAAAATGATCATTTGTCATAGACCTTTTTTTAAACCAAACACCTGCAAACTGATGATTTTGCATCACCTTCAGCTGTACATCTGAACTAATTAGCACATGTTCACACATTACCTGCATAAAACATTCCACCTGTTTAAAATCTGACTGTTAGCATTGTCATTGTCAGCATTTTAGCAGGCTGATATTAGCATTTAGCTCGGAGCACCATTGCACTGAACTGCAGCTTCACAGTCACTAGCATGACTGTAGATCTGGAAAATGACTTAGATGAGTGATCCATTATGAAACTAGTTGCAGATTAATTTTCCGTTGATTGGCTGAATGAATCATTTCTGCACTCATTCATGCAGATGCTTTATTTAAATGCTCTAGTTCCATGTCAATACAGATCAGAGTTATTATAGAAGTATCAGTGTTGCAGCTAAAGACAGAATGACTCCAGAGCGAGTTGTGCTCATAGGTTGTGCTGCATCTAGCCTGAATAAGAGGAGCAAGAGGGGGAGGCGGAGAGGACCAACCCGACATTGTTACCATAGCAACATTGAATCCCAAAGTCTGGATCAGCATAGAGCGAGAGAGGGGGGAGGCAAGAGATAGAGGGAGAAAGAGGCAGAGAGAGCAAAGCAGAGAGAGTACGGAGATGGGAAAGAAAGAGGCAAAAATGAGGGGAAATATTTCAGATCACTGGTGTTAGCCTCGACTCTGACACCCAGACAGACAGACAGACAGACCAGTGCGCTAATGCTCTATCAATAGATTTGTATGTGACCACGGCACAGATGCTCCCACACCCACACACACACATGCACGTTTGCTCACAAACACAGAGTAATAAAGACAGTACGACATCAGGCTGAGACTGAGAAGTAAGACCCTCTGCCCGTGTCTTTTCCTGGTGAATTGAGAAAGAAAAAAAAATACACATGCGATAAAGCAGCCCACATTGTTAAACAAACATTATTTAGCAGACATAATGCAGTGCAGTCAAGTCTGTTAATATTTGATGATGCAATATGGCACCGTGATCAAAATAGGTTACATCCTGTTTGCATTGTGAGACCCAAAACAGAGCTGCTTCAGACACAGAAGGAGAGATGGAAGGAGAGACGGTGTGTTGTATGTGTGTATGTTTTATGTGTGTGTGCGAACATTTCCTCTCCAGTGCATCTGAGGATGGGTCTAGTCCAATCTTATTGAATCCCAGTAATGTTCCCCTCAGCTCCCCTCAGTTAGACAGTTAGCCTCGTATCCCTGCGTTCAGGCTCCTTATTATGTAAACTGTCAAATGACACCACCACTGTGTGGTTTATTTATACATTGTGGGTTCATATGTGCAAGCAAACAAGTGAATGTGATTGTGTGAGCGTGTGTATGTGTGTGTGTGTGTAGTATGACCTTCCAACCCCATCAACATACTGCCTCTCCCTGAGGAAAATACATGTCCAGAAGGCATTACACTATCTGCAAGGCCTAAAAACGCAGTATCCAATGTGTATGTGTGTGTGTGTGTGTGTGTGTGTGTGTGTGTGTGTGTGTGTGTGTGCGTGTGTGGTCTTTGACTCCAGTATTTAATGAATGACCTTAACAATAACCTACTAAGTTATTCCCCTTAGCAAAAACTCCCCTGTGTAGGAGATCATAATTGTCATTTAATTATCTGTAATTTCTATTCTCCACCAATAATTAAGAAAGAGGTGAACGAGGGGAATGAGAGCAAGAGAGCGTGAAAGAATAAGAGGGCAAGAAAATAGAAAGAAATTGTGAAAGTTTAACTAAACGGGTTAGACTAAAGGACTGTACAAAAATGATTTGGAGGCCGAAGGGGGTCAGAATAGGGGCAGGTCAATTTTCTTTTAGCTAAAGGTAGGATAAATTCAAATTATTATTTTTTTTCCCCCTCTGTTTGCAATGTAATTCATAGTTACATGAAAAAGGCCTTAAATGTGTACATTTTTATATCCATCTCTGAACCAGGGTTTTATTAATGTGAACTCTGGTGGCACACAATAAAAGTTGTTTTAAGATATTAAGGTTTAAGTTTTTCCAATTCAATTCAAGTGTTTTCAAGTGTTTCAAGTGTCTTAAGGCCAGCGGCTCAAGGCTGAGTTGCATTGTGGGTAGTGCAGGCGCCAGCTTTTGACAAAGAAAAAAATCACATGGTGTAAAAAACACAATATCTCTGGTTTTGCTACATCATTTTTAATTTGACCTTTTTAAAATGTCCATCATGAGTCAGACAATGTTATAGTAGGAATGGTGCAATACTGTTTGTTTTTGATTGTTTTTTTGGGGGGGGGGTTGCGAAATGAAACATAAGGTTGAGATCCCCACACCACCTCAATAATTTTGCACAGTTTTGTCAGGACAGTGAACAGTTTTATTTAGAAAATATGGATGGATTTAAGCAATACTAGTACATCCCATAGCAAGCTTCCCTCTACAGTGATGCTTTTATAGTATGTTTTGAACACTCACAGGACTCTGCAGCAGCCAGCAGCCCATTCGCCGCAGCAGGATGTGCTGCAGCAACAAAGGCCAAGAGCCTGGCTTTGGTAAGCAGCTGCTACAGGGAGCATTATGAGACCAGGCCCTCACTTGTCAGAAAACTTCAGATGTTATCAGATCTACCTGTGTGACTCATTCCCAGCATGACAGATTACCTCCTATAAAATATAAGCACACCCAATGAATTGTAGCTCCAATAATACAGCCATAAATCACATGGGAGATTTGAATTTTGTAGCAGCTGCTCCATTAGCTATTCATTGCATAAATCAACTACCAAACTGCTTGTTTAATAAATGATGACATCTGTAATAAGTTTTTACACATGTGAAAGGCAATGGTCCTGTGTGGGCACGTGGGAATATTTTCAGTGAAGATACACAGCGCTGATTTGATGGCGAGTCACACTACACTGACTGTCGCGTGTCCAGGAGAGGAAATGTAGTTAGTGAAAATCATCTAATGCTGATCGCTTGACCAGAAGAGAAAATGCACTAGGCCTACTTATGATGACAGCTCTAAAAATATAAGCAGCGTATTCTATTCTGAGGGCTTGATGGCAGCAGCGAACATTAAGAAAACATGCCTAAATATTCAGAGCAGTGACTCTTGGTAGCTGAGATGATTTCTCTCCTTAATCATGAGAAAAAGCTACACACCTGAGCTCATCGCTGAGATCCCACAGCTGGCACACACACACACACACACACACACACAAGTTTACATCCTCACATGCATGCCAGCACAGACAAACACACGCAGGTGCACAGAAAAAGAGCAACACGCAAACAAACCCTTGGCATGCAAGCACATATGCAGCCTCACCCCCACAACCCCCACAACTGTCAAAATGATGACAATAAAATCATAAAATAGGTCATCTTTAAAAGGCACTTCAAAGCATAGCAGAATTGCCATTAAGCCAAAGTGAAGAGTCCACCAAGATCCTCAGACTGCATGTGACCACGTCTGTGCCTGTCTGAGCAGAACAGCCTGAGGAGGCAGTGACAGTAACACCTTGGTCTAAGAGGCTCCCAAAATAAAGTGTCTCTGGATGACCTGACGCTCATGAACCCATGAACATATGCTTAAACACATGTGTGTGTGCAACCATGCACATGCATAAAGACACCCTGATTCACCGAGTCCTGTCTGACTGAAGATTTAACTCAAGATGCCCCTTTATATTTATGGTTTTCATACAGAAACAAGTGTGTTGTTAGTTTATTATGCTGCCATGAAATATGCAGCAGAGAAAACTAACTGACAAAGAAACTGAATATTTCCACATGTCAAAACTACTCAAAAACAGACAGTGACCCTAAGTACAGACAGTATGGCCGCAATGACTCTTTTCATAACTGATGAATAATTTAGTCTCTAAGACTTCATAAATAATCTCCAATTCCTCGACCAAAAAATTCCTCAACATATTTGATTTACAATGATGTAAAACAGCAAATTTTTAGAAAATGTTTCGCAGTTTTGCTTGATAAATGACAAATTAATACAAATAATTGATTTTGTGAAGAAAAAACATTTTAAAAAATAAATCAATATTTCGACATATTGGCAAATACGCGTATTTCCTTTCTTGTTGGGAGAGGATGAGAAGACCAATATAACTGTCAGTCTTTATACCAAGCTCAGCTATCTGCCATCTGGCTGTAGTTTCAGATTTCTTGGCTGGAGTCTTGTCTGCCAAGAAATAGTTTCAGCACAAAACTCGTTATAGGCTGAGTTTGGCTAGTTGTTTTCCCTTGTTTCCATTCTTTATGCTAAGCTAATCAGCGCTCAGCAAGAAAGCTTATTTTCCAAAATGTTGAACTACCTTCAACTCAAGGTCCACTTACTAGGTTGGGTGTTGAAAGTGCTGACCAATACTATGGTCTTCATTACTGAACAGATGGTACTGAAGACTGTGAAATATGGTCAAAAACTCCAGGAAAAGTGGACTCTTTTTTTGTCAAATCAAAATCGTTGTCAATTAATCTTCAGCCAATCAACACACTGATTAATCGACTGGTCTTTTCAAACAGACTGTTTTGCATGTGTGTCATTCATTGATTTACTTTTTGGCTTGATAAAAATTAAAGTGTGCACAGATTTGAGGAATATCAGTCAAAATATTTGGCATAAATCCTTGAAATGGTCCTGATTTTTAAATACTGTATACACATCTCTCTCTCTCTCTCTCTCTCTCTCTCTCTCACGCACACACATCACACACACACCTACAACCTGTTGTAATGAATGAATGAATGAATGAATGAATGAATGAAGTGGCTCTGGTCACAGGTCCCATGCTGTGTACCTCCAGCCCAGTGAGCACGCTCTCCTGTCAGACATGCTAACGCTGTGTCTGCTGTATGTTTACGCTGCATGCCTCTGCACAGACGACTTGCCCACAATATATCACTGACACGATATGATTCAATCACAGGCTCTTACAAACCCTGCTCTCAGAGGCTGCGCTTACTTGAGCGAAGCACTTAAAAACACCAAAGCTGGAGGTTAATTGATGCACGGGTCACAGCCATTGAGACATGAGTCAATTAGAACGTGTGGGATAAAAGCCTCTGCTCGCTGGAATTATAAGCAACGTTGTGTACTGAATCAGAAGAGACAGGAGGCCTGTGTTTGACTCTCCTTTAGGCACATAAGTTCAAATTTACTTCACCTACCACAAGAAATACGCAGGAGTTTATTTTACTGACATGAGTGCAGGGATCAGAAGTTGCGCGATCATGTTCTTGAATGGTGGTATTTTGATAATTAGACTCGTTATGGGACGCTGAGATCATATTTAAATTAAGATATCTGTGTCTGTTCCTCTCATACAATGCTGGCTTTCCTCCTGAGGCTCCAGCGTGAAGAGAAGAGGGAACATTGCGAAGCCTCGCTGTAGACCATCAAGAAAATTGCAGCAAAGGCATTGATCCTCTGAACAATAGCTACATGACAGATGTGATGATCAGTGCAGAATAGCTTCTCCTCAGAGAGAGAAACAGCGAGTGAGAGGGAGATGAGCGGACCTGACCACCCAATCAGCTCGGAAATTAGAGTGAAATAGCGAAGCAATGCAAAAGGAAACATTCAGAAGTTGGACATTGTCTCCGATTGTTGTGGTCCGCTCGTGTATTAGATGATTATGATTTGGCCAGCGCTAAAAAACAACTACAGCCTGTGTGGGCTACGCACCAGTATTGACTGCAATGAGTCACCTTACAGCGTAAACAGCAGATCTTAGAGCCGACTGAGGGGTTTTGAAAGTAATCCAAAATCCACAGAGACAATCATCAAGGCCACACACACACACACATACACACACACACACAACACACACATAGTGCAGGCCGTGTTTACCACGTGGGAGGCGGAGGGGCTGAGGGGGCGTGACCAACAGACGGCGGGGTCAGCCACACCTCACTGAAAGATTAACTGATCATTGATGGAGAGGTGAGCAGACAGCAAGAAATTACACTTTCTCATCCCTGATTTGAAAATGTTTGATTTATCTTCTGCTCATAACTTAGCCATACATGCCCTTTAATGTGCAACATGTAACCTAAAACGTCTTAGATTTACAGGCAAAAAGTCACAATCCTGCAGTTATTTTGCAAACTAGACTTTAAATGATTTACATGAACTCCCCATGCTTTATAATACGCCTACTGAGCTGTGCAAACTGGCAGTAAATTAATTGTGCAATCGAGCTTCTCATTCAGAATTATCTCTTTACTAATCACATTTAATAATAATTAAATAAACACAAACGATTATTTAACTATCAATAACCACCAACATATTGAGCTGGTTGATGTAAATAGGGAAAGACGAAACAAGTTGGATCTGCATTACAGCCATGAAGGAGCAGGTGCTGATGGACACTTGAGGCCATACTCCCCTCCTGAAGAGATGCAGCACCTAAATCAAAAGCTCAGCTCAGCAGGGGAAAAAAGCTTGTGCTGTAGTCACAAACTGCAGCTCGGTTATTTCACATCGAATGATTGTAATCTCTGAGAGAACAGTCAGAGTTGTGTGTGTGTGTGTGTCACGGGCTGCAGCCTCAGGAGAGACAGGTATAACTCACTACCTTGTTTTTAGACACTGCTGCAGTACACGCTGCTACAGCACCTCCAGTTCAAGACATTTCATTCCACCTTTTGCCCAGATGTGATGTGAGCTGTGTGATGAAAACTGAATGATTGATGGTGCGCCAGATGTTTGGTGCCCTTTACCTCTGGATCTGTCAGAGCAAAAGAGCACAGGTTAGTTCAGTGAGAGGAGACGGTGGAGCTGAATAGAAAATGAACCTCATCATGCATCAGATGACATGATGTGGCCCAGGTCCAGCACGAAGCTAAGATGCTGGCCCTGCGCTGGGAGGAGTGCGGCTGCAGGAGCTGTGCACACACACACACCGATCAGAAGACACATCCGAGCTCGGAGCTGAGGCGTGCAAAGCTCCAGTATAGTGATGCAGACTGCGGTGCATTCATTAATAGAGCGAGATACACACATCAGCCTGCCTGCATAGACAGCACGGTGGAAAATGGACGCCCAGCACCGAGCGGCCGGTACAGAGAAAACTAACCGGACTGGGACGCAGATCTCACATAAAGACACATGCACAGATATAAGTGCTATTTGTGAGATCACCTCAGCACACACAACAGATATTTTAGCGCCAACACCTGCAGGAAAAGCTTCAAACGAGCTATTATAAGGGGTTGCATTTGCATAATAGACGTTTCAGTCGCTAATTATAGGCCTGCAGAAATAGGTGGGAAAATGATCATTTAATGAGAGGTTGATCATTATTAGCTTTTTTCTCCCCTCTCCTGTCTGCACATTCAGTAGTGGAAAGAGTTGCATGCAACGTGAAACAAATCAATGTGTAAATGACACTGCAAAGTAAAACAACAACAACAACAAAAACAACAACAGTAACACAGTTTATGATGATTACAAATAAGCTTGATCTTACCTGCAGGATTTTTTTTCTTCTCTCTCTCTTTAATTTCAGACTCACAGCTCGTCGCAAAGAGAAAGAGATGGAGGGGGGAAGAAGACGAGGAGAGGTGGAGGGGGGGTGGACTGAAATAACGGGTCGATCCAGGCAGAAAAATAAATAAATAGATGATCAGAGTTGATGATGATAAGAAGCGAGCGAGAGGCTGGATTCGCAAATCCTGATCGAAATGGAAATCGGCCACTGATGGAAAAATGCTTCAGCGTGCATGTATATAAAAAAAAGAAAGCAAATAGAAAACACGTCACTGAGCGGGGATTTGTCTACAGAGGATGTGGTCGCTGCTTGTGTGTGTGGACTCGGGGAGAAATGCGTCTCCCCCTCCCCTCCGGTGTGGATGAGCGCTCCTCTGCCTCCCTGCTCCTCTGTCTCTGTCTCCCACACTGAGCCCGACTTGTCGCATCCCACCCCCCCTCCAAAAAAAACTTGATGTGTGGATAATGTCAGAATGGACACGAGATGAAATCCACTACAGTATGTTGTGTTTCAAGATCACGGTGAAGCTTTAACCCTCCTCCTCCTCCCTCATATGGAGGGAATTGGTCTGGATGTGCTTATTGGAGCGTGTGCCGAGCGCGCGTGGCTCTGTGTTTGTAAGTAGCCATGACCAGGTTATGTGTGTGTGTGCGCGCGTGTGTGTTATTGATGTTGTCGATGTTTATTTATTTGGCTGCACAGCGACTCGATGGAGAGCCAGTGGGACCCTTTTCCTCTGTGGTGGTGGTGGTGGTGATGATGAGGATGATGATGATGATGATGAGGGCCGCGCTGGTAGTTCTGGGAAATGCAGCAAGAGCGCAGCCCTGCAGAGAGAGAGAGAGAGAGAGAGAGAGAGAGAGAGTTAGTGAGGGAGAGAGAGTTAGTGAAGGAGAGAGAAAGAGAGGCAAACACATACAGAGTGAGTGAGTGAGAGAGAGACAGAGAGAGAGACAGAGAGAGACAGAGAGAGAGAGAGAGAGAGAGAAACACACACACAGTGAGTGAGAGAGAGAGAAAAATCAAACACCTACAAACATCTACAGGTCAGTATTTTATGTATCTGTATATAAACAGCAATTCAGCATGTTGCTGTGATAAGTGACTATCATTGCCATCTTATTTAGTCGAGTGACTTACGTGATGAGGCTTCTCTTCTGTTTGCACCATAGAGTAAATTATGTCACATGCAGATCTATAAAAATGGAGCCACACAGCAGTTAGGATGCACAAAACTGAGCGGACAATGACCTTCAGTAGCTTTAAAATGGCTTTGCTGCCCAGTTCACCCCTTTCTCTCTCTCTCTCTCTCTCTCTCTCACACACACACACACACACAGGAAGGGGTGAGGGAGAGCTGGAGAGAGCTAATACAGAGTGACAGGTCTTTCATGCAGTAATGGTGATGGTGAAAAGAGAGATCCACTCAACCCACACTGCCACACACACGCATGCACACAGACAAACAAAAGAGAGAGACAGAAGCAANCGATTGTTTGCACCAGCAGTCAGGCTTCATTCATCAGGAGAGATGCTCCCTCTCACAAACCCATACACACACACACACACACACACACACACACACACACACACTCATACACACGCTTACAGTGAAAAGCACATTATTACAGAAAAGTGGCCACACAACAACCACAAGTCACAATTTAATCTCGATTGTTTGCACCAGCAGTCAGGCTTCATTCATCAGGAGAGATGCTCCCTCTCACAAACCCATACACACACACACACACACACACACAGACCAAACTCTCTGTGCTGGAAGTCAGACAGCACAGTGCTCATGCTTTTTAGTTTTATTGACCTGTGGATGTTTGATGTTTGACTTCCTAATGTAACACTCTAACTCGCTGTCTCTTACACACACTGACACACACACACACACACACACACACACACACACACACACACACACACACACACTATTCATCTTTTGGCCAATCATTGAGTTGTGAATTAAAATTTCAGATAGGAATCATACTTTGTGACAGATTTGTGTTTGGCACGAGTTCTGTTTCTTATTTTGTCGCCATTGAATTTTTCCCTTGTTGCTCCAAATGTATTATTAGTTCACTTACATGACTCATGCCTTCACTCGACTGTCTGTCTGACCTTGACTAAAAACAGGTACTTCTTTTTAACTGTGGAACACTTGAAGATATTTTTGTAACACAGACCAAATTTTAGAGATAATTCTTTACTATGACGTTGTTTGACTTCACTTTAAGTGACAATTTCATCTAAGATTTTTTATGCTATTTTTTAATCCCAGCCTGGTTATGATAAACAACTACTAACCTTCAAACACATGCGCCAGCGAACGCAGTCACGCAGAAACACATACACATATACAACGTTCTGATCAATTGTTGCCCTCAGGCTGTGGTGGCTTGCCGTGACTGAGGAGGGAGCCTGGTTAACACCCAGTGGTTCACCGCAGTGCAGTGTGCATTCACTTACAATGGTTCCCTCCATCACAGACACCAGCCAGAAAAACACTCTTTGGGTATCATAGTGTTGTAAGCTCATATCACTACAACTCATGTCAAAATGAGGGCGTGTTTTTCAGTTCTGTCCTTTTTACAAACCCATTTACAGCAAAAGTGATGAATTGAATAGAAAAGATCTAAACATCAAAAAAACATTTAACAACAAAAAAATCAACCCATGTTGAAAGTTTTATTTGTGTTTAAAGGAAAGTGAGCGACAGATGTCAACACTTTCATGAACAGTGATCTTATCACGATTGCTATTGAATTATATAACTCAAGATTATACAGCATCAGTTCCATTGAAGCACTGAGAAGCGTTTGTTTTACTCACTTTGTCTTTACAAAGATGGTCATGTGCAAGAAGTCTAGGCTTTATGCAGAAGCAAGCACAGCTACACCCTTTTATGTAATCATGTAGAGGCAAAGAAAAAAAGCTGGGGGTAGAGAGGGAAAAACAAAGAGGTACAGAGATGAAGAGAAGGAGAGAACTGCCGCAGTTTAAGAGGCAGCCAATGATTACGGAACGGCTCCACAAATGAAAAATGGAAATAATTAAAAGAGGAAACAGAACAAAGTAGGTTTAGATGCCTGTTGGTTGTGGTAGTAGTGGAAATACTTCTATCTTCAACGGATACTGCTGAGGTGCCCTTGAGCAAGGCACTTAACCCCCGAACTGTAAGAGCAGAACCAACAGTACACGGCTGCAGTTACACAGGTTCACCTCAATATGAATTTGTGCTACTGCATAAACAAAAAGCAGGACGGTGTTGAACAACGCTTGCTCAACAAAACCCTGCATGAAGGCGAAAACGCGATGATATCTCCGACGTTCTATTCTCCCCCCGTAAGTCTTTATCATCCCACACATCTTCTGTAGGACATCAGTGTGTTTCCCTCTCGCCAGCATCACAGTGATAATGAAAACCAGCCATTACACAATGACACAGTGGTTTGATTCTCATTACAGAGATGTATCATATCGACATATCCCTGTGCGTGATGTGCCTTAAAAAAACAAACAAAACAAACTATTCTAGATTAAAATACGACTGTTTCTTATGTGCAGGTCCTGCTTGTTTTGTGAAGGATTCAGAGTCAAGATTTCTGTTCTGCCTCTTTGAGATACTGTCCAAAATTTCTAGAGCATCAGAAAATATATGTTAGTTACTACAAACAAAACAGCACAATTGGTTAAAGTGCATGACAAAGTAGGCTAAAACATCCCATAATGTCCTGTGCGGCCTGCTACATCGTGATGTTGGAGGAAGTGCTACTCTGACCCATCTGATACCTGCTGCAACATTTTATCAGAAGGAGGAACTTTTTTCTTCATGACCCAACATACAGTACTGTTTTCTGTACAGGTATGTTTTTCTTTGCAGCACACTTTTCCTGTACAGACAAAGTTTACACATTTAGAGCTGCAACGATGAGAAAGTGAATCAATAAGTCCTTCGATAAAACACTATTCTGACAACAGATTCATCATTTTAGCCTAAGCAAAAATGATAAACACTTGCTCTTCTCAAATATGAGGAGTCGATGCTCTGTCATATGTGGTCGAACACTCAATATTTTTGGATTTTGAACAACCGGTTGAATAAAACAAGCACTCTGAATATATCACCTTGAGCTGTGTGACATTAGAAACAGCATTTTTCACTATTTCACCATTTCAACAATAAATCGAGAAAATAATCTGCTGATCAACTGACAATGAAAATAGCTGCAGCCCTAAAAACAACAGGTCAAAACATAAATCTGATGCTCTTGAAATGTTTGGCATTTGTCACAAACCGAAAGTGCAGAAAACATTGGAATAAAGCTGTGGCCTCTGCTTTGTCAAAAACAGAGGACCTGCATTCAACAAACAGCGGTACTGTCCTTTGAGCAGTAAGTGCAAATGTCATTAATACTTTCATCATGTGATTTTTCCAGATATATAAACAGCACTGAAGCTTTAAAAAATACTTCTAACCAGTCATATAAGCATATATCTAAACCCATGTACTGCTCAGAATAACATGTCTCATTTCTCCTGACATTCTGCAGAACTCCACCTCTGGATGGACGAGAGCTTCAGCTCATCTGTGCTGCACCATCATCTGACACACAGTGCAGGTCAGTGAGGAAGGACGAGCGTGTGAAAAAGTAGTGAACTGACCCCGGGGGGCCGGTCCAGGGTCAGTGCACAGCGGTGGCCAGTAGAGGGCATCAGACCTCTGCATCAGTGTTGGGTGGTTCCTCCTTCAAACCAGTAGCTGCATCCAGAGGGTGTGTTGTTGGTTGTAGTACGCCTGTTGCAGAGTCTTCATCCAAAGCAGAATGAGTCAGACATTTCGTTGATGTGATTTGTGCCAAAGCTTCATTCATAATTTACAACAGCTACACAGAAGTCCTCATGTGCAATTTTATGTACAAGAAGTTAGAAATTTGTATCTTAAACAAATATGCAAAACATAAAGTTGATTTCTCCTCATGATATTTCAGAACATCATCCACCTCTGTCTGTATTTTTTTTTCTTTACAAAGGTTAACAACATTCACATACAGTGTTCTCATTTCAAAATTACTATAGTGTTAACTAATAATTTTTTTATTTAATAATATTAATAATACTACTTTGACGTGAGTTATGAAACTGGATTGATGATGTAAGAAATTCAGAGAAGACAAGAATATATTTTACCACGTTTACCTTTTGGTAAAAAGGAACATAGTCCATGTACTGGCATGAATTATGTATGTAGAAAACTATGTGCACCCTCAGTCTTTGTGATCAGTGTTTTGCATTGTACATTTCCAAGTGCATACAAATTTCCCGCAGCACTGCAGTATCTTCGTATTATACCGCAGCCCCTCGCTCTCCCTGCCTCACTCTCCCTCCCCTATATCTCTTCTGTCACTCAACCTCACCTCTAAAGTCTTTCTAGGAAACACTTTTTTTTCTCTCCTTCCATCATCTCAAACCAAATTCCTCTTTTTCTTTTCTGCTCTTCACCTGTTTTCATTTTTTCTCTGTCCATCACAGTTTCCATACAATCCTGTTAAATATCCTAAAACCTCCTTCGTCTGTGGTTCATATTGTTCCAAACGCTACATTTTTAGTTTGATCACCTCTCCCTCCATTTCATCTCACATGACCACCATCTAAATGTACTGTATACATGATTATGAGGAGTCACAGTGTCTCTCCTTCCCTCCCCCGATGCTCCCTCTTCCTAACAGGGGGAGGCGCTCATGTGCATGTGTGTGTGATAGTTAGGTGGAGGTACAGGTGATGGAGGCATGGCCATGGGGAGAGCCTGGCCTTGGGGATGTGACGAGTGCGACCTGGTGAGGGTGTGTGTGGCGTATCCAGCGGACTGGGGGGGCATTTGGTAGCTCCCTGCCGAGGAGGACCCAGAGGGGGGGCTACCCTGGCCGCTAGACTGGAGCTTGCTTTTGGGCGGTGCAGGAGGAGCCTGGTTGAGCTGGATGGAGATGTCGCTGGAGGCTTCAGAGGTGCTGCGGCCTCTCTTCGGCGGAGGCCAGGAGGATTCTGGGTGGAGGAACTGGCCGCTGTAGTCGCTGCTCTCGGACAGACGGGGGCGGTAGAGCGCAGGGTGGGGGCGGTACATCTCTTCCTCGGCATAGCGCTTCATAAAGAGATAGACTGACATCACCCCGGCCCCCTGAGAACAGTGAGTGAGAAGAGGAAGCGGGAAGAGATGAGGAGGGGATAAGATGCGACAGGGAGGCAGGGATTCGGTTACATAAATAAACTGAGTTCAGAGACAAATTCATTTTCAAAGAAAGAGTAACAAGTGATGTCTGGGGAAATTAGATTACTGATCAGGCAGGAAGTGTCGAAAGCAATGCACAAGGTGGAGAGATGTAAGTAGGTGCTTTTGATTGCAATGGATATAGAAAGATGAGGGCGTCTTTCAAGCTGATGTAAAACAGATTTAAATAGGAAAAGGAAGGCAAAAGAATCAGGCAAGAGCGTGGAGAGAAGGTGGAGAGAGGATCGAGGAGGGGTGGAGGTTAGTTCACACACAACTGTCCACTGCAGCACATTAAGAGCAGGGCTGCTGGCGATGGGAAGAGGAGGCGAGAGAGGCGAAGAAATGAGCAGAGGACTCACATGATATTGCACCACGCATGGATGCACACACACACACACACACACACACACACACACACACACACACACACACACACACACACACACACACACACACACACACCCTGCAGTTCTGTCTCATAACTATTGATATCTCACATTATTTACAGAGTGCTGATCATCTTACCTGCACACCTGCACACTCAGCACTCCAGGAAAAGGACACTCATACCACAAATTTGCAAACATATTATCCGCATGTATGTATGAACAGATACGCATGCACCTTTTTTTTTTTTTTTTTTTTTTTTTAAATCTCTAACACACATACAGAGTCCAGACCGACCTCTTTGAGTAAGAAGGAAGAGGCAGCGAAGGCAAAGGACCAGCCATAGTGGTAGTTGAAGAACTGCTCGGGCTCCCTGGGCCGGTTCATCACCTCATCATTAATACTGGAGATGTAGAGCACCAGGCCCACGACCAGACTGAGGCCTGCACACAGCACATTAACAATGACAGTGAGTCAGGGAGAGAGAAAGAAAGTGCGATACGAGGGAGAGAATGAGGAGCTCATTATATAGCAATCCAGACAGCTGCGGCGGTGTGGCGAGGGTTTAAGAGGCAGCGAGAGCGATGGGATGTGCAGTGACCACACAAAGCAATTAGCCTCCAAAATGCTAACATTAATAAAGAGATGGGACAGAGACCAGAGTGAGGGTGTATGTATCATAATGAGAGGTAAAGAGTAAAGATTGTCCATGAGGGAAAAACCTGTACTTCACAGAGGCAAAACATTGTCTAGCTCATTAACAGGGGAAAAAAGAGGCTAAAATGGCATCTTGTTACAGAAAATAGCTGTTTTGCAAAAAACATTTTAAAAACTTTCAGTAATATTCTTGAGAACAATATCTTTGAAGCATCTGTAAAGATGACCCCTGGATTGTCTTCTTCTTCTACTCTCTTTTTGTCCTTTCTCTGTGTTTGCGAATTTGCAAGGACTCAGGAAAGTGTCTCTATTTCTTTCCTCCCCTGCAGCAACACTGTCTCATGCAAAAATGTATTTATATGCAACTAATTTGTTTTCCCAAAATATGCTTTGAGGGAAACATCATTTCTGCCTACATTATGTTCAGTGGAAATTTTTTTTGGTGTAGGATGTGGTAATTCCTTTTACAGCAACCAAACCGTGCAGAGGTTGGTGCGTATTTACGTTTAGGCAATATACGCAATTTGGTTATGGAAGGTGAGGGAATGATTGTGCTAAATTGTTAATAAAGTAAACTCATCCTGTTTCTCTCCCTGACTTTATTCATATTCAACCAATACCTTGATCTATCCCTAAGTGCTTTGAGTGTCTGAACATAACCATAAAAAAAAAGATAAATAATGCTTAAGTAGCTACCAGCAGATGAAATGCAAGACACAAAAATGAATTTTGGAAATGTCAGTAAACATTTTGCGGATATGTTCTGAGGGAACATTCTGTGACTTGGCAGGTACACTCTGTACACCCGCACACACACTTCAAACCACAAATCCATTTAATTAAATAGACAACATTTTGATCCCAGTCATATCCTCGTTGGGTCAAAAAACACTCACCTAAACATTTTCTCATTATGGTGATTTGCTGTTTCAATAGCAGTATATGAATGTAATTTCTAGGAGACAGGGTTGCCTGCAGACATCCATTTAATCTCTACTAAACAATTTTCTTTCCTTTACTTATCCCAAGAGATAAGTGCCTTTAATTTAATTGTCATATTGTAGTCTCATATTTTGATTACTGCCTGAGCTTGTACTTTTAGAATTGGTGCTTCCTGGAAATTAGAATAGGGACATGTTTCACAAAAAGAGAGATAAAGATGGAAAGGAAGTACGAATGAGATAGTGGCTCTGCACAAAAGATGATTTAAGAAGAAGCGAGATGCAGCTTATATCAAGGACTCGTTGTATGGAAAACCAGAATTGGCTTTTAAAATGGAAAGGAAATCCCTTTTTACCGAGAAGCAACACTTGCAACATTAAAACCGCTTCCTCCAAGAACACCAACGCGCTCCCCACCTTGCTTTAGACATGTTAAATGCATGAGATAAAACATATGGGCAACATCGAAGAATCAATATTCAAAGAAAGCTACATGCTGTAAGCAGCGGATATGAGTATTTTTAGCTTTCACTGCAACATTCAAATGTACTGCAGGGCTGTCAAGCGGTTATGTCCTTTACATAAACGGCTGGCTTAAGAGGTTGTGATGTCGATTCAAAATTGAAAAGCATGGAAAATGCAGAACCCATGCTGCTGTCAATCATGCAGTGGAAGAACATCTTCATCTAAATCAGTAACCCCAGAATACACATGCACACGCACACAAGGAGCAGATGGAGGAAGAGCGAGTGTGTGCATGCGTGTGATAGAAAAAGGGGGGTGAAATGGAGGTAAATCATGTGCACATGCATATGTATGATCTGTGTGGTGTGTTGGAGCGAGAAACAAAAAGTCAGAGAGAGAGGCAACAGGGGTAAGAGAGCAACATCAACCTCTAACCATGCTTGGACAGCTGTGGCTCCAAGCTGTGGGCTTTTTTTGCTACTTCTCTGAATTCATATCAACCAGAACACGACCGATTCAAACTACAATATTTACCAGACCACCTCTTCGGTGACGGCAGCAGAATGGGCTCATATCACTCAGTCGTGCACACACATCACCACATTCACATCGACCCAGAATAGTGAAAGAATATACTCTGAATGAAGCAGGAAATGAGAGGAAGGAGAACGAATGAGAGAGGGGGTGAGAAATGAAGAAAGCAAAGAAAACTGAGAGGCTGGTGAACAAGAGAAGGGGGGGAGGCTGGGGGAGGAGGAGGAGGGGGGAGGAGGGTGAGCAGGGAGGGCAGGAGGAAGGCAGTGTTTAGTGAGAGGGAGAGAGGCTTAGTGCAGCAGAATATCCAACCGCTGAAAAGCAATTTGATACACTTGCCCCTTGTTATCACCCTATTATCAAAATAGCTCATAAAGTAAAACACTGCGACACTTCCAGCACAGGCTATAAACATTATATAACCCCTGTTATATAACCCCTATTATTCTGCTACACCCTTTATCAGCGAGTCCCTGCTATGGCAAGACAGAGCTGTCGCTGCAGACTCCGTTTGATGATCCTCTGAGCTCTGCAGCGCTGCTTCCTTCTCACACATGCCAAGTGAAACAGCCTTCAGAGAACATGAGCTCCAATTTGGCTCCTGACAATCTGTACTCCACACACAGAGGGATGGAAATGGGAGCATTACAGCCACCTGCTGTTCAAGATGGTTCACTACACTAATGCAGGAAATTGAGCTGATGAAACTGTGGGAATATTGTTTTGCGTGTTTTCACAATTTTTACTGAAGTTCATGATTTTGCCTTTGCACGTCATATGAATGCAAATAAATGGTCACATAAAGTTTAACTGTAAAGTAATGACAAAGTGAAAAGGTCAAAGCAGAAAACTCTCACTCATCCAGTAACCTGTTCTGAAGACAGCCTACACACCTGCATCATACACCAAAAATAGATCCATAATGGAGTGTGTTCATGTGTGACACAGGACACGCCAGGCTGCTGTAATCAATCACAGAGTGACAGCGGGACATGAGTAATGGGTCCCACCTGAGAGGATGAAGAAGATGCCGGACACAAAGGCCAGGATGGTGCGCTGAGGCCGGATGTGTCCGATGTTACTGATGACGAAGGCCGTGAAGACGAAGAGCAACGACACCATTGGGAAGGGTGTGGCCGTCCGCACCATCTCTGTGGGGAGGAGAGGTGACAGTGTCAAACAAAGCTGGTGGGATGTTTCCTCAAATGGCTGGGAGAGGTGAAAGATAATGTCTCCTTAAAAAGTCTGCCACTTAAATAGGGAGATGGGAAACTATTAAAGGAGTTATGGACAGATTTCAACAAGATTTATTGTATTTAGTGAAGCATCTAATTGCTTTTTAACTACGGGAAGCAGAGTTATGATCTAAAATGTTACAACAAAACATAGCAACGTGATTGTATTTGCTCTATTGCAAGTACACAGAACTGAATATGCAGAACTGCCTGAATGTGGAAAACCCATCCAAAAATGTTTTACTCAAAAAAGACAAGATGATGAGCTCTGACTCTTGATGTTAAAACTTAACGAACTGGCTTTTCTAAATCACCTTAAATCAATTTCATATATTAAGGTAAGACTGATATGAGTGATATTACTAATGTTAAAATGTTAAGAAAAGCAGTATTCATGTGTCCATTTGAGCTCCCCGGAGTCTAGGGTGGCATCTTCAAATATCTAGTTTTGTCCAACACACAACCCAAAGATATTCAGCTCACTGTGGTATAAGACAGAAAAAATCTGCACAGTTGAAACAAAAAGAGAATTTGTACATTTTTTAAATAAACCAATAGTTGCAGATTAATTTTCTGTCGATGGACTAGTAGTTGCAGCTCTACTATAATGTTCAGATTTCAGTACCCACAATCAATCAGCAGGGGGCCTCTGCAGTTACTCATCCCTTCAGACTCTCATACAGTAGATTATGTGCTGTTACGTGTTTTACTCACTGAGGATGTTTGCAGTGTTTTCAGTGGTGATCTCTATGTCGGGCTCAGTGAAGTACTCTGACGCAACACATCGCCCGTTTTCTGATCCTGAGAGGAAACACACACGCACACAGGGAAAAAAAAAAAAAGGAAAATGTTGGAGTTTGCTTTTAGGATCAAAGTCAGTGATGCATGAAGAAACAAAACAAAACCAACATGAAAAAAAAAAAGTATTTGTGGCCTCTGCAGTCCTGCTCTCAGGTAACGATCATGTTTTGTGACAGCTATGATTCTACAGGCCAGAAGCTCGCTTTCTCTCTTTTCTCCCTTTGCTCCTCTCTCGCTCAGCTGGTTTATTCTATCTGTTCCTGTGTGTTTGTCACTGTGATGATGTGGACATATGCACAAACACGTAGCAGCATCAGTGTCAGTGTGTGCACATGTATCCTATCTTCTACAATCATTTTTGAATATTCAAACATGTTGTTGTATCTTCTTACCGGCCACAAAGCAAACTCTCCAGAGGCCTGAATGCAGCGCCATCTTCACCTCCATGCTCTGGTTCTGCTGTAGGATGATGCCCTCCACCATGATCAGCCAGTAGTCTGTGGACACGGCCACCCCCACCAGCAGCAGCCCGCAGGCTCCAAACACTGTGGACAGGATGGTCAACGCACGGCTGCTGCACGAACTCATCTAGAGGGCAGAGCGAAGGGAGGGAAGGGTGTTAGAGGAGAGGAGGAATTACATGTCAAACTGCAGATACAAAAAATGGAGGTACATTTGGAAAGGGGTCACAGAGGTCATTAAGAACTGGGAAACACTGAGACAGACATGTGATGCGCAGACATGCAAAACCGCTACTGGCCATCGTCCTGTCTCGCCTTGTTATTGCTAAAGATGAGTTAGCGACACATCCCGTGGCAACCAATCCCGTTAAAGGTCAAAGAGGAGCCGATGCAACAGATGATGAGTTCATGGTAAACGGCCCAAGTTAGGCAAGGACTTCAAAAACTGAGAGGCAGAAAACACGCACACACAGATCAGGAAAGGCGGGAGGGGTCCTGTGTGACTCACATATGGTCTCTCTGTGACTTAGTTCTGGTTGACTGGGAAAGACTTCCCTGCAAATCCTCTGAGCATGTTCTCTGCATGAATTTGTGTCTTCCTGTGTGTGTGGTTGTTCAGCCAGCTTCTACTGAATCTGGACCATAGTTAATTATCATCAGCTTGGCAGGTAATGGACAACAACGGCACACGGGAATCACAAAGTGAGGTCTGTGTTTACTGTAATCACCCTCATTTAGTTGAGTTATACAGTGTATTATGTGTTGTGCTGGGAGGATCATTATTGTCATCCAGCTGACCTGTCAATTCACCTCATATCTTCCTGTGTAGCCTCGCTCTGGCTTTGATTATTTGCAGCTGCTGTGTTTCTCTTCTGTGCTCTTTACAGTATGTTTTCGTTAGAGTTTTGTTCAGGTTTTTACACCTTTAATTAGACACTACAACATGGGACCAACTTCAATTCTGTCAGCAGGAGTTTGGCCCATGATGATAGCATCTCTCAGTGGCTGCACGCCTGCTGTGAATATCACCTCTTGTCTCACAGACTGTGCAGGCCATTTCAGTACACTAAAGTCACTTTAAATGAAATGTGACACTCTAATAACTGGCTGGAAGAGCCCGATTATGGCCATGAAGGAATGTGCCTGCTCTGCAACAAGGTGTAGATACACATTGACATTCAGTCCTCAGCCATTCAAATCTACAACAGCACCCCAGTGAGCACTAAGAAAACTTTTCCACCATCATTACATGTGCTGTTCCTTAGCCTGAAGTGTGGACAGAGTGGAGCGTTCACACCAGTCTGACCTGCACTGTCACAAAATAATTGATATTTGTCGTAGCAAGAAATGTTCCCCGCTCCTCGCCTGTCTTGTTTTAGTGATCATGTAACTGCTCAAGCTTCAGCATCTTGTTCTTACAGGAGCTGACAGGAGTGAAACCAGGCGTGTTCTTCTGCTGATGTAACACAGCTGCTTCCAGCTTTGAAAAGATGTGTGTTGGAGCTTTTCCTCTGCGCATCACCTTTGTGCTGAGTTGTTATTTGCATACTTGTGGCCTGCCTGTCATTAGTAACATGTTCGCGGTGCTGCAGCTGACCACATCCTTTCTTTTGTTTCTTGTGTCATCACCTGTGTGCTGCTCAAAAAAAGGCACATTTAGACATGTTTTCCATCTGACACTTAGTAGTAACACACAGTGAATGCCTGTACCTTGCCACTGTCTTGTAGAGGGAGAAATATGCATAGAAATAATAGTAAAATACATCATGCTTAAGCTAATTAATTTTACACTGACTATTTATTGGATACTTAAGAGGCCTTTGACAACTAAAAATGAATGTCAAATTAAAGCATGACATCCACTTTCTTCTTCTTCTGGTTTTCCTTTGTAAGACACATTTGAGTCTTAAAAGAGCAGAGTTATCAAAGAAACAGCCATTGTAGTGGGGAACTATTTAAGATTAAGCTTGGTCTCATCTTATCTGGACAATGTGAGACGTGGCCACTATAGAAGTTGCTTCAGTCTCTATGCAGCACCGGGGATGAATAGAGCTTCTTTTGTGAGCGAGGCGTATGTGTAAGAACAGAGCACGTCAGAGAAATCTTCTGAGAAATGATACGTTTGGGATCGTTGAAGCACAGCGAGTTACTAACATGACAGATGTGAGGGAAGAAGTATGACCGGCTACTAACAATCCAGTCAGACAAACAGGACGGATGAAAGCTTTACAACCAGCAGGATACAAACAGACAGTCCTATCTGAGACACAAGGGCACGACTACAGAGGTTTGTATGCCTTCAACTTTCACACCAGTTCGTTGCCGCCCTGTCGTCAATTTTCCTTCTCTTCTTTAATCTGTGGCCCAGAGTTGTTGCTGCCACTTGAAACTGATGGACAAGAGTGTAGTTGAGTGTGATTGAGAGAGTTTGGCAAAAATCAAAAACAACTCACTGACTGAGTGAAAGCACAGAGCGGTGGAGTGGAGATGTAAAGATGACCAGGGGAGCAGACAGGAGTGAGGAACAATCACACCTTCCAGCAGCTGGAGGATGTGCCAAAGTGGCCAGAAAAAAAAGAGTGTGAATCAATTGGAGTTGCGACACAGCAGAAACGAGTGGATGCGCCTGAGTGGCTCCTCCAGACTTGTTCAGCACCACGGACAGCACCCTCATCTCTCTCGGAGGAGAAAGTCCACTCTCATGACTTTTTTCTTTATTCATGAGTGTTGGATTAAATCAGGTAGTGTCTGCACACTTGAATGATCTTCATAAGCATGATCATTAGAGCGGCATCAGAGAGAGAGAGAATTATCTGCTGTGTAAGTGCAGCTTCAAGCAGCGTCTCCTCACATGTGCTAAGACAGTGAAGAAGGTGGAGAGGCTTCTGAACATTGAGTCTACTTTCACAGATTGGTGTTGCTGTTGACGTCACAATAGGTTTCTCATCATAATCTGATTTTGTAATTTTACTCACTTATTCCTTGTGGTTTTCCGGCTGTAGAGATTATTGCAAATATTCCATGATGGTCAAGAAAATGAAATGAAGAGAAACATCTTTTCTATGTCACATTTAAGAAAAAAAAAAAGACAAAACTACAAGTTAAGACCAATTTGACAAAACCTGCAAACAAACATGCTGCAAATGCTATTGAAAATATTGGCTACACATTCATCTATAACCTTTTTCAAAATATGAAAGAGTTAATTAGCTTTACTTTCACAGTCTCACAGAAATTTTGTTGTCTTGTAACTGGTTCTTGTATTTGTTGCACTTTAGTCATAATAGTACTCTTTTACCTATAAAATGAATCCAAAAGAAAAATGACTTTACATCTGCCAAACAATATCTTGATTTTATTCTCATGATAGAGAACAAGATACACAGATAAATTCATTTTATGTAGGAATGCATGTGGAACAGTTACTCGCAGAATTGCAATATAGAAATGAATGGATTTGCCTGAGAGGCTTATCCTAACTTGTTCATCTCTCTCATAGAAAACACAATGCAGTCCAAGAAATGCATCCTGCTGGTATTAATGGATTCAGACTCAAATGAGGTATATATATGTGCTTTCTTTGGACACATGGTCATTGTAGACTTGGGAGTGATAAAATTCGGTTTGCTTGTTAGATTTGTGATAACAATCCCATTTTAGTGCTGTGAGACAACTCCTCAGCTCCCTCACCCTGAAAGTAATGAGCCAATTGATAGGAGCCACAAGGGGGACAAAAGGTTTAATTCTCTCTAATCTGTCACAATCTGCAGACTGACATCACCTCTGAGCCTCACAGGAGAGAAACACCAGGAGAAAACAGGGAGTGATGGATGGGAGGAGATGGAGGAGATGCAAGAGGAGAGAAGTGTTTTGAGGAAGAAGGCAGGAACAGCTTGAGTACATGCAGCAGATATAGGTTAACACAGGGAAAGACCTTGGCCCAAAAAATGGAAGGAGTACCCAACGTGGACGCGCGACACGGGGACGCGCCTACACCTGTGCCGAACTAACCAACCTTGACTGTGCTGCGTCTCAGAAATCAGCCCTGAGTGAGAAATAAATGACTTCATGAGGACTAATATCGTGACTCAATGGGTGGGTTTGCTCATGATTTGTCAGCTGCGCAGTCACTCTGCTCAAACTCGCACCATTTTTCCTCGGGAGCCGCGCGCGCACAGTTCAACATCATCAGATTTTCCTGCAAACTACATGCGTGTAAAAACAGCATCTGTGCACGCATACAAGTGCGGGAGTGATGAGGCAGTGATGTGCGCAGTGGATTGTTTGGACACCCCCCCCTCCACCCTCCCTCTCTCTGCTGTCACACACACTCACACGCGGAGTTTGGGGATGATAAACAGAGCAGAGAACATGTGAGAGACCCGGGCTGAGAATTGGGATAAGATGGAAAATTTAAATAAAAAACCCACCAGATCAGTTTGAGTCTCATCTTCCAGGTAACAGTGAACTGTGATGATGCTGACATGTGCACGAGCCGCTGCCTTTTTTTTTTTACGCCAAACGCGACACGAGGACGCGTTATGAATGCTGCTCTTTTCGCAGCTGTCATCGCACGCACGCACGCGCACACACACATACACACACGCACCGGACGAGTGAGTCAGGTTGAAAAGGCGTCATCGTCACAATTACTGCCAAGAAACACAGAACTAGTTATTGAAAAGGAGGAAAAAATACTCACCCTGCCCAAGAGTCGTGCGCACACGTCAGGAGCCAAGAAACCTCACAGTGGGGAGGCTGCGTGGATATTCAGTCTCTCTCTTTCTCTCTCTCTCTGTGTGTTCTCCCTTAAGCCCCCTCACCCATCCTCTACATCCCTCACTCTCTCTTTCACTCAATCTGTCCCAGGCACTGCGGTGGATTGGTTCAGCAGAGCTACTTTGGCTACAAAAGAGACATAGAGGGAGCAGGAGGGAGAAGTGTTGGAGAGAGAGAGGGAGAGAGCGAGGGAGAGGGAGGGAGGCAGAGAGAGCGGGAGGGAGGGAGGGAGAGAGAGAGAGGGAGGGAGAGAGAGAGGGAGAAGGAGAGGAAGAGAGAGAGACAAGAAGAGAGAGAGTGAGTGAGAGAGGGGGAGAGAGAGAGGGAGAGGCAGAGAGACAGAGAGAGAGAAAAGAGAGAGGGAGAGAGAGCGAGAGGTCATATTAAACTGCTATTTCTTATCATATATATACTTTTGTTAAATGAATTATTTCATTATGTGCAGTAATGTAGTACTGCGTTACACAGTATGTATACTGTTCTTCACATATACACAGTGTACTAATATGCAAATACATTTTAAAATCAATTTAGCAATTTTATTATTATATTTTCATCATTTTTAATTCTGTGTCCATGAGTCTCAAACTCAGCTTGTCAGTGACCTGTAAAAGACAAAGTTGCACTAACTTGAAGGAAAGGTGCTGCACAAATAACATTTGATTGACTGATTGATTGATTGATTGATTGATTAAGACCATTTCTTGTCTGTTTTTTACATTTTTAAATCATTTTACTTCTATGAAAGTCTTGTACTGCCCTTAATTGTGACTGTGAGAAGTGTAAAGAGAAAAATAGAAGTGTCAATGTGTTTAACTTATGGAGTGCAGGTTGCACACTCAAATCCAAATTACACAGATTTACAGAATTAAGTGTCAAACCTAAGTAGAAAACACAGCTGTCCTCTTGTAGCTGCAGTTCATTCAACACTTTCATTTAACCCCACACTATGAGTGCAGATGCATGCCAGTAAAATGGCACAGCTAGTAACCTCTATCTCTTTCTTCCTTTGTCTCTTCATCCCTCTCCTCCTCTTCCTCTTGCCCCCCTCCTCCTTTGTCTCCTGTGGTCCATGTCCCTTGGTCTATTTTTAGCCGGCTGGTGGAGGAATCCTATATTTTTAGTAAGGATATCAATAGTCTACAGCACACTCTGACCTCAGGGCATGAGCGAGAGTGAGAGAGAGAAGAAGAGGAGAGGGAGGGGGTGAGAGTGAGAGATTGAAGCGAGATAGGAAGAGAAGAGAAAAGAAGAGGGATGATATCATGTCACAGTGACAGTGAATGATGGACCGCACACACGACTCCAACCAGAGAACGCTGGAGGTTCAGTTACACAAAGACAGACAAGTGAAGGTTGGAGTAAAGGTTATGGCGAAGAGTTTAAAGCCATGCAGGTGTGCGTCATGCCAAAAAAAAAAACAAAGCGAGTAGGATTTAGCTTTTCAGAAAAGTGGCGTTACATGTTGTAATTTGTTTTCCACATTTAAGTGTGATATTTTTCTACTTCTAACTCCTTGCTATTGTATTGTAAGAAACACATGCAGTCAAAGAGTCTCATCTGCCACCACAAAAGAAACCTACTTCAAACCTAATTTCATTATCATAACTATCAATATGAAACATAAAACTCACATTTCTTGGAGTTGCGCAAAGATCAAAGATCATCACGGCATGTTTTATCTTCAACACTGGGATGCAATGTTTTGAAAATAAACCACTATATCAGTTGAAATCGGCGAAACTAAAATGTGAGAAAAGTGAGGCTGTGTGGTTTTACTCATCATTCTCACTTCCACTGCTGGAACACCATCAGTTTAAACTGAGTGTAAAACAGATCATAATATTGTCGCAGAGGCCGCGATGAGACATGATACTCGTATCAACAGTCAACAGCAGGGGGGTATATCAGAGAGATAATACCAACAGCAGTAAATCCTGACAATATGATTTATGGAGAATGACATAAAACAATGCAGTAAAGCATTTACAGTGGAGCACTGACAGAAAACAGAGAAGAAGAGAGATGAAGGGCAGATAGAGAGGAAGAGAGGGAGGTAGAGAGGGAGATGGGAAGTTGATGAGATTTTAATGTGAAGGTCAACTTGTTATAACTGAGATCTCTATGGGGATATTAGTCCCATCATGGTGCTGGAGGGGGGGAGGGAGGAGGGAGGGAGAGAGGAGGAGGGAGCGGGGACGAAGGGGAGGAGGAGGAGAGTGTGTGTGGCTGTTTCAGAAGAGGAGGAGGGAGTGAAAGTGAGATGCCTGAGAGGTGGTTTTGCTGGTTCGACAACTACAGTAACACAGTAAATAGAGGGGTCAGCATCTTCTGTGTGTGTGTGTAAGAGGCTAAACGTGTGTGCACACATGCTTGAGATTGCACTTTTGAGCGTGAGTATGTGTGAAAGTGAGGGAGAGGGGGGTGAGCGTGACAGAGGCGTGTGGAGAGAAGACAAAGCGAGAAGCTGTGCGTGTCTGTTTCTCAGCAGCTTCACACCAAATCAACAGAATGAAACACCTCGCTGTTCTTGTGTCATGATTTTTTCAGTACGTTTATTTCCATGTTTGTTTTCCAGCACATAAAAACAGAATTTAACCCAACTAACAGATACATAATTCATCTATTGTATTATCTATTATTGACTGTATCGTCTATTGTATTGCATTATTGTGTGCTGTGACATTTGACCTCCACTCAAACTGAGCTGTAATCAGACGAACTGCTCCGACCTTTTACAGTTGGCCACTATTAAAGGGACACACATACATGCACTTAAAGCCAATCTGGATCAAAAATGTTGTAATTCTTATTAAGAAAAAATATAAAGATGCTTTACAGGAAATCAAACAGATTTGTGGGTGAAGTGACCAGCTGGTTTGTGAGATAAGAGCACTGAAATGGGATTTTTAAACTGAACGTTTGCAGCCACCTGCCCTGCTCAGATAATGTTTGATGACAGCGCTGCTAATATTTTTCCATGTATTGAACAGTTCCAGTGAGCCTCACTTTTAATTACGCCTAATCAATGCTGTGAATACCTCATTACACAGCAAAAAAAAGCTTTATGGCATACGCCACAAAAAAATAATAAAGTACCTGCACAAGCCTCTTGTTTCAGAAAACACTATTACGAGGCGTATTTTCTAAGACTGCGGACACATATTTCAGTGCAGTTGCAGGATGCCATTAAGGAGCACATATACTGTATTTTACAGCTCGCTCAAGTATAATAGAGAAAAACAAATCATGTGAATAAAAAAAATGATGCTGCAGCCCAAACTGTGGCAGTAAAGTGAGGACTTGCTCTCAGTAATAATAGAGTCAGGCATTAGCTCGGGGGCAGGGGAGGGGTTTACTGTCACATTAACTGTGCCCGCTGCGTTGCTTCAGCATCTCAGTGGGTCATCTGATGTCGCCGGTGTGACGTTAAACCGAGAGGTCGGGCCAGGCCAGAGGAACCTGACCGAGCTCTACCGCAGAATGCCAGTCTAATGCCAACAACAAAACAAAGGTTACTGGCTCAGTTTGTGTTATAGTCAAACGCTCACACACACACATGGAGTGAGATAGATAATTAGAAAGACACATTATAGTGCTTCTGATGCTGAATTACTGTATTGTGTATAAATGCACTGGAATATACCTGCAAGAAACATGTTTATGTGTGTGTGTGTGTGTGTGTGTGTGTGTGTGTGTGTATGAGCTGCAAAATGATTAAAAAGTGTTTTGCCTACTGTGTGGCCTGTGTAGCTGTATGAGAAAAACCTGATTTGGAAATGTAATTCTGTTCACAACACAAGATGACTCTAACGGAAAAAAGTGTTCAATAAATTGTAAAGTTATACAGGTATATTTTCTCGGATAATCTATGCTATAGAAAACTAGCGTGTCGAGATTCTATAGACTTTGCATGCAAAGAGATTCATTTATCAGGTTCATACTACAGTACTCTTATATCAAGTTAAGGGATGTCTTACAAAAAAAAAAAACCTCTAAGATGGAAATCTACAGTGGGATACTGGCTTTGTTTGCATCGCTGCAACATATTCTGTGACTATCAAGGTAAAACACATCAAAGAGAGTGCATGAATATAAAGGTGTCTTGGCATTTTCATGTAAACGTCAGAATTTGGTTATGAGAGGTGTTAGTGCTAGTTCTCATGTTCAAATTCTGTTATAAAACTACTATTAGGGGAGTAGTTTGGGGACACTTGGAGCAGGTTTGGGAGCCATTTTCAAACAGCGGTGAGAGGTGAAGGGGCAAAGTCTGGGTTTAGGAAGGAGAAGCCCTCGAAGTCTTCCTGGGTTATTGCTGCAAGGATGTCCGGGTCGGAGGGAGTGAGCGCTGACGGAGCTGCTGTGAAGAACTTGTCAAAATTTTCACCCTTTTTCCCGCCCTGGTGAAGAAAAAGAACATGTTTGTGATTAATTCTGATTATAAACACACCATCACTTCTCTCCTGAAAAAACACACGACATGAGAAAAGATTATAAAAAGACACCACCTCCGTATTTCGTTTTCTCACCCACACCCTCGTTTTCTCTCTGAGGAGCTCTCAACCACATCTACTGTTGGAAGAAAGCTGCTCACGTCTCTCTTCCTGCTCCTTAACAGCGTACGACAGCCGTTTTTCTGGATGATATGAATCTCATTTGGCTAATGGACCTGACCTCTAACCCCTGAGTATACTCAGCTCACCCAAGGCACACCTCACCGCTGGCTGCAGGCTGGACCGTGGCAGGCTAATGATGACATATATTTGCATATGGGAGGAGTAGGCAGGACCCGAAGGTCAGAGGGTCCCGTCTATTATGACTGGACTGTCTGTTCCTGAGCGCTCAAAGCTCATCTCTAGGAACCAGCAGAGGTGATGAAAGAGAGAAATGAGAGAGGAATGAGGGACAGGCAGGGAGGGACAGGGTGATTTAAAAAGAGAGTAAAAGGGGGATGAAATGGACGATGCAATGTGGACGGCTGAGAGAAGAAACACGCAGGGAAATGAGGGAGAGTGTGGGAGTTTGAGAGAGAGGAGACAGATGGAAGAAAGTGACAGCCTCAATCCCTTACAAGTGTCCTCGGAGAGACAGGGACAGAAAGAGAAAGGAAGAGAGGGGGAGTAGAGAAAGAACGATAGGATGAAAGTAGGAGAAAGACAGAAAGAAAATGAGTCTATAGAGTCTGTAGTCCATCTGTTCAACTGACAGTTCTGGGTTTGAAGGGCGGCGGGATCTCCAGTCTCTCGAGACGGTCCCAGTCAATCCAGCGGAAGAATGGATGTTCCTTGATCTCTCTCTCAGCTTCTTCTCCTCCGCCCAGACGCTTGGCCGGGTGCTTTGTCAGGAGCTTGGGTAAGAGTGGAGTAGAGGAGGGAAAGAGTAGAAAACAGAAAAGATAAATAAGATTTGTGGTTTTAAGGAGATTTGTCTGCAGGCGTGTTTTCTTGGCAAGAGGACTTCATGCAGTCAGAGCGCCTGGCCAAGAAGTAGAAGTAATAGAACAAATTAGATATAACATGTTATAACAGTGAGGTTTAGAGGAGCTAAATAGAGGATTTTGTTAGACCTCTGTTGAATCTCTTTCCAGTTTTTATGCTAAGCTAAGCTAATGGCTTCTGGCTCTCGCCTCATATGCAACAAGATATGAGAGTGGTATCAATATTCTCACACAACTTTGGGCAAGTAAATGAATGTCAAACAATCCATTGAGCCATAAAATTGAATGCTTTCTCTCATAGGAGACAAACTGAATTGAGTCTCTGCAGAGTGACAACCATGTTCATGCTTAAGACTTGCTGTATTTTGGAATATTATCTAAAAATATTTTAGAAAAGTAATATATAATTTCATTTCATTTTTACATTTATCTTAATTGTCTGTGTGCTGAAAGTTATACGAGTAAGAAGAAAATGAGGGGTGACTCACTCCCTTGCAGATAGCGACAGCTTCACGAGAGAGACTTTTCGGGTACGAGACGCTCTGCTCCATGATGGACTGAAAAAGCTCCTCCTCGTCAATACCGTCGAATGGTGGCTGGAAGGAAAACGATAGAGAGAGAGAGGAAAAAAGAGAGAGTAACCATGAGGCCCTGTGAGCAAATTAAAAGCAAATATATTGAAATTAAAGTTCCTCTGAAAGTCTTTTGAAGTGATTACAAAGGACAAGCACTGGAGGCTTAAGTGTCTGTGCAGATGGGTCCATTGTGAGGATTAAGCTGAGTGTTACCTGTCCTGCCAGCATTTCATACAGCAATACTCCATAGGACCACCAGTCTACCGCTTTATCATAGGGCTGATATGCCACAATCTGAAAGGGATGGAGAGAAACGGAGAGGAGATAAAGGAGGGGAAAAAATGGCAGTGCAGAGATAAGGAAGTAGAAAGAAGACAGGGAGAGTGAGAGAAAGCGTAGCCGGAGCAGTTGGATGATATGCAGCTACCAGCAGCTGGAGTGAAAAGCGGAGAGAGAGGAAAAGGGAGAGTGTGGCATTAGGGAGGGTAAATGTATGAATGAGCTCAGAAATAATCAGCACATGACTTTGGATTTGTGGGTTTGTTTGTTTCCTCGTTGTATGTGTGCAGGGTGTGTGTGTTTGTGTGTGTGTATGGGGAGGGGGGGTGGCGCAAGGGAACAATTCCCAGCCCCTGGGGAAATATATTGTATCTCTTCCAAAACGGCAGAGGCAGGAGAATCAATGGGTGTTTACATAAGAGAGTCAATACCCAGGGGTTCCATAGCAAGGTTTACAATATCAAAGACGTGCACAGCAGTCACATCCCCTCTGTCTCTCTCTGTCTATCAAATATGACAAACCAAACAAGTCGGATATCACCCTCCTCTTTCTCAGAATTTAATTCGTTTGTGATGGCTTGAGGCAGAAATGCACACATTTTTCAAACCATTTGTAAGGTAAACATTACACAGCAAACAGTTATATGACCCAAATTCCAAAAAGTTGGGACGCTGTGTAAAATGTTGATGAACACCGATTCTGATGGTTAACAAATCATTTAAACCCTGTATTTAATTGAAAATAGTGCAAAGACAAAATATCAAATGTTGAAGCTGAAAACTGAAAAATGCCCATCAAATATAAAATGAGCATGTATTTTTCATAAAACAATAAATGTTTTCAGTTTCAATCAGTTTTAGTTTCATGTTGTTTTTGCACTATTTCCAATTAAATACAGGGTTTAAATAATATGCAAACCATCATATTTTTAACCACCAACCATATTTTGCATTTCAAAAGGGTGTCAAGCAAAAACACCTCAGCTGTTTTCAGGCTGAAATGTGCATCATCACCACTCTTCAAATCCTTGTCCAGGTAGTTTTCAGTGGTTTGTCTTTCCCTCAGGAGAGTCAATGGCCTTAAGTTACACTCGTCAATCGCAGTAAGAAAAGGGAAAACTGGTAATACAAGGTCTCTGAAGGACAATTGAGATGTCTGCGCAACGTTCTCGTAGCACAAGCACACACCGCCGCTAATTGAATCATGTGAAGTTAATTATTCAAAAATGCTGACAAGGTCAGAGAGGACAGAGGAGAGGAGAGGAGCTGCAGCGAAGCAACTCGCTGTCTCAGTGCTGTGAAACAGGTCAAGCCAATGAAAGGGGTGAGACGAAGGGAAATGAGGGATCTGAGGAACAAATGAGGAAAGTTCAGCAGTTATTCTGGACCATGAGGAGGGGGCAGGGGTCAGTCTACCTCAGGGGCAATGTAGTCAGGGGTGCCACAGAAGGTGCGCGTGGTGTCGCCCTCAAACATGCCCTCCCTGCACATCCCGAAGTCAGCTATCTTTATGTGGCCCTCGCTGTCGAGCAGCACATTATCCAGCTTTAGATCCCTGAGAAAGGAGGAGATTGATCACACGGGTATGAATCATTTTGATAGATAACATCTTTATAACAGTCATTAGCTACAAAAGACATGATAAATGTGTCATGTCTGCGTGCTGCGCTGCAGAGCGGTGACAGCTCCCAACCAGGCCATATTAGACGAGCAGCCCACTTCTCTACCTGTAGATGATGCCTTTGCTGTGGAGGAAGAAGAGGCCGACCGCTATCTCTGCTGCATAAAACCTGGAGGGAAAGAGAAGGAGCATGAGGCACGGAGAATCACTACTGGTTGCTTTATCTTTCTGAAAATTGTCCCGAGGTTTTCAGCGAGGAGTGAGGGAATGGAGCTGGAGAGGGTGATGAAAGGAAGGGTAAGGACGGGAATTACATGAAAGGCAGGACGATGAAGAAAGAGAACTGGAAATGAGCAACAGGGTAAGAATTAGTTTTAGATGATTGATCAAAGATTATTGATTAGAAAGAACAGCCAGGGGGAGGAAAAATGTAGATGAAAAGATGAAATTAGTGGGAGGAGAAAGTCAGAGCAAAGAGAAGAGGGCTGGTGCTCGAGTTGATGACTTTTTATGACTCACCAGGTATAATGAACAAAGCTAAGAGATGAGTGTGTGTGTAGAGGAACAGAGAATAAAAGCAAAGCAGGGAATGAGACACTGTAGATGAGGACTTTGATTAAAGGTAAAAGAAAGGAGCCTTTTGATTACATACGCTGCATGAGCCTCTTTGAACTTGCCGACTATCTGAATGTGAAACATCAGGTCTCCTCCGTTGACGTATTCCATCACATAATACAGGCGATCCTGCGGAAACAACACATGGAGACACACACACATATACACACTCTCCATACATAATCACCTCTTGTCCAAACTAAAAAGCAATCTGCTAAAACCTCTCCTCCAGGACCAAGGACCTTGTTAAAGAAAGCAAGCTAATTATTTAATTCATTAATTGAAATTCTCAGCCAACCTGGACTGAAACAACTCCTGGGAGGAAAATGCAGCCAAAATGTCAGGCTGGGTTTATGGATAATTTAATGAAAGTTATGTAGTTCATTTAGGACCCAGTACGCCTTCCACACACAAAGGCCTACACACACCTCAGTCTGGAAGGCGCAGTAGAGAGATGTGAGGAAGTGAGGACGAGAGGAAAGAGCCAGAACCCTCCTCTCCACCATGGCGCTCTCCGTGTCCTCGTCCTGGAAGAGCACGTCTTTCTTCAGCACCTTCACTGCAAACAGACGCTCGCTGCCTCGCTCCTCCGCCAACAGCACCTGCACAGACGGAGAGAGGAGGGAAAGTTAGTGTAACAACAGGAAAATCACAAGAATTTTGAAGGAGCTGCTGCATATCTTTAAAATGCTGAAATCCATAAATAAACACTATGTTTATTTATAGACACTACACCAACTGTCTGGCATGAAGAAAAGAAGACAACTAAAAAAAGCACTTTACATTTCAAACTCCAAAATTTCCTTGCACAGAACAGCAGCCTGTGCATCAAGCCAGGGGTATGTTTTTGCACTGCTTTCACACTAAAAATTCTTGAATGCATCTCTCATTCAAGCGTCATTTCTAACTGTAGATAGATGTACTGTAATGCTGCCAGCACTCAACATTTTTAGGTCATTGTGTTATGAGTGACAAGGTGCTCTAGTTGGGAGAAAACTAGTTCTGCTGTTTTAATGAAATTACATGCTTTTGAGGCACATTTGCAATATTTTGGTGATTTTGTGCATGAGATTGAGGGCCGCACCAAGAGCCCTGTATTGAAAACTACATATAGTGGTAAGAAATTAAAACAGTGCAAGAGGAAAAATTATCAAATTATGTAGATAAACGCTGAAGAAAGTTCACCATTGTGCACATTATTCTGGTGAAATAACTGAAGCAATGTTAATTAAAGCTGCTCTACGCCTGCAGATTTCAAGACACGTTAATGTCATAAATGAAAGAGCAAAGTGGCTCTGGTGTTTTTATCACACATTAAAAACACATTCGGCGGATATTTCTGCACTCCTGTGAAATTGGCTGCTAGCGGGTTGCTCTAATGACGTGGTAATTTTCTACAATGAGAGCTGCACGACCCGGGTTTTACTGTGGTTCAAGGCAAAAAGATATGGTCAAGAACACAGGAAAGTGCTGACAACAATGCTGTTTAAAATTGTGGGGCCAGCCTGCAGTGCTGTGCTGTAATGGTCACTGAAGGGTCTCATTTTACTTTCAAATAGTGGTGAAGAGTACAGAAAATTACACAGTTTAATTTTTCAGAAATCAATGTGACTACACAAAGGTGCTTGTGAAGACGGGTGTGTGTGTGTACTCTGTGTGTGTGTACTCTGTGTGTGTGTTTGTGTGTTATTGATGAACTGCCAGTCTCTGAGAGAAATCCTGCCGTCCTCTGTGATCTTGTCTCCTGTTCTTCCCCATGGTCTCAAACTAACTCATAAAAATGGGACTCATAACTGTTCAGAATATTATAAATCCAACTTACACAGTCACATGTAGCTCTTCCTCTTGTTATCCCATTTCCTTTTGGTCATTCTGTCACTTACTGTAGAACATTAATCCTTCTCTCTTTCCCTCTATCTGTGTCTGTCTCTTTCTCACTTCCCCTCACTCGGCCGCCCCGGGGTCTGTCTCTCCTTTCTTGGGTCGTTTTTTTTTTTTTTTTTTTTACTCTCACATCTTACGTAAGTCGAGTCTATTTCTCCTGTCCTCTGTAGACTCTCCTCTGACAGTTATGAAACAGCACAGGGGGATTTCAGAGGAGGAAGAAGGACTCAAAACTCCACTCTCTTCATTATGCCTCATCTACTGGGGAATTAAAGAGAAAATGGAGAGCACGGGCTCCCTTGAAATGAACACCTCCAGGAGGATTGTCTGCCTGTGTGGCGTGTAGGAAGTCGACCAGCCTGAGCTCACGACTGCTGACGACACTGAGGAAGGAGCTAAGGGTTAAATGAATCATTCGGCAGTGGTGGGAGAGACAATGAGCATGTTAGGAAGAAAGGATTTTTTCCCCCCCCCCCAAAGAAATTCTGCCTTGCTCTGTCCAGGAGCTGCTATATGAAATGCCACTTGAAGGTCAAGTCCACCAATAGAGGAAATCATTTAAAGCCAGGAATGATCTTTGTTGTTTTAAGCATGAATGGCCTCTTTGATATCATTTACAGCTGTTGGATCAGAGGTGCTGATTGTGTGTAGAAAAGATGACATTTGGACTTGTGCTGGCTTTTACCTTGCCAAAGCTGCCTTTGCCCAGCACCATGAGGAAGTTGAAGTCGTGGATGCTCACTCTGAGTTTGGCAGGACCCGGGGCGTGGACAGGAGGACAGGATGGTACAGGGGTCGGGGACAGGGCCGCAGGGAACGCTTCGGACAGCGGGACTTGAGGCAGAGAGGGTGTTGTGGCTTCTGGCTGAGGCTCCTGGAGAAATTGTAGTGGGAGGATTGAGCGATGAATGGTTGAGTGCAGTCCAGCAAACACACACAAAAGCAGATACTCCTTCCTACCCCTTGTTTTAGATTACAGTCAGGCAGAACAATCCTGCACCCTGGTGGAGACAGAGTGTAACAGTGAAAGGAGGGGACTCTATAATTTATCATCTCATTATTTGGCCCCAACACCAGGCATAGATCTTAGTGTTTTTTTTCCCTCAAATAGAATTGTAAGCAGAGGGACAGTTCAAGATCCTGACCCAGTGCAAGCAGTGACAGCTGTTAGGTAATTATAGGCTGATAAAGGCTGTGCCAAGGCCTTAGGATAAATGGTCATTAGCAAGGTAAAAAAATGAAGGTCTCCTTGGTTGAATACAGGTAAAATATGTTGCTTTTTGTTCACCATGAGGACCAGTTCATGGCTTTCTTTGTCTGTTCAGGAGCAAGTTTTCCTACCTGCAGGTCTGGGTCCGGCACGGGGATGTTGTAGTACTCTCCCTCGTCCTGGGCCAGTAGCTTGAACCAGCCGCTGATGGGACGCCTGAAGATCTCGCTCACTCCGAATGACAGCGCTCCCATGAAGTCGTTCCTGGACGTGCGGTCCCAGTCCCACACCTCCACAGACAGTCGCCTGTCCCACTGGTGACCGCGCACTGAGCTGGAAGGACAAACAGCAAAAAGTATCTCGCTGTTGAAGCAACACAACAATGAATAAAGACGCAGCAGGTAATTGTTGTTTTTGTTATTTTTTCAAGGTTTCTGAGGCAATTTCCTGATATCATAAAAATGCAAACATAAAGGTAGTAAAGGGTGAAACATTAACACTGTTGATGTTGCATCTATTCAGGGGCCATCAACCTTATGTTCTATCCTCTAGTGTTTGTCTTTCAGAGTCCTTTTTATGGCTCTGTGATTCCAATTTCAGGCACATTTTATTTTACCTAAAGCACATCTTCTCCCAGACCCGTGTAAATATTTCAACCTTAGATTGAAATTCACAAGGACTCACAAAGTGAAACTCTCATTCCAGACGGGATTGAGTGTGGAGCGGATGGTCTTGGTCTTCTGTTTGCTGTGGCTCTTGGGGTCTGGAATCAGTTTCAGTTTAACATACGGGTCTGACAGGCCGTTTGGATCCATGGGCATCAGGTTACGAGCCTCCCGCACTGGAGACAAAGTCGAATAATAGAAAGCACAGAGGGAGAAATTCTTCATTACCTGTGTAACCCTACTTTGGTCTTGATACTACACACAATCCACAGGGTCCTCTCACCTGTGACAAAGACATCCTCCGACTCTCCTCTGATAGTCAGGTGGATTCTGCCTCTCTTCTCTGTATGGTCTTGACCACAGAGACTGGGAACGCTGGTCTCACACCGTCGATGGACGTTCATGTCACAACCTCACAGCACAAACATACACGTGCACAAGTGTGAACAAAAACATGCATAGGTGCCATAAATACACTTATTATCTTTCATGTCAAGAGTTAGATAATAAGATTAATTCAATTTTCATGTCTTACTTTTAATTATACCTTACGTCTACAGCTTAGCTTAGCATAAAGAGTGGAAACAGGGGGAAACAGCTAGCATGTCTCTGTCTGAAGCCAACAAAACCAACCTATCAGCAACTCTAAAGCTCACAAATTAACATGTTATATGTCATTTCTTTTGAAGTGTAAAAATGACCAGTTGTGGTTTTAAGGTTTTACTGGACAATTTTCTTAGTCAGCTATACTGCGAAGGCTGGAGTCTCTGCTTGCTTGTTGCCAACTTCTTCATCCAACTCACAGCAAGAAAATGAATCTGAATATTTCCCAAAATACATTAAACATAAATGGAACCAGCTTTTGTTCCCCAGCTGGGAGGCGAGTCTTAATAATGTGCCCGTGTTAACTGATTTTTATCCCCACACCATGATTAATACAAGTGCACAGATTTATTAGACTGTTACATGTGCTGAAACTCACTGGAACATTTCATGCCCTGGTGTATGAGGCCGTACAGCAACGAGCCACAGTGGTCGCAGAAGGTGGGACTGGAGTAAGTTTGGACCTTAAATGTATGTCGACTCTTTAAGTCCTGAAATGCAACAGAAACGATTTGCAGTGAGGACACACACACATACAGAGTGACCGCGGAATAAACTGTGAACACACACACACACACACACACACACACACACACACACACACACACACACACACACACACACACACACA
>JBBMOC010000017.1:3004740-3140687 GCA_037975185.1 Centropyge bicolor | reverse complement strand
GCACACATACAGCACATGTAGAGTATGATTAGTGGAGAGATGTTGAGTGGGGTATTCATGGACAAGCCAATTAGATTTCTCCACTGGGAGAGGACATATAAATGAGAGTGCATCTAGGCAAGGCTGTGTGTGAGTGTGTGTGTGTGTGTGTGTGTGTGTGCTGTGCAGAGAGGGATGAATCATTTTTATCTCTCCTCAGCTCATCAGACCCTACCACTACCGCTCTCCACGCACCACCTTCTCCCAAACTGTTCTCCCTCCTTCGTCCCTCTCAGTCGCTATTTGAAAAACCTCCTCTTTCCCCTCTGTGTGTCTTCCTTTCATTCTCTCGTCCATCTTCACACACACACACACACACACACACACACACACACACACTCACATGTTCCCCTTGACCTAATTTCTAAGGCAGTTTATTTGGCTGGCAAAAAAAAGTGAAGAAAAGACAAATCTCCCTGAAATCCTCAAAATGCCAGTGAGCAGTCTGTTGCTCTCTCCCCCATCTAATTCTCCCTCTTATCAGTCCCTCCCACCCTCCACCTGTATCTCCCCGACTCTCTATCTCCAACTCCCTGCATCTCTGAGGCCTTGTAGGATGACATGACACGAGTGCAGACGTCAGAGATGGGACAAGGCTGCACGATGCGAAGGATGTATGGACTGATGGATGAGTCATGCACGCATATTTCTGGCAATGAGAGGATGGCAAAATATGATGACGATGGTGACGACGGGGTGAATCTTTACGAAAACAGAAAACGGGAACATATGAGGTAAGTGAGAGCGCTGTAATGGATACACTGACACATTTTGCTCACATCTGGTTTGGGGCCTGTCACAGAGCCAGGACAAGTGAAGGTCACAAACTCGTGGCATCTTTTGTGGACAACGAAACTGCAAACTGGAGGAAACAGAGAGAAAAACACCCCCAAAAATGAATCAGTCACCTCGAAAAAAATCATCTAAGAAGATTAAATACTGCAGAAAAAGGCAATAACACTGGGTTTATCTTTACCTTGACATTGGAATCCCTGTTTGCCGATGCCCCTGAGTGAAAAAGGCACATGGATTAAGATACAAATACAATCTTCTCTACTCCTCTTTAAGGTGAAATATTTTTCTTCTGAGACTGTTTCTCAGCCAGAAGAGTAAAGATAATGCTGCCAAGACAGAGATAGTGCTGTTGCATTATTCCATCCTGTATTAAGACCAACAAACATGCAGGCACAAGTTAAGAAGAAACTCTATCTCATCACCACTGGCTGTGTTTCAGGCTACCGACTAGATAAACAAAGTAATTGCGTGTGAAGTTTGAAGTTTCCTTTTTAAGCCACGCTGCTGACCAGGTCAAGTAGAGCAATGTCAATTATTGCCACACATACACACACACATAAATACAATTCTCCTGTTTCCAGAACTGCGGTGTTGGCTAGTTTCCAGCATCTCCTTAGAGCTTTAATTGAATAATTAAAGCCATTGATTGACTAAAGAGTCCACTCAGCGGCTTGCCCGCTGTGAATCAAGTTTTGATTAGGAGGTTTAGGAAGGCAAGACGAACAAGACGCCGCTGAGAGCTCCTCCACAATCGTACTGGAGAGGCCCAGGGGTTCATAGGAAACTGACCATAATCACTGATCTAAAATCAGTTCACCATCTGGCTGAGTAATAATTAAAGATGGGGTTGCAGAGGGTAATCTGATCCTTGATCAGCATTCAACAGAAGTCTCTGTCTGCAGCACTGAGTGTATGAGACCAGTTCTGCTTTCTGACCAGCAGAGAGCATGAGAGATCCAGGTATGGATGTGGAGACTTGGCAGTGTTGCTCGGTGGCCAGATATCACAGGGAATTCACTGCATTTTTCATTTAATGATGCATTGAAACACCTCTCCAACATATGCAATTAAATAAATAGGTGCCATGAAAAAACATCTGAAAATTGCTATAAAACAGATTACAAATTCATGAAAATTAAAATTAACGATGGCTGAGTCCCCCTTAGCGGCTTCAGTCTCAGGGTCCTGGAGTTGAGAGCTGGCTCATTGTCACACTGTCACAGTTTACTGGGACGTTGGAACAGAGCCATCATTAATGTTATTAGTAACACTTGTGCTTTTCCTACTACGACAAGCGGAAATGTCTGCTGTGAAAAAGGCCTGTTATCAGTTCTTGTTTCTGTTTGAAGTAAACCATTGTGTGCTTGTATTCAGTGATTTTAATCTTACAATTAGGAGCCTTAAGAAAAGCAAGTTACTCACATGAGATTGAACTGTATCACTGATGTGTGTCACTTATTTTCCTTATGGATAATTTCACTCACTTGATAATTGAAGTAGCTCTAAAAGGTTCAACCCATTCCCTTTCAGAGCCTGACTTAATAAACAAGTTATTTACATTTTCAAATTAGGACTATCTTTTCTTAGTCTTTATTAAATCTACCAATTCCCCTGAGGGCCCTCAACACCCAGGTTGACATCCTGCATGAAGGAAAAGAATTTTCACCCTGAGCTAAGTGCTGCTTCTGCGGCCAAGACAGCAGCCAATTGGAGAAATTTCCTGAAAGCTACCCAGAGGCTGCTGGCACATGCACCGCCCTGCATCCGACATACACCCCCACCATATGTTCAAAGATGCAACCACACAGTCGCACAACCACTTACACACAGAACAACTCACACACACTGTCATGGCTTCACTGGAGAGAACAAGCTCACTGCATGGTTGTTTGTAGGGAAGATTTTTTTTACATGAATGCTTATGTGATGGACATACATTTACTCGAGTACTTCAGTACAGTTCTGAGTTACTGGTACTTTGATTGGCTATTTTTTTCTGTTTTGTTTTACTTGTGCATACTTTGCAGATTAATATTAAAACATATCATTGCTGTGCTGCAAAGACCGTGAATCTCCAAAACATCAACTTTTCATGAGCAAGACAAATAGCCTTTGTGACAATGCATTTTTCCAACTTTCTGGTGTTCCATTGTTGTCGTGATTTATCTCGTCATTATCAAATGGAAGAAACAGAAGAATTTTCGAAATCCATAATGGAACACTAAATCGTAATTGTCAGCCATTTATCAGAAAAAGACACATGGTTATCACTGGACAGTGACGAGTGTAAACTCCAACAGTTTATAAATCACTTACTGTAGATCTAGCGCCACCTAGAGCAACAACAACAATTACATACTTAATTCACAATCTAACACTGGAGAACAGATTACTTTACTATGTTCATTTTACTGCCTATACCTGAGCAGTGATCTGTGCAATCTGCACTTTTAAAGTACTTTGAGCAAATTTTTGAACGCAGCTCTTTCTAATAGTTTATATTATGGTTTGCATTAAACACAGTCCACTGATTTTACTCATGAAGTTCATTTTACTTGTTACGAGGAGGACTACTGAGTCTGGGGAAACAGCTCCATAATGTGCTGTGCAGCTCTGGAGGAGCTTTTCAAATGTCTGCAAAAAGAACCCTACGGACAGCGGGATGATGGGACATAATGAAAATTGCTACTGAGTTGCATTATGGGAATGCAGGATCCAGCCATTTTGGAGCTCAGACCATACTACAGAGTAAAAGTAAGGATATCTCTGCCAATTTCAACCCTCTTGTTTTAATCGTTAGAGTACCTTTTTAAGACTTGAACCATTCCTCCTACACCGCTGCCTGTGCGTGTTTGTGCATGTTTCCATGTGGTGTAACTCACCAAAAAAATTATGTCCTAATTGTGTGTATCCTGCTTGTGTGTGCATGTGTGTGAGTGTATGAAGTTGCTAAAGTATCTCCTGTATGGTGTGGGCTGCATTGTGGAGGTGAGGTTATGTGATCGGATCAGGTCAGTGTGGTGGCTGCGCAGTGTAGGCTGTTTCTCCAGCAGATCTGGTGAAATCAAGAAAAAGCGCAAAGAAAGTCAGAGTCAGATAGAGTAGTGGGATGCCTGAGGGGGCGGCTTATGAACTGCCGGGTTGGTTTTGGTGTATATGTGAAGCTATGTGTGTGTGTATATGTGAAGTAGTGCGTGTGTTACCAGATGAAGTCGGTGCAGTGGCTGCAGAAGGTGGGCTGTTTGAAGAAGCGGGCCGTGAACTGGTGATCTTTCACCTCGACGATCCTCTTGTGTTTGAGTGCTCCCTTCCTCTGGAACACGGGCACCCTGGGTGGAGGGGAGAGGGGCGAGGGCAGAGGGGAGGCGCCGGGGGAGGTTGCCGATGTTGGAGAGGCAAGTGTCAAAGGGGAGAGGGAGGGGGAAGGGGAGACCGGGGTGGACATGATGCCTGGAGGATACAGTAGGATGAGCAGAGAGGGAGGCAGAGGGGGGACGGATGATGAGTGTCAGTAAGGAGGGTATAGAGTTGTACAGACGAAAGACCTTGAACATGGGAGAGGGAGGAGGGGAGGAAGCAAGGACGGGGAGGAGGAGGGGGTGGGAAGTGTAATGGGTCATGGTTGAGACAGGAGTTGTATTAATGGCACATGGGATGTAGGTTAGGGAGGGGTGAAGGAGTGACGTGACGGAGAGAAAGATCGAGAAAGGATGAAGGGACCGGAAGTGCAGAGGAAGATGGAGGGAGCACAGGGAGAGCGACAGGTATGAGAGTGACAGAGGAAAGAGAGGTGTGATGAAGGAGACAGGGAGGTTAATTCACATACGGAGACAGAACTCTCTTAAGAGACTCCGAGACGCTGAACGATTAGTGCAACTCACTGTGTCCCACATACGGCCCGTCCATTCCACCTACATCTCCCTCTCTCAGTACCCCTTACATCTCCAACTCTCTGTCAGCTATGACTACACCCCCATTTCCATCCCCATCCCCACCCCCTGGTCGTCATGTCAACTGTACCTCCTGTTGCCATGTCAACAACACCCCCCACCACCTGCTCCAATATTAGAGCCTGTATCCTCTCTTGACTTCCTGCCTGCCCTTATTAGCAATTAGTCCCATTTCTGAAGTAAAGTTTGGACCAGAATAAGATGTATATGTCTATAGGGAACGAGATGTGCTGGAAAAAGTGCAAAACGGCAAATATTAGCTGGAGAGATTGCGGTGCAAGAGTTGCACACTACTAAATGATAAATGAAACACCAACAGAGATTTAATGAATAAATAAATAAGCCCATAGCAAAAACCGATGTTGGGGGAAAAAAGTGATGAAATGATGGTGTCTCAGCAAAGACGCGGGAGCAAATCAATCAAAAGGGTGAAAGAGAAAAACGGTGGGGGAAAATGGCACAGTGCTCAGAAATTAGTGAAATAAGAAGAGAAATCTGTTCTAAAAATGTGTGCAGACAGATGGAAATATAAAACAGAGACAATACCTGAATTCGTGGTGATTTTGGAGGAAAGGCTTGACTAAAGGGCAGCTTTCTTCTCTTCCTCTGCCCCTTCTCGTCTCTTCCTTTGGCTCACTTCAAAAGAAAGGCTAAGGTGTCACACCTGTAGCAGGTCACTTCAAAAAAAAGAGAGAGAGATGGGAAGAAAAGACAGAAAAACCAAGAGAAGCAGTGCTGTGGCAAGTATGAAAGAATCAGCCCCCCAAAAAAAAGAAAAAAAAAGGAAAAAACCTATTAGAACAAAAAGAGAAATCAACCAACAGTTTGAGACCTTCAAGCTTTCTAGGAACCAAAGATAGAAGAGTGAAGTGGTATATATCCGTTAACCCAGAGGCAGGGTGAGGAGGAGGACGAGATAGAGCGGTGGAATTCTCTTTCCAAGATTGATTCTCTTTTTACTAAGAGGAGGACGGGAGATGGAGAGAGAGAAAGAGAGAGAGAGGAAGAGAGAAAGAGAGCAATAGAGGAAGAGGTAGAGAGAGAGAGAGGAGAAAGATTGAGGGGAATAGGCAGCGATTCATTTTGAAATCTGGGTTACTTCTCTCAGGAGAGGGTGAGGGAGGTAGAGGAAGGAGGACGGATGAGACAGAAGCTGCCATTTTGCCACCACCAATACAGTATGGACAAGCAAGCGCCAACTGTTCCACACTTCCTCCAGTGCCAGACGGACAGTGAAAAGGATCCAGTCTGGAAGAAAAGAGCAGAGAGCTTCAAATGTCAGGAGTCCAAGAAATGACTCGTTAAGAAGAGCTGGAAGGTTGAATAAAGTGTCAAAAGTCATGGAGTTCAGCAGCAGATCCAGATGACTGAAGGATCAACAGGCCTGTGAAATAAACAGCTGTGTTAATCTTTTCTGCTGTTAACAGTATGTTCGCCACATCTGCAGTTTGTTCTGAGATCAGAGCAAGTGGTGGCACGATAACACTGCTCCGCTGTGCACTGAAACCAGGTCAGCTAAGCCTGATGGGAAGAGTAGTCTCCAAGAGAGAGAGGCTGTTTGTCCATCGATTGCCCACATACCGTCAAGGACACACACACACACACACACACCAACTTGTTTTGTCACAGGAGGACATGGTATTGACTTACATTCATTCATGAGACACCAAATCTTAAAGGAATAGTTCGACATTTATTACACATGTTCCCTCTCTTGCTAAGAGTCAGATGAGAGAATTGATCCCACCCTCACATCCGTAGCTGTTATAATTAACTGGAGCCAGCGGCTGGTTAGCTCAGCATAAAGACAGGAAACAGTTAACCTGGCTCTGTCCAAAGGGAAAAATCTCTAAAGCTCACAGATTGACACGTTATATTTGTTTCTTTAGTCTGTACAAGTGTAAAAACAACAATTTGCTCTCTTTGGGGGGGGGACTTGGCCAGGACCAGTTGCCAGGCAACCAGCCCAGACTTGGACTACTGTCACGTGTTAATTAGTGGACTTTTGGGGGGGCAAGGAGGTAGATTTTCTCACTTTACATTTGACCAGAGCCAGAGGGAAACAGCCCCCAGTTTGTAGTCTTTATGGTGAGCTAAGTTAACAAGCTGATGAATGGATCAATCTTCACATCAAACTCTTGGCAAGATGGCAAATAAGCACATTTCCAAAAATGTCAAACTATCCCTTTAACCCTAAAACACAATGGATTACCTTATGGGAAATAGCTATTTGTCCCCAAATAGGAGTTGAGTTTCAATAAATGACACACACACACACACACACACACACACACACACACACACACACACGCACACACACACAATTAATCACACTTCATGTGTGCATGTGGTGTACGGACGGTCTTGCGAGAAGAGAGCAGCAGGCGGGAGCAGGGATGCAGGCAGGCAGGGGACGAAGGGGTGGATTGGAGTGGGACGGAGAGACTGAGAGCGGGAGCGAAGGGTTGAAGGTCTAATTAATGGAAATGTAGGTTATTAGTCTCCTGATGAGGACACTGGCAGAGAATTAATTAACAATTATAATTAGCAAGATTGTTAGAGAGCAAAATGGTGTCAGCCAGTGAGATAAGAGTGAGCTAGTGTGCACCAGTGTGTGTGTGTTGGAGGCTGTCATTATGCATGTGTGTTTAAAAAAAAAACAGCTGTGCGAACATGCCCTATCTGACAATGATATATGTCATTTCAGCATTAGTCATGCAGAACTAGCAGCTGATTGGAAATGATAGTGTCCTTTTTCCTTCAAACAAAACCTCCACTGGACCTTTCTCTATACAACTGCCATTACTGTCTTCATTTTCTGGCCCATAAGACCCACACTCTTCATCGGCCTTATCTCAGATGAGTCATGTTCTTGCTCTATTGTCACAAATAAATGAAGACGATGTCCTCATATAGTGTGAGAGAGAAAAGGGGGCACAAAAATATGAACCATAGACCGTGCGCTCCTCAGTAATCAGGGCATTGAAAAACAAAGCACATTAACGGCTCACAATGCTTCCCCTCCATGCGGTGTGATGAGTAAGCACTTGTGGCTCTAAAGTGTCTGTATCAGTGCGCGTTTGCATGCCTATCGGAGCATGCTTTACAGCGTTTGATCCCAGGCTATAAAAGCCGGTTGGTGTGCAGCCAGCCAATGATACATTAAGGCTGTAAACCAAGAGGACGCACGCAGAATGAGAAACGCACAGATTCAGCCTGCGTGATTAAGAGCAGAGGGAAAATGATATAAAAGACAGCGAGAAGTGAAGATGAAAGGAAACATATAGATGATATTTGACAGCGGAAGAAAATAGAAATGATGACAGATCAATGAAGAAGACACAAGAGAAAACCACAATCGGTCTCTTACTTATTATCTCCTGTCCAATAATAACTATCATATGACAGTACTGGAAGTTGCTGCTATTGTCTCTGATCATAACGCTTTTCATACCCCAGCTTCCCCCCCGCCACTGTTTTCTCTCTCAGTCTACAGATGGCTATCTTATTATTTCTGACCATGGCTTAATGAAACAGAAAATTCTCCTCCGATGGAATCTTTTTTGGGGGAGCAATCAGCACTTCACCAATTACACGCATCCATTATTGTCTAACGAGCGCTCACTCGCATCAAGCACCGGCTTCAACCTGGCTGGCTGGCTTGCCGACTGGCCGGCTGGCTTTCTCCTCCAATGAAATTAAGGTAAATTGACTTGCCTAACTGTTGTTTGTGGAATCAGGGGAGAAGTGGTGTCTGAGGTAATCATATCTGCCTGTTAAATTTGTCTCTTCAGAAGCAATTGGCTGTGTTTGCTCGTATTGGTTTTCTGTTGGGGTGTTTTTCTATTTGCTTTTTTAATGAAGAGTGGTCCGCTGTGTTTTTGGAAGAGAGCAACAAACCTCCACGCCAGTCAGATGAGACATTTGGCAGACTACGAGGGCCCGTCAACATGGCCTACAAACTCTCAGTGCTGAAGCAAATAAGCCTGATCTCCGTATTTATTTTACTGCTGACCGGCCTCACACTGCAGCAACAAACACAGCTCGAATGGAAAAACATACGGACAAATGAGAGACAGTGTAAATTAAAACTAATCTACTGGACAAAGTTATGGATTTTGGTTTGTGGAAGGCTCAGCAGGGAACCAAACATCATCTGAGGAATACTTACTTAATATATCAATCTACTTAAAATTACATTGTTTTATAGCCTTTCACAGGTTATGATGTCTTTACAACTCTTTATACGTTACAAAAGTTTAGTGTTGAGAATTAGGTTTATGCTCCATGAGTCAATAACCTACTGCATTTTTTTTACTACCATTATCTTTTACTATGTTGCTCTGGAATATTGCTTTACTCTCGCTGTGATTACAACTGTATTTGTTTCTATACAATAAAGTGTGGGGTCTGATGTTTGATTGTATAGAAACTGGCACATTGTGTAGACTCATAAATGTTTTGGCCTGTTTTGAGGAAAAATTTAAACTTGCAATAACTGAAAAATAACTTTCACGCAACAGAAACAAGCCATTCACACGTCATTGACATATTATTATGTTAGCAAACAGTTGCCAATATTTACATTTACATCCAAATGTAACAGAGGAACGTTCATTTGGAGTCATGATTCTGGCCACTTGCTGATTGTTAGTCCGACATTCACTCTCTTTTTTATCTGTTTTTGTCTCTAACATCTACGGGAAAATTAGACCATTAAGCTTCTAAATGCTCCACTATGTTCACCAGCTAGTTGCTAACTGTGTGTGTCTGAGTCTTTTTTACTGAAAACAGCTGCTTACTGGTACCAAAACCTACAGTATTACAGAGTAAGAATGAGTCAAAACAGTAAAGTTGCAGACTGTAAAATCCAAAACCAATTAGACAAAAGATAATAAAATGCTCCATGGAGCTAAAGGGAACTGCAGAGTTGATGATTCTCTGTGGGTTCAACACTTCGTGTGACCCTTTCACACACAAGCAGTCACATGATCCATAATTAATATTAAAATATTGATTATGTCGGCTTTAAACATGACAAGTGTCCTATCAATATTTCATGATTTTGATTTTTCTTTCAATTTAGAATTTGGCCGTATTTTTTCCATTCATTACTTTTTAACTAGATAAATAAAATATTTGTGTTTGCCAGATCATTTCCTCACTGAGGCTGAGTGTAAAGCCTTGCGTATGAAGAGTAACGGACTGTGGCAGAGCCAACAGATCATCCGCTAACATGAGAAAAACAGACATGTGAGCTGAAGCATATTACTATTCACAGTATGTGCAAAATACTAACAAGAAGTCAAAGCCTCAACTGCGGGCTGCAAAACCTTTCTTACTGCTGCAGGGAGGAAGAGAAGGTTGTGAACAAAATGCGCTCAGGGGGAAGGATGAAAGCAGGAGGACAGGAGATTCAGAGTAAGAGGGGCGATTGGATAATGAGGCGAGGGGAGAGCAAGGTAAAGTCTGAGGATATCTTAATCTTCATCCCAGTTTTCTAGGATGAATTCCCTTTGGGTAGGTGGCATTACACACACACACTCACAAACACACACGCACGCACGCACGCACTCACATTCACACTCAAAGGCAAACAAGGATGTAGTATGAATAATTATTGTGTCCTAGATGTGCTGCTAATGTTGCTTCAAACATATTGGCCACAACAAACTCTTCTGCTTCTGTTGATGCTCCCGCTCTATCTTAAGGAGCCTTAGCACACAAAGCTATTTATTCTTCCCACTTTACATTCTGATAATAAGACAATAGAGACAAACAAATCCTAATACAACAAATAAGGTGCACACAACAGATACCGCATTAGAGCTGAGCTGATTAGTCCATTAATTGTTCAGCAGATAAACAGAAAATTAATCATCAACATTTTTTTATAATAGCTCATTTGTTTTCATTTTTCAAGCCAAAATGCCAAAAGTTCTCCTGCTACTTAAATGTTTTCGCTGCTTTCTTCTGGTTTATATCTTTGGACTGTTGGTCGAATTAATGAGCCAAAGATGGACATTTTTTCACAGCATTTATAGAACAAAAAAATAATTCATCAATAATAATTGTTACAGCCTTAGTCAACATTTTTTCCCTTTAAAAAGCATTTGATGACATATTCTTCTTTGCTGGGTGATGCAGTATGGACTAGTTTCAGCATGAGGATAATGTAGTACAAGAGCAGTATGTACAATAGCTTCAGTGTCCACAGAGATCCTGGTGAACCAAATTAAAGGAACAAATTTGCATTAAAAACGATATTTGCATTATTTCGTAAATATGCTCTGTGTTCATTAGCATAACAACTAATCAAATAGGACAGATTATAACAACCGTTGCTGCTTGGAATGATAAAAAGCATGCAATCATGCTAACATACAAACACACATGCAACAGAAACAAAAGACACACATTTGTACACACACACACACACTCTGTTTCTCTCGCTCTCACACACATAAATGCACAAACTGTGGTATAATCTGTGGGTCAGTTAGCTCATTTGTCCCTGGTCATGGTCCTTTGTTGCTCATGTGAAAATGGAGGAAGCGAGAGACTGGCTGCAGATCTGGTGGAAAAAAAGCATGAGATGAAAGGGTGCTTGCCTGTTTTTTCAACTTCAGAGATCAAGCCAATGAGTTGTAGAACCCTGCGGCGCTGCACACATGATGAAAGAGAGACAGCTCTCTCCGTCCACATGTACTGTATGTGTGCGAGTATAGCGTGTGTAGATGCACATGGATATGGATTTAGTTATTCAGTAGATATTGATATAGATATTTAGATATTTCTACCAACATATGTAAGGGAAGACAACAGCGTCTGCAAAAGAGCAGTGAAAGAAACAACAGAGAAATTATCAATAAAAATGCAGTAGAAAGGGAATTCCACAGGGAGGACAGAATGATTTTAAGGAGGGGATAACCAGAGAGAGAGAGTACAGCAGAGAATAAATGAAATGACAGAGCCAGTCAGAGGAAACAGAAATGAAAGAAAATCAAAACAGAAAGACGAAGGAAACCTGTTATTGGCAGAACACGGAGAGAGATGGTGGGTGAGAGGTGCAGGAGCATGAGGGCCACTGCACTGCATAGGAAGAGACGACGCTCATGTCACTGGAGAGAGACGGAACAAGAGAGAGAGACAAAGACAGAGGGAGGGAGTGAGAGAGAAAGTGTTAAGCCCTGCACCGCAGACATGCGTTACAAATCCCCAGGGACCCGGTGGCAGATCAGTACAGGATCAATCTGCTGCACCTCAGCAGGGACGCAGCACACTCCTTCCATTCCCACACACCATTCATGAGTGTGTGTGTTGCTGCACTGTATGTGTGTGAATACCTGTGTATGTGTGTGACCATGGAGTTGGAGCAGAAGTGACTAAGGACCGGGAGCTGCTGCAGCAGGGAGAAGGAGGGAGAAAGAATGGAGCAGGTGGGAGAAGGCAGGAGTTAAAACATAGATAAATAGCTGTGTTGGGTGCAGATATTTATCAACTGACCAATAGAGACCATGCATATTTTACAACTTCGAGATAAAAGCATAGTTGAGCATCATTTACTTTATATAATGCATATTTAATCAAATAAAAATTGTATTCCTCTATGAAAATGCTCAAAAGCATCTACATCACTGCTGGCATCGAACTGCGGCCAGTGCTAAGATAAATGACAGCACACAATGCGAGTGATCAAAAGCCCACACAGGAGATCAAGGATCAGTTTATCCCCTCCACTCTCCTATCATAGCCATTAGAGAGAAAAGCATAACACTGACCTCAGATCAGTGTTTGGGGACACTATGATCCAACTGCCTGTAACTCAATCTTATTAGAGCGTTAAGTCATTACTGCATGTACACACAGAGGCCTCACAATGCAATTAGCCATTAGCCCATCACACTGACAAAGCATGGCTAATTAGCAGATCGCAGGCGCACGGGGAGCAGAACAAAACATATTTAATATCCCCATCAACACTCTTGCAGAATATCATGTGTCAGGTGCTGTTTAGATGTTTTGCCATGCTTGGTTGAGCAGCATGTTAAGGATACAAGTTCGTGAATAAATTTAAAACTGGCTTTCCACAAAGGACGATGTAAGTTAAAACTATTCATATTCAGTTTCATTTATCTCTCTTTGTTTGACACTTTATTTGACTCTGTCTATTCCTGAAATAATTAATTCTATTCATGACAGTTAAAAACAAACAAACAAAAAAACTCCTGAAGGCTATCGGTGAAAATATCATTCAGCTCAAGTCTATGGATGACTTTCCAGAAAGCCGTGTCAGGATCAGGTCTGTTTAAAAATTCTGTTCTGATCAGCAGAAGCACATGTGTTTGTTGTAGTGGAAACAGAGCTGGTCAGGCGGCCGTTTTTGACTGTTGGCTGAGGTTGAGAGTTGAGGCAGAGTGTTAGGTGTGTTGCTCTCTTTGAGGGTGAAAGAAGTGAATTATGTTAGGTCAGCTCTGGCCAGATCAAAGCAAAAAGTCTGACAAGAACCGAGAAACCTCTGAGAAATATATGCAAGCAAGCATGCGCACACACACACACACACACACACACACACACACACACACACACACACAAACACACACTTTGGCAGAGGACTGCCTGTCAGAATGCCAAAGAAACTACTCTTTGAGCTCTCCATAAATTTACTTTGAAGGAGTTCTGACTGGGTAATAGCTTGTATGGAAAATACTGTCACAAGAGAAAATACACACTTGCACGCAGGCACACAATCTCAAAGCCCCTTATTTATAATCACATTCGTGACAAAAGAAATGGAAGGACACACAGCACCACTGGCATTAATTAAAGAGAATCATATTTTATGAAGCAATTCTCAGGAAGTAAGTGCAGCACTGACCCTCCAGCCCCACCCCAGACAGACAATGTCAAATAAACTAACACATTTAAATTAGGGCATAGACCAGACCAGTCTGGGCTAGGAGCATCATCACCCTACTAGCAACCTGCCTTAGCAACCCGTAAGTAGGCCTATAGTGCTGGCGAGGTTACTAGAGCAGAACTGGGCCTTGTACAATGCTGAAAACACACACACACACTGGTTTCTGTGGGTATATGTGCCCTGTCACTGTGGTAGGACAAGCTTTTAATGGTGCATGCAGACCCTAGACCTGGTGAGTACAACGTGTGGCACTCCTGTATTACCTTGATATAATTCATGGCCGATTCAGCCAATGAAGACCCTGTTTGAATTCTGGAGCGCCACACGTATTGCTTTCCAGGTAACGGGCCAGGAGAGAGAGGGGATGAGGCTGCACCAGGATCTCTTACAAACCCAGGCACTAGACTAGCCTGGAGCACACTGCGCTAGGCTGGACTGGACTGTTCAATGCATACGATTTGAGCAGACGGTAAATTTGATAAATCAAAGCAGATTAGGACAACAAGGTAAATCAAAAGAGGAGCAAGTCAGCAAAGTAAAACAAATTGAATCCGACTGCTCTAAACGGGAATTGATGGGTCAGAACAGGCAGGACAGTGTGAAGCAGAGTGCAGGACTATACAGCAAACTCAAGAGACAGATAGCTCAAAACAAGCAGAACAGTCACTATGAATGTACTGAATTTCCCCTGGTAAGCAAATCTCTGAACCAAATTTTACACAAAAGATTCTGTATTTTCGAGAAGTTAGAGTAGCCAAAGTGTGTGTGGTGTGAGTGTGAAGTCAAACGTGTGCCTGTGTGGGATGATCAGACTACTTGAGGCGATGCTTCAGACTGCAGCTTAGTGAGGGCTAGAGGAAGATGAGGATCATTGGCTGAGTGATGTACGCATTGTGTGTTAAATATGCATGCACAGCAAAGTGTGTGTGTTTATGTTTTTCAGAACTTGCGGGAGAGGAAAAACAGAGCAAAGGAGAGCCCTACAGAATCATGCAGCAGCTGGTTTATGCACGATTGGTGCACATGCAGTACACATAGATGGCATGTACCCTCTCAACATAAAACACACACACATTCCATACTAGAAATACGCAAGTGCAGACACAGAAACACACTTCTGCCCTGACTGGTTTAAGGCTATCTGTGATATGAAGCTTTTGGGATTACATGCAGGGCAGTGGAAACTTATGATTTAAAGATTAAGTGAGCGGCAAGATATCATGACTTTATCATAGCCACTTCAAGCCAAACCAGTCCAGTCTAGACCAGCATAGACAGCAGACCCATCACCACCACGTTGGCCCTCAGCACTCTCCCAAAGTGAGCTTTAAAATCCTCCCACTGATTAAGGTCAGGACTGAGCAGAGGGGAGCATAGCAGATCTTTGACCGGTGCTTTGGGGAACGTGAAGGGACATTGAACTACATTACCCAGCAGGCACCAGGTGGTGGCGGTGCAGAGGACGCCATGGCAACACCATGAAAATGCCATGGCAACATCATAGCAACAGTGGCCTCATTTGCTCGCTGGTGGTGTGGTACAGCCCAGACATGCTACAGTGCCATGGTCGTCAGATACACACTTCAGTCACATCAGTAATAGTAACATTGTTCATGAATTATTTCATCAGTCAATTAATTGATCATCATCATCAACAATCAGTCAAAAGGAGCAAGAACACAGTATCTACTGGTCTCTGTTTTTTGCTAAGTGAGAGACATACAGAGGAATGAGCTGATTCAAAAAGGAAGTGATCAAATGAGCAAAAAAGCAAAGGTCAATGGATGAGTTAATTAACAAAGAGATGTTATCACCGTACGACAAAACTGGAATTGAGGAGAGGTGGCAAGCGTTCATGGCTCGTTAACGAAAACCAGAAGAAGTGCATGAGGAGAGCAGCAGAAAGCAAAAGAGACAGCAGACTGTGTGAGAGAAAAATACTGATGTGTAAAAGCAGCGAGTTAAAAAGTCATGTTAGGTAGTATGAGAGGAGTGACAGACTGATAGCTATAGTAGATACAGATGAATAGAGAGTTTAGACTTTTACTTGTCTTTTTTGTCACAGGCACTAATGTCTTCACAGTCATATAGGAGGAATTGAAATTCAAAAATGATTTCAGTGTCTAGAATCGCTACAAAGCTAAAACATTTAAAACTATTTCATCTAACACTTCCTCCAAATATACCAAACTTAACTAATATATATATATACCTGTATGTATATATATGTATATATTTATTTGTACATATATATTTCTTTATAGATAAATGATAGAATTCAAATGATAATTGAATACAATAAAATATCTCAGTTAAATCACAGTATAACATGGTACATTCTCAAAAACATAGTATATTTTAATATATTCTTTTTTCTCAGCATAAAATAAAATAAATAAAAACAAAATAAGCCAGAGGGTTTTTAAGAGTCACTTCTGTTCATGCAGTCACAGACTTAAGTATTAGCGCCTCAATAGAAATCAATAATGCTTAATGACATACCAGGTTTAAGCTCTGTTGATTGGTTGAAAATGACTGTGTTGTACTACACAGGAAGCAGTCAAACTCTTGCTGTGGTTTCCACTGTTGGGGTGCAGAGTAGAGCGAGCGTACTACCTCACTGAAAGGTGGCTGCCCTGGGTCCTAAGCATTTGCTACAAATTGAACTACACAACCCTCCCACCACAAATCTTTGAGATTTCATTCAGCTAAGCATGCAATGATTCTGGGGCTTTCCAAAAGGATGGGAAACGGCAAACGCATTTCTCTAAAAACAAAGACAGGTTGTTTTAAAAATTGCCCCACGCAGACCTAGAAAAAAAGCAATCCATGTGCAGATAAAAGTTACAGTCCGCCCTTGTCGAAAGGCAAAGGAGTTAAAAGGGGAATTGAGAAGGTCGACTAACCCTTCGATCTGTGACGACATGCACAAACACAACGCACAGTCCCTCACGTAGCAGGTCAACCCCCTCTCCCCCATCCTTCTAGCCATTATCAACAGCATCCAAAAAGCTACAAAGTTTAAAATTAGATGTTCTTTTGCTACATCATGTCAAAGCTACATTCAACTACAATAGGAGAAGAGCTGGGCTGTGGCTGGTCTCAGTGTGAGAGATGAGTTGGACATGTTGACCTTATGAAAATGGAGCGTAGGCATTGCAATGTTGGCAACATTGGCACAGTTTACACAGTAGATGGCTTTTGGCACAGCTCACAGGAGGTACGATGCTAGAGTTCACTGCTCTCTCTTGAACACATAGCATTTCGTATTCACATTGGTCAGCCAGAGCCAGGTGCCGTGGACTGTACCTCATTTATTACAATCACGATCCAAATTAGATGAAAGCTATCCCACCTGTAAGAAAATCATTGAAGATGTGGAACATCTGACTCTGGCTGAAACAAATGATCTCATATTCAACTAGAGGAAAAACAATTACAATGTCTCAGATGCAAACAGATGTGCCATTGCATCCCTGTCACATTGAAAGTGGGACTATTGCTCAAAGTCAAACAGTCATTTGATAATCTTGATAACAGGAGTTATTACTGACTGCATTCAGTGAAGTCTGAGCTAGTGTATATGCACCTCAAATTGGAACTCAGAGCATTCACAGTATATATATTGTTCAGTCTTATTTCCCGAAAGGAAATAATCTCGGTACAAGATCATTTCCTCGGCACAAGTATCTGTGGTACTTTGTTATTTGAAACTTGGTTACAGTGAATTTTATTGTCTGTAATAGCAACATGAGTTAACATCAACTCAATAGTTTTCCACACACCAGCAAAATATGTTACCTGTAGATTGTGCAGTTACAACTGTGGCACAAAAATACAATGAAGAATTGTGCTTCATATAATCCATCATCTACAAACTCTGCCCAGGTACAGTATAGTAGCGAAATACAATAATATCCTAAGAGAGCTTTTACAATACACTGCATCCAGTTCCAATCCCTCTGAATAAATCCTGACCGGCCACTTTCATAAAAATAATAAAGTTCATAGCTGCACGCTCCTTGCTCTGCATCATGTAGCTACAATTATTAAACTCACCAGGAGCCTCTTGCACAATTGTCTCCCAAGCTTATTTGAATATTATGCAGCCATCTAGTGCCAATTACAGATATTGCACCAATCACCCACTTGATCCACTTACACGATGGTGAATTATGTATGCGTCGTTCACATGTGGAAAGAAAAGATGGGGCCTTATCTATGAACACACATTACTTGAAAACCAATCTTGCTTAAGTGGAAATTTGGCACTGCTATTGAATCATTCCCACTTCCAATACTAGCCACATCCAGCCTCCTCTTTATTAAAACACTAACACAGTGAGAGAAATATATTGATAGAATAAAAAAGAGGGCATGGGGAGAAAAGTCTGAGTAAGAAAGAAAGAAAAGACAGACATAAAAGAAAATCTGCTACATGTCTTTTTTGTTCTTATTGTCATTTTTCTTTTAAAGTTCAGTTTGTTGTTCAAATACTTGGATACTCAACTGTGTTCGGGCTCTGGTTGGACCAGAGGTGACATGACAAGCTCCAACAGGGAGGAGGAGAAGTGGTTCCTGTTCAATCTGATTGATTAAAAGGGTGTCTAGTAAAACGTGACATCATGTAGATGGTCCTGGGGTAGAGCTAGATGGGTCTGATGGTGTCATGAGGTCACTGTGGGCAAAGAAACAGCACTGTCCTCACTGTCCAGTGAAAGGTGATCAGGCAGACAGAGTGCATGAGAGAGCTGACTGCATTGCTTTTCATATCAACTGATTTACAAAAGGGAAGAAGAGGGGGCAGTCTCTCCAACACCAAGAAGCAGTCCACCAATCCAGTTCAAAAGCCAACAGCCAATGAGGACATGGAGCCAGAGTCTATTGACCAAACACTGGTCTCTTTTTGGAGAGGGTGGGTTTCTCCACATCCCACCGAGGTGTGTTTTCAAAGCCAGAGGGAGGGAGACGTTTTGAGCATATATCTGTATGTGTGTGTGTGTGTGTTCGTGCATGTGTGTGTTTGTGTGTACAAATTTGACATCATTACTCACAGGTTGGAGACTACTCTTATCCATAGTTGTGACTCGGGGAGGGGAGGAGAACAGAAGATGACATCACAAAGCTCAATTCTGAGCGGAGAAGAAGTTCAGGAGCTGCAGTCCCCGGTGACGCAGCCTCGCCTTCACTCACGTCATCATGGGAACCATCCAAAGGGATGTAGCTCACCCTGGTGTGGCGTCTCACTGTCGCCCTCACTAGAACGCGTACAATGGAGCGGGTGGCGGTAGTGTTGCTCTCACACAGAGTAGTATTGGCAGTAGAACTACTGTCCATATTAGTTCCCGCAGTGATGGTTGCTAATTGATTACCTATGGTCAACAAGGCAGCCATATCTCTGGTGTCATTCCTGGTTCCGGCTGCCATTGCACCACGGTTCTCAATAGCAGTGGTGCTCGCTCCCACGTCTCCCTCTCTCCTCTCCCCCTGTCATACCTCGCTCTCCAGGCTGGAGAAGTGGGCCGACCCTCGGCGTGAGCACAGGCTCTTGGCTTTGAGTGGCAGGTGGGGGGAGTAGAACCTCCGTGGCTGTGGCACCGAGCGCAGTCTCTGATACTGGAGTTTGGCACTGGCCGAAGCCTGAGCCTGGCCCTGGCCTGTCATCCCTACCCCTGCTGGTGGTGAGACGGAGGACGAGGAGGGCGGAGGTGGGATGGGCATCGGAAGGGAGGTGGGAGACATGGACGGCTGCTGTGGCGGCGATGGTGAGGGCTGTGGAGGATGGTCTGTGGGTTGTGTGCTGAGGCTGAGGTTAGATTGGCTGCCTGATTGGGCCTGACTGGCATCTGGTTTGGGGGGCAGAGGCTTGGGGCGAGAACCCCCGCTGAAGCTGTGGCAGTGGGGGAGAAGCTCTTCCTGGCTATGGGAAAGCGCCGTGGCTCCTCTCTTGGAGTGGGAGGTGTGCGAGCGGCTGTGGGGATGTGGGTAAGGATGGGGTTGGGGGTAAAGGCTACAGGAACACATGGTGGCTCGTCCTATTTCTTCCCCTCTGTCCCTAGCTCGCCCTTTGCTCTTCCCTCCTCCGCTCTTCCATTTTTTCTCTCCCTTCACAGGGATCTTGTCCATAGACCAGTATCTTCTCGGAGGAGGGAAGGCTGCAGGGGGTGGCGGCCACTGTGTGCCAAGCCCTCCACTCCCTCCCCCTGATCCCCAACCTACTCCTGGACCTGAACCCCAGAAATCAGCACCAAACCATCCCTCTGCCCGAGTTCCTAGTAAGGAATCATCCCGACTGTTAATACTGCCCCCTTTCTCTCTGGAGGGGTAGGTGCCAAAGAACCACCCTCCTCCACCTATGCCCCCAATTCCAGTGCTGCTTCCTCCTGCACCTCCTTCCCAGTATCTTTCAAAATGGCCAAACTCCCCTGACGAGCCCTCATCTGAATAACTGTCCTCTGCCCTGGCCCTGTCCCTCTCTGACTCAGACACTGCCCCCCTACCTGCTCGCCTTCCTGTCTCCTTCACCTGCTCCCTCACTCTCTCCCTCTCTTCCTCTTCCTCATCCTCATCATCCTCGTCATCCTCAGAGTCCCACTCAGGGAACGACAGCCCTTCTCTTGTCTGTGCTTTATCTTTTTCATAATGCATTAACAAAGGACGCCGCTCCCCGAGTCTCCCACTGTCGTCTCTGTCCATCCCTCCACTTCTTCTCCGCTTGGCAGACGGAAGGAGTGGGTGCAGGGATGTTGGAGGAGTATTTGAATCATCTCCTCTTCCATTCACCCAAAATTTGACTGATGCAGGGAGTTTGTTGAAGTTAGGGTAGTGTTTATTGGGGGTATGATGTCTGGAATGAGAGCGTGAGGATTTGGGACGCCTCTCCCTGCTCCTGCTGCTGTCTTCCTGTTCTCTGTCATTGCCCTCGTCTCCTCCTTCTCTCCTACCTCTCTCCCGCTCTCCTTCCCACGAATCCCGCCCCTTCTCCCCAAATGTGCTCCGATACTGGGCAGAAAAGGAAGAGTAGTCTTGTATTCCTCCTTCCCTGTCTCCTTCTGCCTCTCCTTCCCTCTCTGGCTCTACGTCTCCCTCCTCTGGCTCAGAGCGTCTTCCTCCAATTGATTTCTTCCTTTTCTTTGTCTTAAGTGCCTTCTTCTTCTTCTTTTTCACCTTTCGCCGCTTCCTTTCTCTCTCTCGCTCTCTTTCCCTTTCTTCCCTCTTTTTCCTCTTTTTGTTCTTTTTCTTTTTCTTCTTCTCTTTCTCCTTCTCTTTCCTCCTCTTCTTTTCCCTTTTTTGCCTTTCAGAATCTCCACCCACTCCACTCCTCTCTCTCTCACTCCAGCTTGCCCACCACTCTTGGAGCTGAGACAGTTGGCTTCCTCCTCTCTCCCTCTCTCGTTCCCTTTCTCTGTCACCCCAAGATGTGCGTGGTTTCCTGGGGGGTATGGGTGGTGGCAGGCGCCCGTGGCTGAGGGAACGGGGCCGGATGATTGAGCGTTCCCTCTCCCTCCCCCTGCCGAGAAGGAGGCTCGACTCTTCCGTCAGCTCCTCATCATCATCATCGTCCTCTCCGTCCATTCCTCCAGTCCTGTCTCGTGTGCTCCTGGAGGAGCTGTAAGAGTAGGTGGGAGAGGTGGAGCGAGATGATGTGGCAGATGAGGACGTGGATGTAGATGAGGTTGTCGACGAAGAGGATGTGGACGTATAGTGCAAGGATGCAGAGGGGGAAGGAGGGGTGTAAGAGGGGCTGAGGGGTACTGGCACAGGAAGTGAGAGCGGGGGAGAGAGGGGGCGTGCCCTCCTCCCTCCTCCCTCCCTCACTCCGTCTCGTGCTCCTCCCCTCCGCCCCAGGGGCAGAATGTTCTCGTATAGTGGCCCTCCAGGCTCTTTGGGCTTTTTGGGCCTGCGCTTCCTCCAGAAGGATGAAGGGAGAGGGGGAGAGGGGTGTGGCAGCGGGGGTGTAGGAGGCAGAGGGGCCTGACTCTTAGGAGGCAGTCTGGGAGTGCCCAGAGGTTTAGCGGCTCCTTTCCCCTGACCTCCGCTGCCACTTCCCACCACCCTCTTCCCCACCCCGTGGTCCATGCCCTTCTCTGAGTAGAAGGCCACACTGGCTGGAGGGGGCTGGGGGTGGCCCCTGGGCATAGTCTTGGGGGTCTGGGACCCTGCCTGCTGCTCCATGCAGGGCCCCAGTCCCTCAGGGTCAATGGGACCATAGTATCTCTTATAACCATCAAGTCCCCCACCCCCTCCAGCAGTTGAAACCCAGTTTGGTGGGACTTTCTGAGCAAAGGGTCCAATGTCAGTGATTGCCCCCCTTACAGCCATTGGGTTGGTGGCTGTAGCAGATTTGGGCAGCCTCCAGCGATCCACCACAGCCAGTCTGCGATCTGGCCGAGGCAGAAAGGTGGAGCAAGGGAGGGGTGCACCAGCAATGGGGGTGTTGGAGGGACCCAGTGCTGTCCCAGAATGCACCACGGTGGGAGGAGAGCCTGGTAGAGGTGTTTTGTAGACGGGCTGCGGTTGCTGCTGTTGCGGTGGTTGCTGCTGTTGCGCCATGGCAATGGCTGGACTGGTCATTGACGTTGAGACAACATGTGCCTGGGACGGGACTGTAACCATTGCAGTATGATGATGAGTAGGCAAAGATTTAGCTCCACCTGGCACTGTTTCATCCTCGAAACTACAGCAGCTATACATGCCCTGAGAAAAAGAGAGAAGAAAGCTGCAGAAATATATCGGCAAAAATTGTAACAACATAGATGTGTACAGATGCAGCAGATATAATGCTACACGTGTACAAAGACACGGGATTACTGTATGCACATGAGAGACAGAGAAAGAGAGGGGTGGATGGAAATGGAAACCATTAACAGTAATCTAAGTAAGTTCCAGTTTCCAAAAGAAATGCAAGATTGCTATTTTTCCGATAAACATCCACTTCTATTTATAGTACAGTTGTGCATTGTTTGGTTAATGAAATTGCATACATAAATACATAAATTACAACCAGAGTGGCGAGGAAGGATAAGTTGTTATCAGTGAGGCTACAATAATCACATGCATATGGTGTGGGCTGCTTCTGTCAAGGTCACTGTCAAAGGAACAGGATATCCAGGGTGTGAGCAGAATTGAATTTCAATTAATCTCCCGAATTGACTGAGTGGAATTGAGTTGACCCCAGACCTCACACTTTCTAACACTCACACTGGGTAACAGATAAGGGCACACACGGGCAGGAAGACACATGCTTACACGTGTGGGTGCCTGTGGTAACATACACAGCGTTTTGGTTCCAGTCATGTTGGCCTGTTATAGATTAACTTTTACAGCACTAAATTGTAGGTGAAGTTAAAACATTAGCCGTGGAAGTGTGGATGTACAATTTTGAGGAGCTAAATCATTTCCAGAATCTCTGCAAAGCATTGAGACATTATGGTGCAAGTGCAGAAAAACACTACTCACACAGACAAAAACACTTACCCTGCTGATTGCCAGGAGAAAGTCCAATTTGCCAGAACTGGTGGCCATGCAGTGGCGCAGCTTCCAGTAGACCAAGTGTTCCCAGGCAAACACAAGCAAACTGAGGCCCATAGCCACCAGCAGCATGTAGAAGACCCCAGCCATGTTGTCAATATCCAGTTTACTGCTCATCACCTCAATTTTGTCATTATGGCAGATACCAGACAGCCAGAGGCGCTCCAGCATCTCAATCTCATCTGAAAAGGAGACGGATGGAGGGAGAGATGAGCAAGGATGAGGAAGAGGAGGGAAAGGTAAATGGATAAGATTAAAAGGGGATAAAAGTAGAGAGGAAGAATGCATAGATGGATGGATGGATGCATAGATGGATAGATAGATGGATAGATAGATAGATAGATAGATAGATAGATAGATAGATAGATAGATAGATAGATAGATAGATAGAGAGAGAGAGAGAGAGAGAGAGAGAGAGAGAGAGAGAGAGAGGACAACTGATAGTGACAAGGGACACACAGGGAGGCAGAAAGGCTAATAATAAGCACTAAAGCACAGGTCTACAGGACTGCTTGCTGTTTGCCCATTATCCAAGGTGACTCATCAAGGTCAAAGGTCAGTAATACAAAAAGCAGCACTGTGTCGAAAGTAACAAAGACGATGGAGACTGAGACAGAGAGAGAGAGTCCAAAACAATGAAGTAGCACTGAGAAGTAAAATGGCACCGACAACCTAATCTCAACATTGTAACCCAGAGTAAATGAGGAGAGGAGACCAGGAACCACCGTGAGATGGTTGGAAAGGGTGAACAAGCATGGAAGAGAGGGAGAGAGGTAATGAGAGAGTTGGGAAGAATATTTTACAAAGAGAGAGAAGGAGTGGCATTCTCTCTCTGTCCACGACCGCGTCGGGGGAAATGAGACCGACACGGAGACAGAGGGAGTTAGAGGGAGCTGGAACAAGGGAAGCAGAGATGGAGGACGAGAGGCTGAGATTGTGTCATTATGACAAACAGCAGGAACACTCCTCAGCTTGAAGAGGATGAGAGGAGAGAAAAAGAGGGAAAAGTGTGAAGGGAGAGAGAACTGATAGGGAAGGACAGAGACAGAGGCAGGAGGAGAAGATCATAATCATTTAATTGTGCTGGAGGGATGGTCAGAATCTCCATCAAGGTGGTACGCTCTGGGGGATTCAAGATTCCCATCGGTTAACCTTCCAGGAACCAGGCGAGACCACTTCACCCACTACCCTGACTTTTCATTCCTGATTTCGCTGGCCTAATGAATCTGAGCTGCCCTGCTAAACCTGTGATTGGCTGCGGGGGTTGCTGGTGTAGCCATAGTGATGGACAGCCAGAAGATGCAGCCGATGATTCATGATGAAATTAAAGAGGTGTATTCTCCAACAGAACTCATAATGATAGCTTTCTGTTACGCTAATAGCAATGGCAAGATGAGCAGCGCTGCAATAACTGGGTCTGAAGGTTGCATTTTACTGCACATTACAGTCTCTGAACTATTTCAAGTCAAAAGGCTACGGCGGGGTTGAAAAGCTGACAAGTCAGGCATCCGCTCGCAACACTACACTGCTCCGCGAAAAAACCCGAGCCCGAGCTTTTCATTTGTGCCATCATTAGCTGTGCTTGCATAGCTTAGATGAAGCCGACTCAGTCATCTGTGTGATCTGGCTAATGTGTCTCCTGTAGAACATCATTAGCCAATCAGCCGTGGCCTCCAGCTACAGCAACAGATGGACACAGTGCTACTGCAGCCCACTGGCAGACTAAGGTAACAACTCCCTGTCTCAGATTCACTCTTACACACATACATTCCAAGACACGCAGGTCTGTTTTTAACACCGGAGTATTGCCCCATTGAAGAGGATTTATTGGTGTCATTGACCTTCAGTAGCAGCTGTGTGTCCAAACAGGTGCCTGATGTGAAAACAGCAAGTGTCTTAGTGAAGGGTACAGATAAACAGGTAGTCTCATGTCTGTCCTCCACTTCACAAACCCCAGTTGAATCCCTTCTCTAAGCTCTAAGTCTCATCTCCTGGCTTTCCTGCCATTTGACTTCCAGTGATTCATCTTGTGCTTCTTCGTCTCCCTCTTTCACAATCTGACTCCTTCGCACTGCGCCTGTTTCTTCCCTCCCTCAGACCTTTGCGATGGCAGTTGTCTCTACCTCTCAGTCGCAGCCAGCTCAGGCCTGCCAAATCTGACAGGTGTGTCAAATCCACACTCCACCTCTGTCGTTCCTGGCAGGTCAGGTCAGGTAGAGCTGGCACACTGCAAACACGAGGCTGGCACGCACCACAAAGACGTTATTTAATAAAGGAAACTGTATTTGTGTGTCTTCATGTGTGTGTGTGTGTGTGTGTGTGTGTGTGTGTGTGTGTGTGTGTGTGTGTGTGTGTGTGCGTGCATATGTAAATGTGCAAGTGTGCATGTTTGGGATTTTGCAGTGTGCCAAATGTGGCATGTTGCCAGACGTGTCCAGAGACGCTGAGCTCCACAGTTGTTGAGCAGTAAACCATGACCCGTACAATCCGGTGCTTTTATCACAACATGACAAACCTCTCGGCATTCATTGCAAGATTTCTGGAAAAAAAAAAAAAAACACCCTGCCAGCCAAGAGCTGCAAACCCAGCTTCTCACATTTTTTTAAATATCAACTCACTAAATAATATATTCTTGGAATCAAAATCCTTATACTATGCAAAAAATAGAAGTGGATCTGATAAGAGGGGAAAAAGAAAATCTTGCTACTCAGCATTTTTATCAGGAAACAAGTGGTAGAGAGATCAATGGACCATCTTTTAAAGCCGTGGTGTGAATCACCAGAGGCAGTAACAAGGAGAACAATACACTCACGGAGTTGACAAAGCCATGGTGGACTTCTCTAGTGCCCCTCTATCCTCTAATGCAGTTGTAAAATGATATGACTCAACACGGCAGGGTACAATAATGATGTAACACTGTGACATGATTTAGCCCAGCTGAAGGTGTGATGTCGAGTCCTTGAGCCGCAGGGCGATTGTTGAGATGCAGTCTTTGAGGGCACACTGAATGTGAGCACCCCCCCACCCCCACCCCCCGCCACATCCAAACAAACTAATCCTCTTCCTTAGTAATCCACTCCAATAATGCCTGCCTACGACTAGAACCCTCAGCATTCAACACCACCCTGTAACTAGATCCATCCTGGGTACACAGCTGATGTTAAGGGCTTTCGCTATACAGAACACAACAGCAAGGACAAGGACACAGACCCAGAATTAAAAGAAACAACAGGCATTGCATGTAAAGGCTGTCTGGGCTCTAGGGTTTTCTTGCACAGACACACACACACACACCCTTTCCTAGGTCCAACTATTCAGCTCCAGACGCCAGTCTTATTTAATAGATCTTGGCACCAAATTGGCATTATCAGTGTGTAAGCAGCTAAAGTGTCTGCGTGCCAGAAACAGCTAAAGGGCTTTGTCCGCCACGCCATAAGCAAAGCTGATTTAAAACATGAGGAAAAGCCAAACAAGCGGCATCCGATTGAGACAATAAATGCGTGTGGCGGACTGTGTAAAATGACAATCAAGTATTACTGTACTGACAACTATTGCTAAAAACAGATTCTCTCTGTCAAACAAGGAACCGTCCTCCCGTGGATCAATCCCAGACACGAGTGTGTGCAGCAGTCAAACAGCATAGTAATGCTCCCATTGCAATCAATTATTCAATTATCGGATCTGTTTTTATATCTCTTTTTGCTTCAGTGCACCCTCTCCACATCTCATGTTCCCAGTATTTTCAGGTGCTTCTCTTTGGGGTTTTTCTCCTTCTCACACTTCCTCTCTCTCTGTACCAGTCTCAGCTAATCTGTAATGAGTGTAAATCTGTCACCACACAAGTTGTGATGATCCTTTTTTTACGACATTGACTCACACAAGCAAATCCCTTTTTTTCTTTTACCAGCTCAAGCAGGAGAAAGGGAAAGAGTGAAATTCAGATAGATTGAGAGGAGTGAAACTGGGGGAGGGGCGTGTGCACATCCACCAAACAGAATCAAGTCATTTTTCCAATTCTTGAAACAGACAAATGACACTCGCCTTGCTCCCACCTCCCCTTTTTATTCCCCCCCGCTCTTGTAGCCAATAAAGAGACCCACAAACCTCTTACCATACCATCATCATCAGCTCTCTCCTACACGCCATTATTCCCTCTGTCACAATCAAAACACCTTACAGCCATTGCTGTCTTCACACTTTATATTCTCCCCATCCACTACTCAACATCCTCTCATTCATCTACCCCCTGTGTCCTCCATCCACCCCCCACCCTCATGTTACTCTGTCGCTCATTTCTCTATCCTGTCATTTTACCCCTAACCTTCTCTTTGCCCCTCCATTGTCCTAATTATATTCCTCTCCACTGTCCCCTCCTCACAGTTCTTACCATCTCCCACCAGCTGCAGCAGGGCCAGGTCAAGAGGACGTTTCCAGCGTGAGTTTTTGTGCAGGGCGATACCGTAGCCTGTGGTGGCAAAAACCTTCCCCGAGCCTATGGTCATCACCTTGGAAAAAGGACAATGTGCAGACATTTTTTTAAAAAATGGCCATGAGGCAAACATATATGTTAAATCTAACGTGTGCACAAAAAGTGCCTGCGCGAGTTTGTCCTCACCTTACAACCTTCGTCCTTCCTGGCCATATAGTTCAATACTGCAGCATCATAAATAAAAGCATCCAGTTTCCTGTAAAGGGATCAAGGGAGAATTCATTCATCATTGAATGGGAGGGAGGGAGCAGAGGGATGGAGGGACCGACTGAGGGGGGGGAGGTATAAAGGTGGATGTACCTGGGAAGAGTTGGGGGTGCAAAAATATACAACAGACGGGCGCACAGAATGATAGAGAGGGCATGAAAAGTTAAATCTCAACAAGAAAAGGGAGGGAGGGTGGAATAGCGAAGCAGGCTTGGCGAAAAGAGTGAAAACACAAGGAGAATAAAATAAGGCAGAGATCAGGGAAAGATGTGTGAGTAAGAGGGAGCGGGAAGGTGGCGGTGGAGGCGGAGGGGTGGAGGAGGAGGATGGGGGATTTATATGGTGTGAAGAGCGCAGTGACAGGGAGAGAGAGAAAGAGAGAGGGGGGAAAGATTTACACACTTCAGGGGGAAAAGACATGGGATAGAGCCAGAGAGTGATGAGGATTATAAAGTTTAAATACAGACACACCGAGAAAGCACACTAGGAAAGGGGAAAGAATGGACCAAGAAGGAGAAAAGAGAGAAATGGCATGATAAGAGGGCAGATGAGGAGTGACAGGAAGCGAGAGATAAGCACTAAGAAAAAGAAAAACGACAGGAGGAGAAAAGCAAAAGTTCCTAATTTTTGTGCATAACACCAAGTTATGATTGTGGTGTCAAGGCAATGGGGAGGGAGAAACGATGACAGAGGCTTAGGATAAAGTAAACTGGGATTATCCAACACATGACGGGTGATAGAGATTCTACTAGAAAGTGAAGAGGGAAATGCTGCTTGCACTGTGTGCGTGGGTGGAGATAGCGGTGAAGGTGGGGAGAGAGAGAGAGAGAGAGAGAGAGAGTAAAGGTGAGAGAATCTGAGCAGGAAAGCAAGAAGTGTGGCAAAAGATCTGAAATGTTAGTTGGAGTTGTAAAGAATGTCAATGTCTGATGGATGGCTAGTGCCAGAGTGAGAATGACATTAAAAGAAAATCACGAAAAAGAATGAGAACAACATCCGCAGGTAGGAAATGAACCAAAAATATAATAACCATATTAGGTGAACTTTCATTATATGGTTTGATGGAAATACAGTAAATGGTTGAACTTTTAAGCAAAGTTGCTGTAGACAAGAATCATTTAAGCACTCAGAGGAATAGCAGTTTCAACATCTACAACTTGATGACAGGCGAGCAACATTATCTTCTCCAGGAAGACTCTGTGATACAATTGCTCCCAAATAGCCACTAAATGGAATTTGTGGTGAGATTGTATTGTCAACCAATGTTGTGTAGATCTGTTTGTAATATCTGAATGGCAGTAGATGGGGATTTTCCAGGAGAAATTTAACATTTTAGGAGTCAATAGCATTTTCTAAAATGTCTATTTAAATTGTTATATCTAATCATGACAAGCCTATGAGATAATTATGCAATAACAATATGTTTTTTTGTTTGAAAAAGAAAATAATTTTAAAACTCTATCAATCATTGAGCTGAGTTTTTTTTATTATACTCCTGTTTTAATTGGGTCTTTTGAAATATTTTCTTTTTAAACTTATGGATCTGTATTTTATGAATTATATTATTTGTTATATCTTGGTTGTTGTTGTATAGTGTCTTGTCTTGTCTTGACTATATGGGCAAAAAGATTTTATGTCTCAGCAAACAACAATATAATTTTATATTTGCCTTGAACACTTCAAACAACTTCCTTAATTTAAAAAACAATAACTTGCAAATCATGCTTGGATGGAACCTCAGCGACTGGAAAATAAAAAGCAAGACGTGGAAGAAGTAAATGTGAACAAACTCATGTTGTATTTGACTGACCCAGTCTTGAGGTTCAGAATGGCGTCCTCCACTCCTCTCTGGTTGTATTTGCCCATGTACTGGTGCATGTCTGGGTAGTTGGAGCGGATGTTTTTTTCTGTGCTCCCGTTGGGCACCGTGCCAAACTTCAGAGGTGGGTACTGCTCCTCGGGATGCTGAAACTAGTCGAGCAAAGGGAGGCGAGAGAGGGAGACGGAAGGGGCATGAGACACACCAGGCTGTGCACCAATCTGTCTGACCTATTTCTGTCCACTTTCCAGACTAACTTACAACAGTCCATGCACAAATCAAATCTTTGAAAAGAGAGCGGTCTGTGGACTTAAAGTAGTATTTAGAACTGTCTTTTAAGTATTCAAGAACTGTGGTAATTGAGTTATGTTAAATGAGATTTTATTCATTTTGAAATTCCTGTGCTTTAATCAATTTAACATTCAAATGCATGGGATTTGGCTCACTCTAAGACTTTAATTCTCCTCCTGCTTCCCCCACTTAATCAGTATTCAAGCGATGAGGTACCTTCTTGTCCGAGAGGCCTGACACTGTGTCAATGTACTCCTCCTGGATCATGAAGGCAGCCAGGTTAGCAGTGTAGGAAGCCAGGAAGATGACAGCAAAGAAGGCCCAGATCAGCACCATGATCTTGCTGGTGGTTCCTCTGGGGTTCTCCACTGGCACAGAGTTGTTGAAGACAATGGCCCACAAAAGCCATACAGACTTTCCTATGGTGAAAGTAGAGCCTCCAGCCTCTGGTCAAAATGATGAGGAGGGAAAAAGAGAAGGGATTTTGAGCAAAATATGTGGTTATGACATTGAACTTTTTTTTAAGGCAGCAATCCAGCCAGTATGTGGCACAATAGTATATTCAGAAACGTCTGACTGCAGATGAAGCAGCCGATTCAAATTAAAGTTCCCCGAATGATCTGTAAAATGGGCTTACTATATATGAAAATACCTAGCAGGCTTTTTGACACCAGAGCTCATAAGGTAGTGACTATAGGTTTCAAGGATGGCAGATTTCAATTCAGCTGCTACGTGATCTCACAAATAATTAAACCACATGGGGCAAATCACCATTCAAAGGGCTCAGACACTCCTGCCTTTATACAACAGGAGTAAAGGAGGAAGGAAGGAGGGAGGTGAGAGTGAATGAGAGGGATATACGGGAGGATGACAGGTAAAATTATGTAGAGCACAGCAATCATGCAGTAAAAGCGGCGAGTCGGGTTGGGTATTGGACCGAGGCATCAGGCATACTGAATATCACAGGGGTACAAACTATGCTGTTGAATAATAAATGGCTGCTTCAATATCGAGAATAGTTGGATGCAGTTCAGCATACTGTAGGTATAATTTCCTCTTCACCAAACTCACAGTTAAGGATTCAGGGCAGCACATTCAAAATGTACAACGGATTGTGACACAAAAGAAACAAAAAAAGTTAATCATCCCATTGTGACTTTTTGAAGTTTTTTTTAACCACATTCCAGGAGTGTGGTCAGTATTTGTCCATTTGAGCCACGCTGCAACAGAGATGGACTGCACGCAGACCCATCGATCAGACTGGGAAAGACAGACAGCTTAGACCCATCACTCACTCTTGCCAGTCTGGAGACTGCGGTTGTAGCCCACAGGGCTGAAGAACTCAAAAATGAAGACGGTCACAGCCACCACGGTCAGGCACATGACGAACATCATTACCCACACTGCTGGACTGTAGGGCTCTTCGGAGGGAAACAAAAGAAGAATTAAATAAAGACATAACATAAGAGCCTATTAAACAGCTTTGAACTGCAGTATTGAGTCCTCATTATTACTAGTATAACGATCATTATCAACAGAAAAGGCTGGAAAATTTCATAAAATCACACATTATACACTACTTATATAGAGATGAGCCTTGTTTGCGGAGGAAATAGGAACCATTGGAGTATATTCTCCAGAAGTCCATAAACACTGTTTCTCTTTTTTACAATCATCTCTATGCAGTCTATAGGCCAATAACACCGTTCTCCCACTGGAGCCTTGAGTCTGCTGACAGAGTGAAACTATAAGTTGGGAAGACACGAGCAGCTAAGAAAAAGTAACGGCTAATCTAGATGTAAAGACCAGCAGCCAAAGACTGAGGCCTTTTATGCAAACTCAACACTTTCCAATTAGATTAGTTCCTGTACATCAGCTATCCTCCTTCACATAAACACAGCCTCTTACCTAAGAAAGCTGACGGTGACACAGTGCCATTGCTACGGGAGACCATTACACTGATCCCTGTCTCCACAAAAGGGACGGAGAAATCCACGACCTCTGACCTCTCCTCATTGATAGTCAGCGAACCAATGGCCATGTCCGCTCGCTTATACACCACCTATAAGGAACAAGAATTATTGGTAAGAGAGAAACCTAATTAAAAAGTCCTGTAGCGGCTGTAGATAGATAAAGTCAATTGTTCACAGTCCACAAAGGTTCGCTTTCAGGTGAGATAGTGATATTTCTTCACCCAGACCCTTTCTCAAATGTGCCTGCATGGGAAAGGCCGAGGATTCAATCTGGTACAAATACATGTGTCTCCTGTCCTCTTTAGCATACAAAATGAGCTAATGCCCACCTCCTCCCCATTTCTATCTAGAAAAACCTGAAAACCGCTGTGTCTGCTGATTGTACAAGTGAAATGTTAATCTACATTAGACATGGCACATCCACTCTTCAGAGCAAATCAGCTGAAAAATGAAGCGAAGCGGAAAGCAAAGCACCCTCCCCTCAACTCTGCCAAGTCTCTGGATTACCTGATCAAAGAATGGCAGGCTTTGGAACATCTGATCAAAAGACAGACATTAGTTTGAGAAAACAAAATTCGCTTGGCCTTTTGCATGTGAAAATAGATTCAAGTGACAGCTCTGGCCCAGGCTCAAGTTATAAATGATAGAGCAGGAGAGAGTGCAGTGGAACTGTTTTGGAACCTGTGACAACTGTCGTTTGGCAAGTTCCCTCTGGGACAAAGATAGAAACAGCGGGACGCTTCAATGAAACAGCAGCCCACGTATTGATCTCAGTATGTGTGTGAGCATGTGTGTCTGTTTGTGTGTACCTGTTTTTTCCTTATTTTGCCAGCATCTCTGTGTCTTTCTTGATGGGGGATCATGAACCTCAGTGAGTATTGCCAAGAAAACATCAAGGACTAATCGCAACTAGCCAGGGGGTGTCTGACAATGTGTGTGTCTGTGCTTCTGTGTGTTGTCTGTGTACAAGGATGTGTCTCTGCAGATAAACATGTGTGTTAACACATGTGTGTATTAACTGCATATTTTAGCCATCATGCCTGTCCATCCAATTTGTATAACTGTGCATTATTTGCCCTCTATTACAGCCTATTTGTACGTACATTTGTGTGTGTGTATGTGTGTGTGTGTGTGTGTGTGTGTGTGTGTGTGTGTGTGTGTAATAAATGACAGCTGTCTGATTGCTTGCAGCGGTTAAGTGGCCATAACTCTGACAGCGATTGATGTGACACATAGCATTTAACTGGTCACCCAGGACGCAGGAGCACGGGCTGAGGAATGCTACAATGCGGCTTGTCGACTGAAATACAACACAAAATATGCAGAGGCACAAATATAAACTCACACACGCGCACACCGTTCACACATAGGCAAGTGACACGAGACCGACATTGAGAACACATTGCTCACAAAGGCAGACAGGCAGAACCGCAGGCGCACACACACATGCATAAACAAAGACTTGCCTCTCCGATCATGCCGTTCCAAACCCCATCAATTTTCTTCCCATGTTTCCCATTGGTCACTAAGTAAAGGTCATAGGTGAAGCCAACGATCTTGGCCAGTCTCTTGAGGATGTCAATACAGAAGCCCTTGCAGCACTGCTTCATCGGAGCCACACCCTCATGGATTGCACTGTGAAAAGAGTGACAAAGAAGAAAAAAATGATTAATAGATCAAAATAAAAGTCAAAGAAAAAGCCTTAAAAATTGCATTCTGATTGGTGTGTAATGGTGCGTTTCAGCGTTGGATGAGTTATGATAGGAAAGAGAAGAAAAACAGAAGAAAATGGTCGCAGAAGGAATACTGTGGCCAAGTCCTTGGTGACAGGTTTGATCGACCAGTGTAGGATATGTGCTGTCATCCCTTCAGAGGCTGATGAACCATAAAGCTCCACTGTGGTCATATCTGATTCCAGACCCCTGAGTCATTCCACTGATCCTCTGGAGTGCAGTCTGTTATTGATTATAGTCAGGGAGTGAAGAGACCACAGTTTTGATAGGTGATTGATGTTTCCTCAATTGGATGGCGTCATGAGAGCTTAGGAACTCCATTCATAACAGAGAGGGAGAGCTATGATTCTTTTTCTCAATTGATTTTCATTATTATTATTTGCTTCCATTACCACTTGTGAAAATTTTAGTTTTTGATTAAACATTAATATGGAAGAAGTCAATAATAAAACATAAAACATATAACCCAAAACTGCTAAAAAATATTCTGTGATGAATCCAAATGATTCAAACCTGGCATTAAGAGGTCGTCTGCAGGGCACTGAGTCACGGATGCAGGTCCCGGATGCAGGGTCCGCCAGCTCCACAATGACAAATGGCCTTTCCTCCAGTGTGACAACGCGCAGGTGCTGTGCATCATCAGGTGGTTTAAGGAACGGCCCATAGCGAGACCAGGCTGGGTACCGAAGCCTCAGCACGCCGTTCTCCCACCAGCCTACCTGGAGGAACAGACCAAAGAAACATTAGAAAAGGGCAGAGTATATAATCCCACATATCCATCATCATCATCCATCATAAATTAATAAATCCCATAAATTTTCTATTACATTCAGTATTTTTTTTTCTTTATATCATCTTTGTTCATAATGTTAAACAAATCCAGGTAATCTAAATCCACATTCTCCTTGTCTCAAGATATTTCAATAAAAATGCATTTGTGTTATGTAATACTTGCAATAATCACATCGGCCACTTACAACTCCCACTTATGTCTCTAATGTAGCGGAAACACAGGAGTCTACGTTCTTAGTCAAAAGCACTATGGAAATGAATTACTGTCTTTTTATCCTGTCATTTTATTTATTTCTATAGTTTTTGTAGACAGACATTTCAAGTTATTAAAACTAAGTTTTTCCAAATGGATGACAGGAATCAATTGAAATCACTCCCATCACATACTTGTACTATGTTTGGGGCAATATGATGCTTGATTGCAGTAATATAGTCACCTTGTCAGTAAAGGGATTAGAATTTAAAAATCATTGATTACAGTTACTAATCAGTAATTTCAGTTGCTACATCTTGGGGTGCTGGGGGAAAAAAGTTGAACGACTGGGATAAAACCAATATTTCTACAGACTGCACCTGCACATTGTGAACTTGCATCCTATGTGTGTAGAAACAGAGCAAAACAATCAGGGACAGTTCCTGGAAATACTGGATGGTGGTTGCAAACAAAAAATCTATTACAGAGAAAATGTCCTGAAAATACATTTGAAGATGCTGGATAACAGATAAGGACATGATAACCTTGAGCGTTTACTTTGTTTGAGGGTAAACACAAACACATTAACACCTATACAACATAATACAGTTGTGTACAAATGCCCTGCAGTTATCATTGGATTAGACTGCTTTATTTTGTCCTTCCTTGCACAATACAGACGGGGAAAAAATAAACTGTACAATACTGTATCACAAACAATGGGCACAAAATGAGTACAGAGATGAATAAAGAGTTTCAATAAAAACTTATATTAAGCATCATAAAGGTTGTATATTCTGCAGGGCTATAGTACCATTTTGTATTATATTGTACAAGTATTATACAGGTTGTTGTACCCAGTCGATCTCTTTCAGAACACCAGGTCCTGAATATTTATTATTATGTGGTTTGAAAGCAATTACCTGACACATTTGTGCATACGCCAACGCTCCACTGATTGATGGGGTTACAGTGGTTATCCAGATATGTTTGCTTTTAGTATCAAATCAGACATTGAACAAAATAATAATAATTTGCATATAATGACTTTGAGTAGGATGAAATCAAGTAACTCACAGATTCATGCTTACACAAACAATGGGCTTTACTGAAGGAGCTATGTGGCAAGCAGACACCCACATTTCCAAACTCTAGACCGTTGAAACCTGGAACAGTAGTTACAGTTTACTTTTGTAGAATTTTTATGTGTCAAAATGCATTTTTTAGAGGCATTTACGCATTGAAAAATCACACGTGCAGCAAGTAGACCCGCGGCTACGTATGTCATTTCAGAGCGATTTTTTAAAATCCGTTTGTGAATGATGCTGTGAGACCACATTGTTCTGTGTCCACTGTTGACCTGAAAATGTCTGTCAAGCATCCCTTTGCCCCCCCCCCTTCTCTTTGCATTGTTTATATGCACCGTGGATGTGTTGGATGCCAGGCATATTCTGACTTTTTAAAGCAGCACAAGGCAGAACCACACCTAAGAAGATTCAATGCAGAGTTGTCGGTGTGGGTTTTTTTTTTTGTGAACCTTCCTTTTGCAGCATCACTTGACACATCTTGGCATGATCACCTGATAAAAGTCTCGTCTAAGTGCCGTGACAAGAGTAACTGAGGCAACATACACAAAAGAAAGCGTGCACACCGACTGTATACTCACGCACACACATACAGGAATAGATGACGATATACACACATATAGAGAAAAAAATACACATAAGGATGTGAGTGCTTAAGCTGGCTCGTATAGTAAAGTAAAGTTTGGCAGCTTTGTGCAGCCTGCCTGTCTGTAATGCAAGCGCTGGCAGAGGGAAGAGGAGGAGGTGGCAACAATGACAGTGTTTCGACTGCACTTCGACCGCAGCACCGCAACAGACATTCAATCAAAACACACTCAGGGAACACAGACAGGAAACAGATAGAGCTTACAGGAGAACACACTACGCTCTATCAGACAAATACACAGGAAAAACCCACACACAAGAAAAAGAACAGCAAAGAAGCACCTCTTCAGACTTCTCAAATTGCTGGAATATTTCGGGGCAGAGAAAGTATTCTGGTTTAGAGGAGAAGTTTGAGAGCTGGGAACCACTTTGAACTCAAAAGTCATTCTTCAGCAGCTGCGAGCGGTGTTAATAAATGTTCATTAAATTCCGGTAATATCCTGGAACATCTAGCAGTGTGTGCCGTGTCTGTAGCTGAAACAAGCCACGCTAATACTGGACAACCTTCAGTACTAGTCTGCAGTGTTTCAGTAAGCTAAGCTGGGTGCTCCCGGGCTCTAGGTAATGGTGCAGTCATTGTAAAGAGAACATTAAATATTCAGGGAGAGCCAACAGCGTGGATGTGCATAATAGGCAGATACAGGCGTCTTATCCTCATTGTGTGTGTGCGTGTAGGCAATAGGGTTTATGCAAGAAGGGTGTAAGCATATGTGCGTAAGCATAGAGTATGTGCCCTCATTTGTGTGCACACACATGTGGATGTCTGTGTGTGAGTTCTAAGCGTGTGTATGTGGGTGGGTTTTGTACCCTGGGTTTGCAGAGAGTCGAAGGACCAGCGCAGGAGCTTCTAATTGAAAGGGATTTGAAGGATATGGCAGGAGTCAGCATGTTATGACACGCTGAGACTGGACTCTGGTGGGCTGTTAAAACCAGCAGGAGGCTGAGAACCACCAATGTGTGTGTTTGCGCTCGTGTGTACGTGCAAGCTTCTGTGGGTGCATCGGTATTTGTATTTGTGCGGTGTTTGTGATTATGTTCAGTTACAGAGTGTATGTTCTGAGTGTGCTTTGAGTCTTTATGCATGTATGGTGTGGTGTTGAGGTGCTGGTGTGGTTGAGAAAACGAGCATCGCTCTCTCTTCCACTGACACTGACGAGGGTAAAATCCCAGCGTATTAAAGGGAAAACATCTCCAACAGGTGACAAGGCTGCGTCTTAAGGATTTCTGAACAAACCACAGCTTTATAGAATATGCATGACATGCCAGGGGTACTGGTGCTTGTAGATGTGCATGCAGTTATGTAGAAAAGAAACTCAAACGCACAAAAGAATGGGGAGTGGATGGTAATGACACCCAGAACTGTAAAGCACAATTTAAATCTGCATTTCATTTTAGAGCAAGAGACCTGAAAATGCTGGCAGCCAATAAGAACAAATAAGCAGATATTGATCAGAGCAACATCAGAACATTGCTTTCAGCAAAATGACGAATAATGAAATGTATGAGTAGATGTGTATGACTGAGGGGCTGCAGCCATTGATTATTTTCAATATTGACTCAAGGATAGGTTCACATTTTTTAAGTCTGTCTAAATGCAGTTCTCTCAGACTCATTTGTACATTTAAAGACAAAAGAATTCTTCCTCTCTGTACGGGCTGTGAAGTATTTCTTCCTACTGTCACTCTAATGATGTAAGAGATGGGGGGACAAAATCCACAGTCCTCATTCTGTGTAGAAATGCATCCCAAAATTCAGCCAACGCTATGTGAAGCTCCAGCAGTCTGAGTTAGTTAAACCAATTGGGTATCTTAGTCATAGTCTTTTTGTTTAACATTCCCTTTTGGTGTTACTGTCCCTCTGCTGCATCTCAGCAATTAAACACAGCTCAGGGAACCACAACGAGGGAATTTTGTCCTAAAGAGACTTTAAAGAAAGAACTTTTGATTTCGATCATTTAGACTACTGAAGCATCCTTTTACTTTCACCTTAACTTTAAAATGCACACTCACACTAGGAAGGTATTGCTTCACAATCAATGAGGAGAAGAAACCACATTACAGAAATATGTCTTTAAAGATACACACAGGCATGCACATAGAGCACAGACAGACAGACTTGAAAATATGCAAACCCATCCTTTAATTTGATTAATTGATCCATCACAGTTTCCCAGAGGCCATTACGGTGTCCTCATAGTGTTTGAATTTTCAGACCAACAACCCCAAATTCCAAGTTATTCAATTTACAACAATATGAAATCAAAAAAGCAAATCTCACATTTCAAGAGCTGGAAGCTGTGAATATTTTTGCTTAACAAACAACTTAAACAATTTATCATTTATCAGAAATGTGATGATTACATTTCTGTCAACCATCATTTCAGTGCTATAAATGAAGAGTACGAGCACACAAAGCACGGTCAAACGGTCAGCAGCCAGCTTCTCTCCTCCGCCTCAGTCACCGATAGTGAACTGTAGTGAACTTTACATAAAAATGAACCCATGTGACCTGATGATCCTCACTGTCAGGTTTCTTATATCAGATGCCAGTGCAGCATAGATCTGCTCCTCTAGCTCAAATGAAGAGATTAAGACTCAAGAATGTTGCTCCAATCAGCACAAAACCCGATCTGGTTCCATTTAAACAGCACTTTTGTCCTTGCAGTTGTTCAGAGAGGACAAAACTACAGTTTCTTACAGTTTTTAAAGATATGAAAATAATCATGTGAATCAACCTTGTGACACTCAGCAACATGTGATTAGACAAAAAAAAACTGGTGTAATTTCCTTACATCTTCCCATCCCCGTCCAGGTGTCCAGGAAATGACATCCAGGAAGGGGTTGGCCAGGTAACCATCACTGTTGAAGGAGTAGTCTCGACCGCCAAGCGTGATGTTGCTGAAATACCTGCATGGTGATGGATACAGACAAAGGAGGAGAACGACGGTGAGTAAATGACAGAAAACACAAAACATATTAGTGAATTAACTGATTGTTTTCTTGGAGGAGATGAGACAATAAGAATCATAAGGCTGGTTTTGATGCAATAAGGCTCTTCTCTTCCCATTTGAAACTAAGTCACAGCACGTCTATGGTGTCAGCGAGGGCTTGCCTGTTAATCAAATCTACAGACAAATGATCAGACGCGCCGAATTGTCAGGACCTTTGAAGTCAACCAACTGCTGTTCTCTGCATCGGCTCCGAGCTCTATAGTTTGTCTGATAATCACACAGGACAGACACTCTAATTCTCTCCTCATGTCATCTTACAGGCTTCAAAACACAAAAACCTGAAAGCCTTTTTTTTTTTATCATGACAGAAAGCCTCATATGGAACAGAAGCTTGTAGTTACAGACAGTGAACAGCAGGTAGCAGTGCAAAAAAAAAATATGGAAATTAATCCATCTCATCATCTGTTCTTGGACATAGTTTATAAACAACAAAAGGAAGAGTGCATTAATCATTTTTCCTTTAATTGCCACACTGTTGCTTCATTTAGGAAAATTATGTCGAACATGTTTGGCTCATTTTCACACTGAACACACTTTGAGTAGTCTGTCTGTTCAATATTGTGTGTGTGGTGTGTATGTGGATCAAGAATGACTGGCATTAAAAATGAACCAAGATGATAACCAGAACCACTTGGGCTACCTGTTAGAGTGTGCCGCTGCCTGTTTGCACAGCCTACGAGGAATATATTAAAGCCGGCTCATTAATATACATGAGACATGGTCCGCTTGCTACAGATGCTGGGGTAATTTTGCCAACTCACAACTACACGCACCAACAACATCTATTTTGCATGGATGATAGCCAGCTCCAAATTCAGATATCCCCTCTGCGCCTGCTCTCTGACACTGAATCTACCAACTCCACCCATATGCCTTCCAGCTAATTCTGGTGTCGAACCAACTCATTTCACAGAATACACCCCAGCCTGTCTCTATTTCTTCATCTTCCTTTTTTTGTCTAGAGCCTGTCAACTGCCTTGCATTTACCCCCAAACCTTACAATCCTCTTTCTCCTCCCCTTTTTCCTCACATCTCCCTCTCACCTCATCCTGCCCCGCAGCCTCTGGGTCTGATTGGCATCCGTCATACAGTTGGTGACAAAGTTCGGCCCACCCGTGGTCCCATAATCCTTGCGTGTAGCCACTGCCCCGTGAGTCAGCACGGACACACCCCGAGCAATCCTCCGGCGAGGTTCGTCCCTCCAGCCCTGGGGCCGCACGGCAAACAGAGCCCGGGGCAGGCTCTCCATGCCCAAACCTGAGAGAGCTGGCCCCACAGCAAACCACATGTGCGAGGCTCCGGCCTGACCTGCAGCCCAGGCGGCTCGGAAGACCAGCTCAGCCTCCTCCTGGGAGCAGTACAGCAAACGTACCTGGAGGACAGTAGGTAGGCAGGGAGGGAACAGGGACGAGGGGAGACACACACACACACACACATACACGCTAGTGAGATAAGGAGGGGACAGGGGAGACGTGGAGAGAGACAGAGGGTGGGAGAAGTAAGGGGAGAAAGGCAGCTGGAGCAGAAGTGCACCTGAGCGGGAGGGGAGGAGGTAGGATAGAAAAGGGCATATCGAGAAAAAACAAGGATGCTGGGGGAGGTAAGAGGAGAGATAGCTGTAAGCTGATGTGATAAGGTTCATGGGAGTCAGGTGCATGATTCAGAGGGAGAAGCGGACAAAGCAGAAAGAGGGAAGACTGCGTGGCTGAATGTGACGTGTGGAGTCAGTGGGGGTCAGTGCTTAATGAGCGTGGGGCATTTATGAATAATGAAAACAGGAGTAAAACAAGAAGGAGAAAATGAAACAACTGCAAAAGTGGTCGAGCAGAGAGATAGACAGGTACAGGGAAGCGAGGGAAGGGGAGTGCGGTTAAAGACCAAACACACCTGAGGGAAAACATGGGGGAAGAGGTTAAACTCTGACATACACTATTAAAAACAGGGTGGAGAAAAGAGAGAAGAGGAGATGGAGGGGGGCAAAATGAGCGGATGGCGGGAAGTAATCAGAGGTGGGAAAACAGAAAAGTCACTCCCTGGAGAATGGAAAGGAGGAGGGGGGAGGTGGCGGAGAAAAGCAAAGGATGACATATTTTGGTGAAATCAGGGCCTGGAGAGATAAAGAGATATTTGTGATAGAAGGGGCGGGGTGATGGAGTGAGAAAGAGAGAAGAAAACATTAAAGAGAGAAAAAAAATTCAATGTGCAAAGACTGAGAGGTGACAGTGGACGAGGTCTCTGCTACAAGTGCTGAGGTAAGGAAACAGGGAGGAAGAAGGGGAGGGGGGTTAGAAATTGACCAAAGAGGGTTTTAAGGGGTTAGAGGGGAAATGGAGAGAGAAGGAAGGGATTGACAAGAGGAAGATAGAGCTGAGCTGAGCGGAAAGGGAGGGGTGGTGGTGGGGGTCAAATGCTGACAAATACATAAGAAGAAAGAAAGAGTGAGAGCATTTAAAATTAAAGAAAAATGAAGAAAATACACAAAGGGGAATCGAAGGACAAAAAAGAGAGAGACAACTCTTTCATAGAAGGAGGAGGGGGGTCAGGGAAACAGACTGAAAGCACATTTTGAGAATTGCGCCTTCATTGAATTTTGAACTGTAATGGCTTGGCAAAACAATCCTGCCTGTATGCCAATAAACCTCCAGTGAATTAGGCAGGGAATGAGAGTGACAGAGGGGGGAGGAGGACGGAGGGAAGAGGGCAGAAAGAGGGGCGACAGACAGAGAGGGAGACTGAATCGAGAAGGGAAGGAGAGAATCAGAGTTATAAACAGACACACAATATCTAAAGACGGGAAATGGAGAAAAAGAGGAACATACAACAGATCGTGAGAGAGACATAGAGAGAGAGAGCAGAAGAAATACTGACGAGGCAGAAGCTGGAAGAGGAATGGAACAAAAGATAGTGAGAGATTTGAGTAGAAATTGACCCAGAGACCTGCATCAGGCCGTCTTAAATGTGGAGGATATAACCATACATGTGGTGGAGAGAGAGAAAGAGAGCATGTAATGCAAACATACACGGCATCACTAAGCAATCAGAAGCATTTATTAGCCCTGCAGTAGAGAAAAGCTAAAAGAGGAAGAGGGGGTTGTTGTGAAAAGCAAGAGGGTTGAAAAGCGAAGCACTGCGTATAGGCAGCCCGCTGCAGGCAGTATGTTATATTAACAGTGACACTAGCAGAGTGAAGTCTAAGGAATCCAATACACATGCACATCCTTACTGACACACACACACACACACACACACAGCCGTGCACACACACATGCAGAGCTGCAATGACCATGCTGGGACATTAGCGATGACATTGAGACCCAGACTAAACCGAGCCGATGGGGAGCGAGGGGAGGCATGCAGCAAGAGGGGTGGACGAACGGACTGAAGGAATGAAAAATAGCCATACAGAGATGTAGGTGAACGGGGGAAGCAGCAGAGGAGCGTGAGCTTGTCTCTAGGCAAAGAAACGCAGGAGGGGAGGCAGGGGGGGTGGGGAGGAGGGAGCAGAGTAAGCATAAGAACACAGGGATGAAAAATTGAACTGGAAGATCATGGGGTCAAAGAGGAGGTTTAAGAGAACAAAAATGATAAAGGAAGTGTGGAGGGGGGAGACAGCAAGTTAAGAGAAGCAAGGGAAAGTTAAGTGAGGAAAGGAAGGTAGGAATGAGCAAGGCATCGTGGCAGGAGAGGGAGCAGGCATATAGTATGAAGGAAGGAAACATACCAGGGGTACAAACCAAAACCACAAGTCATTCTGGTCTTTAATGAATCAGTGAGAATTTTAAATGTAGCGGGATTTTTTCTTGTACTGTCAAAATATCAAAGATTGATGCCTAGATTGAACTCTATGTACATACAGTATATAAAGACAGTATCTAGAATGAAGTTAAATTAAAGCTGAGTGAGAGTGAGGGAAGAAACGGGAGAAATTATGTCTGGATCAGGGTGGATTTGTGAATTAGATAAGGTGATGTTCAGGTATAAAATCTCTCATTACTAACTCACATTGTGCAGCCAAACATTGTTCAGTCTCACAGACATTTATTTTAAATGCTAGAGGAGATCTCAGAATTCCCAAAGATAAAAAAGTCAAGCTAAATTTCTGTGAATGTGTCGCTCAGTGTAAACATCATTTACAGTATCTGCGATGAAGAGCTTGAACAAGCTGATACAGAATCTACATTATTCATGATACTGTGTTTGAAATAAGATGGTGTTTTTTTCCAAAATTAAAGCCACTTAAGGGCAAACACAGGGAGCAGTGTGTAACTTCTTTGGCACTTTGCACAAACTCTTCGCACAATAACCAGCCAGCAAGTCAGACTGACTGGTGTTTTTTTGTTGTACCGTTGAACTCTTTGTGCCTTGGGAGATGGGAGGGGAAGAGAAGAACAGAGGGATAGAGGAGAGAGGGGAGAGAGAGATGCGGAGGGACAGAGGGAGAGACGAAGAAGGAAGGAAAAAGTTGGGAGGCCACCTGTCACAGAGGGGGCCCCCAATGATACTCGCAGCACTTCCTCCCCTTTCCTCCCCCCTTTCCCCCCTCCCTCCCCCCTGTCTCACCTGCGCCTCGTTCTCCTTCAGCAGCCTGCGCGTGCGTGCCCCCCCAGGGTCGTCGGTCACGTTCAGGATCACCACGCTCTTCTTCTCCCAGCCGATGAACGAGCCGTCCGTCAGGCCCTCCACCACAGACAGGAAGTCCTGGTAGCCATGATGACGCGTGGACACCACGGAAAAGGCTGTCCAGTCATACTCCTCCAGCACCTCAAAGATGACCTCTAATTGGAGGGCAGTAGAGGAGCTGAACTGGAGAAAGATGGAACCTGATTCCTGATTTGGGGAAGAGAGCAGCAGATTTGGTTTAAAATCTCCCTGTAAAAAAATGCACTCTCTGTAGTTGTACTGTCTAAAATACAGCTACAATACAGAGAGTAAGTAACAGACAGCATTTTCACTACAAAGAACTACAACTCTCCGGACTGCTCCATCTTTATGCACAACATCGAGGCATCACGGGGCTTGAAGTTTTTATGGAGCAGTAGCATTTGTGAAGCCGCAGGGCTAAAACAGCTAGGACTGTTGCACGAATTCTCCTATGACGTCCAGCAGGGAGTGTTTCTAAAAAATCTGTTCAGGGGATGGGAGGGGATGAAGACTAGGCGAGGGTACATCTTCAAAGGAAGTTCATCAAAGTGCTACAATTTAATTCCTCAAGAGTAAATGGTTAAAACAGTTATTTGTAAGCACAAATGCAATGTTTTTTTGTTTCTTTCTTCCACCCGTTCTGTGGTGAAAAGCATGTGACACTAGTTTCTCTTCTGCATACACGCCAATGTACAGCACACACACACTCTCTTATTCACTCACACACATACACATGTCTGCTCATTGCCGCCCTCCCAGGAACATCAGAGGCAGAGCGACAGCCCCAGTTGGTGCCATTTACAGATCAAACACTGCAGAGTTTCAGCAGATCAGCGACCCTGACCTTCAACTTCCCCTCCATCCCACCGGCACTTCCCCAAACCTTTTCTTCACAAAGAGGATGTGCAACATTGTGACATTGTAAATTGTTGTGGCAATGTAAGCAGCTCTCCCTTTCTACTTCATTCACAGTGCTGTCAATCCATACTGCCTCAGTATACAGCACACACCTAATTACCATTGTTTCACTCGCCAGTCCTCACATTTGGAGCTACACAATCGCACGTCTGGGACATCTGCCCTCTTGTATTTCTCTGATTCTCTCCACTCTCTGTGTCACACACACACACATGTTTGTATCACTATCCTTGTGGGGACACTCAACTGACATCATGCATTCCCTGGCCCCTTATCCTAGCCTTAACCATCACAAGTGAATGTCTAACCTAACCTTAATCTAATTGTAACTCTAACCCTAACCCTCAAAAAACAGTCTGGACCCATGGGGACCTCAATTTTGTCCCCATGGAGAGAGGATGTCCCCATGGGTTGGTGTGTTGTCAGATTAAAATGCCCACTGGGATATAAAAACAACACACACACACACACACACACACACACACAAACAAACATACCCACACACACATGTCTTCTTCACTCTCCCACCCCAACCCCTACCCCCCTCCTCCTACCTGTGGCATCCTCCCCAGCCCCGCTCCCCCTCCTACAGCCACTATGGGCAGTCCTGTTTGCGCAGAGACAAACTCCAGCATGGGGGCCAAAGGACCCCAGGCCGTGCGAGGTGGCCTCTCCTCTTCATAAACCAGACCCTGCAGGGGCCGCGCCGCCAGCAGCTCACACAGCTGGGACAGCACCGTCTTAGGACTACTGTCATTCACCTGAGGAAAGAAGACAAGGGGGGGGGGTAAAGATGGAGACAAATAGAGTTGACCAACTAGGGCAGTGTGTCATGACTTTGTGTTATTCATACAGAAAGTGTCTGTATCATGCATGACATGTATGGCTCACAATACAAGCTGTGGTCAAAGAGCAGAGCCCGCTCATTCAGCAGGGCCCACACAACAGCAGCCCATTCAGCTCAGATAATGGTGGCGAGTATGAATAATGGATGGTCATTGTTGTTCCCTTCCTTCAAGTAAGACTCAATGAGCAGTAGGTGGAGGAGACGGTGTCCAACCTGTAGCCAGATGACGTTAGCAGAGCCCCACTGGGTGACCACACTCTCCCCCAGGGAACCGTATACCCGGCCGAAGCCAGGGTAGAGCACCCTTCCCCCAGGCCCCGCCACCGCCGCCTCTGCCTGCACCGTAGCACCGGCGTGGATCACGGCGATGTTGAAGTTCATCATGGTCCCCGCATCACGCTCCCGTGGGCTGGGCCGGAGCAGGAGGTGGGGGGAGGCATCCACCAGACCTGCCCACTCTGCCAGGACCAATAGGAGAGAGAGAGTAGGTATGGCGACCATGGCAACCTGCCGAGGGGGGGAGGCAGATATATATCGCACTAAGAGAGGGTGCCTGAAAGAAAGAGAGACAGCCAGGAGTAGAGGAAGAGGGTGAAGAAGAAGAAGAAGAAGCAAGAGATTAAGTTAGACTCAGGTGGGGTTTTTTTCTCTTATGTCCTGAACAGAGGACATCAAATCAAATCAAGAGAGAAAAGGAAGGAGAACAGAAGAAGGAGGTGTAGACGGAGTGAGTGAGAGAAGGACGGAAACTGATCAGAAATTGTATACAGGCAAGACGGGGTAATGAATTCTGAATCCAATCATGGGGTAATAAAAGTTAGCTTTGGCTGGAGAGAAATACTGGACGAGGAGTACGGAATGCAGACGGGTGGGGGGGACAACAGGGGGAGGGAAAGGAAAGCAAGACAGAGAAGATGAAATGGGTGCTATTTAGGCTGCAGGCTGAGAAGGAACAGTATGAGGAAAAATAGAAACTGGCCGTTAGAGGGACGGAGGGTGAGAGGGAGAGAGAGTTAATAGCAGACAGAGACAAAGATGGGGGCGGAGGTGGTTATTGTGCTGCATGAATGATAACAACAATTAAGATCACTGTAAACACACTCACCCTCACACAGCTGCAGACACGTGCATGCAAACGTTTGAATTCTCNGTGTGTGTGTGTGTGTGTGTGTGTGTGTGTGTGTGTGTGTGTGTGTGTGTGTGTGTGGTGGGATGGGGGGGGCTACAGAGAAAAAGAGAGGAAGAAGGAGAGAGTGGTGGAATGAGTCGGAATGAGAGGGCGAATGAGGGAGGCAGATAGATACGGGTAAGAAAAAGAGATGGAGGTGTGGAGAGATAGGGAGAGACAGACCTGTTAGTAGGAGAGAGAGAAAAGGAGAATGTAATAATGAAGGGTAGAGGGAGAAAAACAGGGCTTTGTTGTTGTTTTTTGTTTTCTTTAAGGCAAGGAAGATGTGGCAGGAAGGAATGGGAAGGACACAGAGACAGGGAGAAAATGAGACCAAGCTGCAGGAGGAAGGAAAATCATATCATTTGGCGGAGCTGTATTCTATGGTGCTGAGCTCTGAGCCATTAACTCTTCGGCCTGTCACTGTATTTCACTCTCATGAGGTGTTTACGTTGCACTGCTCAACTAGCGTGTGCCATTCCATCACAGCAAGCCTTGTTGGGAGTGCGAACACAGTGTATTACTATATACAGTGGCCACTTCCCCTGCAGAGTGCACTGTGCCTATTATCGAATGTGCGTATGCAACATCTCGCCAAGGCGCGCCACAATAAAGCACAGTACAAGTAAATTATAATCAAATCCTCATCTAAATATATCTTACTATATAGTTCATTATGTGTTCCAATTCTGCAAACCAAATCATAAAACGCACGCAGTGGGCTCACAGCAAACACACACACACACACACAGAAGAGAAAGAGGGAGAGCAGGAGAGAGAAAGAGACGGAGATTACTGTTTCATTTGATTTGCTACCATAAATGAATCTTTTGTTAAAATGCAAATATTTTAGTATATTTTTTTTCTCTCTCTTCTAGCTTTAAAAACGATCCTCTCCAGTCTTCGGAGCCGCTTCTAATTCAGCGGAGTGTGTAATGCATGTATATTTGGAAAGGCACCGCCGACAACCCAGGGAATGTTTAAATCGGGATCAATTAGTCAGAAAGTGTATAGAAATCTGCTTTTCCTGAACACGATCCAAGGTAAAGAATCACTTAGTTACTGAGACATGAATAGTCATTTCTAGAACATGAGTGCTTCATTAGGAGAATTGCCAAGATCTGACTATTGCATGATATTGTATCATTAGGAAGATAATGTGTTAATTTTTGTTATTTGTGAAATATCAGGATTGTGTTCATCACCAGTACGATAAATCCTCTAATATATTCTTTTCTTGAGTGTGACTGCACCGACTACAAAAGAAAAAAGACAGAATTGAAAACAATTCAAATTTCATCAGAGTATTTTCTTTGATGATTCTTTTAGACTTTAAAACTTTGAATTTAATGTGGTGTGTTCACCTTCAATCATCATTTGCTGTCTGAATCACTGTCTCAGCACTAAAGTATTTGTACTGTACATTGTTGATCTCTCAATTTGTCAATCACTGTAATAAGCAGCTTACTGTATCTACAGTATAATGGGGTTTTTTTCTTCCACTGAGGCTGTTTAGTTTGTCTTTTCAAACAAAGAAAGTGGCATTTACAGCACCACAGAAGCTGGTGCACATGCCAGCGACTCTTAGAAGCAAACTAAAAACACCTTCAGGAATATTTACAGAGTACTTAAGAGCAGGAATATTCTCAGGCTGACAGAGACAGCTAATCAACAAGATGAGAGAGAGAAACATTTACACGGGCAAGCCAGTCTCCTCTTTCCCATCCAAGATTGCCAGTACTTCACAATCAAAACACACTCATATCTCTGCGTATACATTTCATTTACACTGCATCATGTGCTCACTGTGATTTCCACTGATTTCTGTAGGAACTGATGGCAACTGCTTGTGCAGCTCTTGCAACAACTTCTTGACTGGTTTGAAAAATATCAAAACAAGTTTGCAGGTTTGTGTCGCTGAAGGCGAATCAACTACTTTGACGGTATATCCTTCTATAGAGAATTAAACTGGGGCCTATATTATTCCCCCAAACACCAAAGAGAAAACTTGTATAGCCTCTAAACACAAAATGAAAAATTGATTCTTGGTGTCAGTGCGATGGTAGGAAAACAATCACAATGTTTTCGAGTTATCAGATCCCCTCCTTCCCCTTAACTGTATGTGCTACAGCTGCAGCGAGCGCCTGCAGTGACTCTGGAAGAGCGAGTCGCGAGAGAGCAGGGAGCCGCTCGGGGTGGAAGTCGGTTTTTGGCATCCTCGCCTCTCTGAGCCCCATCTCCCACTGAACTCCAATGGAGGCAGCGTGCCAGACCTTGTACTGCATCGGATCTGCTGGGGAAATGTGAATGGGGAAGGAGTCCGTGGAGTCTGGAGTGCGGAGTTGTGGAAGTGCAGTGTTCAGCGTTGTGTTCTGCCCACACCGGGGCTCTGCTGCTTCATTCCAGTCTGTCATGCAGAGTAATGGACCTGCTCCCTGCTGCCTATGGCACAGGCTGCACTGAATCAACGCAGGCAGTTTTCCACAGCCAACACAACACATCTGAAATCCATGCAGGCTAATATATAGTCTACTGTACGCCATTAGAAGAAATTGCAGCAGTCTCTGTGAGTCACTGTAAGTGCCTGGAATAAAAAAAACCTCCCCTGAAGATGAAGACTGCATTTTTTCTTCCATCTTTTCAATTCGTCCACATGTAAGACCACAATGTGCTCGAGAACACTGCTGCATGTAGCCTCTATAATTTCCTCGGGCTCATAGCTGTACTATGGTAGAAGATAAGATAAAGTAGCAGAACAGTGTGGTGCCCACTGTGTGCATATATGTGAGTGTATCAATGTCTGAGTGTGTGTGTGTGTGTGTCGTGCAGGGTAATATGGCAGTGTGGGGGAGCGGAGGAATGAAGAGAAGAGTGCAGCTGGAGCTCAATGCTCCTCGTGTTAATTGGCCCATACTTCAATCACAGCCACTGGAGTGTGTCCTCTCTGACGGAACATATCCTCTCTCCCTCTCTTTCTCCCTCTCCCAATCTCTCTCTCTGTCTTCCTCTCCCTCTCTCGCTCGGTCCTGCTGCACTTGTTCACCCACTCATCGACTCGCTCACACACTCTCACTTGACACACACACACACACACACAGAGAAATGAGCACGCTTGCAGACACACTCCCTCACTCAGTCTGTCTCACTCGCTCAGTCGGTCCCTTGATTTGGTCACTTGTTCATTCGTCTTTTCATTCATTCATTCAGTCGCCTCACTCTCACTTTCACTAACTCCTCTTCCCTCTCTCTTTCTCCCACAACTCCTTGCCTGTTTCTCCTCCAGCCCTTTCCCATTCTTTCCTTCCACACGTCTTTGTCCTGTACTTCTTTCACTCTCTACTTCCTCCCCTCCTTCACTTCCTCTCTCTGCCTATCTCTCTCTTTCTCTCTCTTTGATCCCTGTCGAGTAGAAGAGCCACCAGGCAGGCAGGCGGCTCTTGTTCCCATTGTGCATAGTGTGCAGAGTGATGGGTGAGCAGCGCAGCGTGCAGCAGCAGGCCGTACAGTGCTGTGTGTTTTTACTGCATGGCTGTAAACAGCAGTAGTAAAGCCTGCTGCTGCTGCCGCTGCCTCCCTCGGACTGGATCGCTGTGGCTATCATAAGCCGTTCTGGTGACAAAGTCAGAGCCATCGATCAAACCTTCGTGACACCGCTTCCTTGCAGGGAAACGCAACACACGGTACTTGTGAATTACACATGCCACAGGCTGATAACCAGATCAGAACTGGTCGCTTTCAACGTGACGCTGTTTTTTTTTATGTGAAACAGTTAAAGCTGAGGAGACAGCTGATAGGGAAAATGAAAATGAGTTATGGTTAACAAATCTAAAACAAATAGAAGAGACTTGCACACACACAGGAATGCAACTCTGCAAAGCTGTGTTTTTTTAATGCAAGAAAATGATTAAAATGGCAGCTCTTCTTTCTGTTTAACAAATAAATACTGGAAAAGGTGTAAATGAAACAACCTCCAGCCCTTTGCAGTCGCTACCTGTGAATGCAAAAAAATATTATTTCACATAAACTGCACTGTTAGAGGAGAGGGGAGAGTAAACTCTCTACTGGCTCTGCATGACGCTCGTACAGCTGGTAGTCTCCATTTGTCCTCTCTGTATTTTGTAACCTTTTACAAGAGCAAAATGAAACAGTCACCTTGACATCTCACTTTGATGTTTCTTCACAGCAAAAATGGCATTTCATTCCTGACATTTCAAGTCCCTATAATTTCCATGTGGTTGTACAAAACGTGTCTTACTCCAAGGTTCAGAGTATCTTGCCTTTAATTCAAACGTTTTTTCATGGGTTATGATTAAACACTTCTGCCAAGAGACAGTGTCAATTAATTGGACTTCACTTCTGTACATTCAGGGGATAAATTTCATTACTTGAATGGGAGGACACTCCTTGTTTCTCTTCCCTCTATGGATTGATGGAAATGAGATGAAGCTGACCCTGGACCCCTGCCACAGTGTAGCACTGACAATTCTCTGACCTCATTTCTTAACAAAAAAGAAAATGTCTTCGTCCTACAACCCACTGCGGTTTCTGGCACACCAGACACGAAAAAGCAGTGACTGGAAAACACACCCATTACAGATGATTATTACTGAAATATTTGACATTACCACGTCTCATCTCTCTAACTCATAGCATTCAGCTCAGGGTATATAATTACCTAAGTGGAGAATGTGTTTAATTTTGATTTAATACAACCTCGCGCATGTCGAGTAATTGCAGTGATGCTCAAATATGAACTCGTGTAACCTGAGGGGAAAAAATCAGCTGATAAAAATATAGGCCTGTCAGTTGTTTCGCTTTGTTTTGTAACACAGCCTGGACATCTTGAATTATTCACTGTGTGTGTGTGTGTGTGTGTGTGCGTATTTGTCTGTGTGTGTCTATAAGTGTGTTATCTTTCAACCTCCTGTCATTCATTTAATCCTCAGGACATTGAAAGCTCGCGCGCGCGCGCGCGCGCGCACACACACACACACACACACACACACACACACACACACACACACACACACACAATATTAAACAGACTGCATGAACATCAATTTGTGTATGAATGATGCACAGAAATATTTCAATACTGTCTCTATTTTATCTTTCCTTTCCTCTACACAGACACACACACACCTACACACACACATCCATTCAGAAAACATCAGGACAAATGGTTTATGACTCTCATGAGTGTTCAGACATAAATATCAGTAAGGTCGCATGCTTTAATGTGGAAAGGCCAGTGTCTAGGGATCTTGGAATTCACATGTCAGAGTGTAGGGTATTATTTCAATAAGCTTAACTGGCAGAGACTGACTCAACTTGAATGAATAAAAATGTTCTGTAAAGAGACACAGTTTGTATGCCCACTGCCAATGCTTGTACAGTATAAGCGTTTATGTTAAGGCTGGCCAAGGAGTAAGAATATTTCATTTCCCCACCTCTACACCTGACATCTAATACAGCAAGGAGCAGAGGTCTGCAGCGCTGCTTCCTGGCCAGCCCCCTCTGCTCCCAGGTTGACTGTAATACCACATAATTTACTGGGTTTAATGTACATATAAATTGTTTTCTGTCGTTGCTTTTCTTCCCAAATCCTCTGTCAAGATGTCCTCACAACGCACGACCTGAGGGATTATCTTATTATGTTTGTTTTAAAAGCAATAATTTCTCACTGCTCAACCTTTTACAGGCATCCAGAAACTCTGAGGGCTTTGCGTTTGGGGAAAATAGCTTCAATATCACAGCGCTATCAGTGCAGCGAAATCATCTAAGAAAAAACATGCATTCGCGCTGTGCATTTACATAATGTACTGTACATTCATGAATGAAATGCTTGGCTGATTGTTGTTTTTTGTTTTTTTAAATATGCATTGAGATTGAAATCAGGAACAAATTGGATGAGAGATTTTGAGCAGACGTGATAAGACGGTGGTTATAAGACTGGGAATATTCAGAATTTAGTAGAATTATGTGACAGCACTGAACAAACACTGCGTTTTTACAATGACATTAAAGGGATTATTTCTCATTCCAATCTCGAGCCAGTCGTCACAAAGCCACAGTGTTGCTCCACTTTGCTTGCACCAGCGCTTATATTAATTCCCTCATTGATTGGCCAGACACTGGGATCACCTAGCCAGATCTAAATCAGTCACTAATTAAAAGAGCAAGATGAAAAGCAGCCGACACTGCAGCCCTTCAGGACCTTTAAGGTGAAACATTCTGTAACAACTACAAACTAGGAAGCTGCTCGAGACTCTCGGAAGGAGAAAAAAAAAAAGCACACAGCTCTGCATAGTAATGATTCACAATCTTATTCTGAGGATAAACAGATTAAACTGGTATGGGAAACCTTTGCTGATGACTATCATGCCTTTGTACAAGGTCACACACAGGCAGGTGCACACACACATGCACACAAGCACAAGTGCATGTACAGACTTTGCACGTATGGATGAATGCATGCAGACACTCTCACGTGTCACACTTACACGTTACACACGCCAATGTTCAATAAAATTTTGAATGAGAGAGAATCAGTGAGCAAAGACTCAGGTGCCACATGTTGCTGAGGTCGAGCTGGATTCTGTCTGCTTGAAATCTAATTCTGCGGTGTTACAATGTTGTGTACAGGTCTGAGTTCACAGCACATCTGGCTCTGCCCCCGCTCATAACCAGAGGTGTTAGAAACACTTCTGTCAGCCTATCCTATAAATGTTGGTGGATCAGTCTGGCTCAGGAAGTGCACTCCCATGCAGACAGAAGTCCAACAGGGGAGAGGAATTTAAGGATTGAGACTAGAGAAGGGTTTTTTTAATGGAGCCTCAGATGATTTTCGAGAGTAAAAGGCGATGAGATGTTAGGGAAGAGGATGTCAGAACCCCGCGCTGTTGTCTCCACACAAAACAAACAAATCCAGAAGTAATGCTGTGATGTTTGTTTCACAGCAGTAAATATAAAATATCTGTCTTCTCCTGTTTTTTTTAAAGTCTTGACACATGAAGCACCAGAATCTCATCAAAGAGGTGCTCAGTAGTTTGAGATGGTCACAGTTCTTTATGATGGCTTCACATCAAATTGTACAGAACGTAATTACGAGCAGCCAGGAGGGAAAAACTGTCCTGTCATGAGATATCAGAAATTTCTGACAGCTGTGATTTTCTACTTGGGAAAAAAAAAAGTGGCAAAATGGCTGTTGCATCTAAATAAAATCCATATTAACACTTATACATTCAATTACACTCTTTGCCTCTAATTAACTTTGTATGTGTTTGACAAAAAATAAATATCTAATTTAGGTATCATTTTATTTATCTGGTGTAACCAAGTTGTAGCAACGAGAGGTTTTCCTGATTTATCCACTCTGACAATATGTGTACATGAATGCAGCATTAGTAGTGCACGAACACATTATTAAGTCTCCGAAACCACACAAAAGGGCAAACAACACATGAGCATGATAAATGAAGGCACATGCACACAAACAGTACCTCCTCAAAAAGTAGTGCATCATCACAAAAAGCACTACCTACAGACAGTTGTGTGATGGGAACAGTAATCAGCAGTCGCAATATTTGGGCATAGATGACTCAGAGCATCCAGTGCCAACGATTGATCCTCTTGCTATTTCCCATTACTGCTTGGTGCAAAATGTGTCAATGAGTGTCTCTATTTCCCAAAGCTGAAGCCTTTGCTAGAGAATATGCTACAGTTAACACTGAACAGATCACATAACAATCAAAGTCGATGAGCCCGATCAGCACCAGACCAAGGTTGGGGTCATTTATTGGCTCATTAGAAAATATTTGATTGAAATTGCTATTACGTAATTGAAAAGAGAGCATTCACTTCTAATCAACTTTCAGGAGATAGAGTGAATAAGGCTTTGATGAGAGAAAAAAATGCCCAATTTGAATAATGAAAACTCACAGCCTGAAATGAGAACAAATGAATACCTGCGTTTCAAGCATATTGTATGTTTCCTTCTCTTCTGTGTCAAAAACCGGGAGAGGCTCAGCAAGACTGTCTCAAATCACAAGGCCCGTTTTAGAAGCTGGAGCTATTTACATGCAGACATGAAGCACATTAAAACAAGTGCAGGAACATCAAACTATCTTCATCAGAGGCTTTCTTCCATCTGCGTGCTGACGTTCTCTCATCCTTCCTTGTCTTTCTCTCCGTGTCGTACCGTAGATAACACGCTGTGCAAATTCCATTCAGGTGCAAACGCACATATTTGCATTTGTAACAGCTGTATAGTCGGCACCTGTTTATGAAGGAATTCCACATTTAAACTTGAAAGAAAATAGAGCAAAGCTATTTTTATATGAAGCGATAAGGCAATAAAACAGATTCAACTTTGCACCTGGTACCTGCACCTAGTAAATCCGGCACAGTCACTCCAGTACAAAGCCTGCTATAAATGCCAGCTGCTGGGTTCTTTGAGAGGAGAATGACAAAGGGTTTTAACAAAGCTGGCCCTACATGCAGCGCTGGGAAGTCTCACAGATCAGGAGGCATGACACAGCAGCCCAGGGTGACATGCGACATGGGCCGCAGACACAGGCTAACATAGTTTTTATAAATGCTCCCATTTCCTCTTTTTAATAACCACTTATGCTGTCATTTCCTGCCCCATCCATCATCATGAAGGAGCGCACCACACTGCTGCAAAACGCTGCGGACCGCAAAGCATTCCTGCACATCTCCCCATCCTCTTTCGCTAGTTCTCCTCATCCTCCATTCCTCTGTTGTGTGTGTGTGTGCGCTCAAATGTATATGTACAGTACAGTGTCTGCAAGTGCGTGGATCCCATGGGCAAGGTCTCAAGGTCCTCTCTCATCCAAAACTGTGACTGGTGTGTGTGCTTGAGCGCAAATGCTATTCATTGTGTGTGTATTTTTGGGTATGCTCTGGGTGCTTGTGTGTGTGTGTGTGTGTGTGTGTGTCTGTCTCTCTACATACCCATGGGTATCTGCCTAAATGTACTTTCTGAGAGTGTGTGTGACTGTGTATTGCATGCAGCCATGTGAAGCTGTGTGCCTGCTAGCTGCCTCCAGACTTGTATTCCCAAAACAAGCCGCAGGGTTTTGGCTCAGGTTTGTGTGTGTGCGTGTGTGTGTGCGCACCTGTTTGATAGCGACTGTGTGCAAGGAGTGCGAGTTAAATTCTCCCTCACTGTTGTCTGTGCTTTCATACCTGTCTGTGTGATTTTGTTTATGAACTTGTCTGTCTGCCAGCCCGTCCATCTGTCTGTCTGCCTCCATCTCCACCTGTTTGTTAAATCACTTCCTGTCTTTCCATCTACAGTGTGTGTTTGACTGTCTTTGCTCGTCCTGGTCCAGAGTTGGGCTGTAACAGAGCTGGGGGCGGCACCTCAAGGTTGCCAATCCACAGCAGCTGCCACCTCACTGAAAATAAACTCTTAGATATGAAGTTAAGACAGAAATTCAGTGAAGTTTCTACAGCATGATGATTTTGTTTTCATATAGATTATTGTCATACTGAACCATATTTTGTCCTGAAAAACTGCAATTTCATCACACCCAAAGCAGCAACGGAACCTCCTTCAGTAACTGGATACTAATACAGTATGTGCTTTTCTCTTTTTCTCACAGACACATGACTCTCTGAAAACTTCAGTCTTTCATGCAACTTGTCATAAGGCAATGCATCATAATGTCACCATCACATCTAATTAGTGGTAGGTACTTTGAATGGTTACTGATAGCTTGGCAGCTGTGACAGTAGCCATCAGAAGAGATTTGCTGTACCTTCACTTATGTTAAGCTTCTTGCTAATGTTAAGATCATGTTCAAATCAGAATGTACTAAAACTATTAAGTATAACTTTTTTGTTCAACATTACTTTACTTTTGCATGATTTAAACACATTTAAATGCATACAGGAAGTAAAGGAGTTCATGAGTCTTCTCTACCTCTTATCTACCTACTACTGTGTGCAGGGCTGCAACTAACATTGTTTTCATTACTGATTAATCTGTAGATGATTCATTGTTCAGTCAAATTCATAAATGATAAAAAAAACCTTTCTGTCTGTCATCAAATGTTTTAGGGTTTTTTTCAACCAACAGTCCAGAGATAGAAGATATTTATTTTACAATTATAGAAAACAGAGAAAAAGCTGAAAATTATCACACTGGAAGAAGCTGGAGTTTTTGCTTGTTGTCTGAAAATATTAAATCAAATATCAAAATCGTTGCTGTTTTTTATTCTGTCAATTGACCAATCAATTAGTCAATGAGGTCTGATTCACTTAATACACATCAGGAATCAAACCATACTGGCTTTGTCACTCAAGCAATTCTGAATTTTAATACTTTTGGAGAACTGAATTGTTATATTTTCACTCTCAGACAAAACATATCAACTGTTTTACATTTATTTAAACTATCTATTCACATATTATATTTACCAATAAAGGTTTAGTTGTAAGGCCTCACTGAACTGTGGGTTTTTTTTGCCCTTATTGATGTTTACTGTCATTCAAAGTGCTTCATTCAAAAACAAAGTCAGTTCATGCATTAAATAAGGCTACAGGGTGCAATTTAGATTTCAGTACAATTTAGTACTTAATTTTAGTGAAGAGTCAATCTGATAAATTGTGTCCCCTGCTGGTTTCAATAGAGGCCTCCACTCGTGAAATTATATGGATTTCTCAAAAGAGTCATAGATGTCATTGGAGAAAGTATATATTTGTAGTTAATAAGTTTTATTTTTTTCTAAGAATTTTTTGCAACATACTGCTACACTCCCAATTACTGCAACAAATCTGGAAGAGATGCAACACAGTGACTCTCCATTTAACAGGTCAACAGCATGATCCTCTCCCTTGTTGGTCTTTATGGTCCTAGGTCTTTCTGTGTATGTGTAATTGATGAAAACATCCCATGTCACGTGACAGCCCACCATCACCGCAAGTACTCAATTCTTTGCTCCTGGCTGCTCCAAACTAAAGTGAATATGCAACACATCTATCAATACAGCCCGGAGAAGGGTCCAGAGAAGAAAGCTGGGAGAGGGGAGTACTGTAATCGCTCCAAAATACCAGCCTCTGATCTTGTTAAAGACTAATTGATGTTCTATGTTAACGAGCTTTACCTTAATTAGTGGTATTAACAAGAACACTGGGTGCAACGTGTGGAGAGAGGGGTGGGAGAGGGGCCTGGGTGGGTGGCAGGATTGAGGAAACTATCCACTAATGTTGCATCAAACTGCTGATGAAAGGGGAGGCGGGAGAATGAGAGGGAAAAGGAGACTGTGCAGAGGAAGTCACAGGTTGCAGGGGTGAGAGAAGAGACGGAAAGGATCGAGGCAAGCAAGAAGCTGGGATTGGCAGAAGAAAAGAGAAGACGAGCGAGGGGGGGTGGGGGTGTTGAGTTAAGCTTGAAGGTTTTCTGTGCAAAAGTCGATGAATCAATGAGGTGAAATTGATGAAGAGCAGGGGGCTGGAGAAAACAAGCACACAAATGTTGACTCTATTCCTCTCATCTCTTCTCCAGTGCCTTCCAACCATGTCCCCCTCTGATATTCAATTCCAACCAGCCCTCTCTCGCTCGCCCCTTCGTTCTGCTGCCTTTCCAATCTCTCACCCCGGCTCTCCCCTCATGCCTTCTCTCCACCTCCTCCTCCTCACACCTTCTCTCATCTCTCGCTCCCTCCACACCTTCTGTCTCTCTCATCACCCTCTCACCCTCCCCTCCTGTCTACCCCTACTCACAGCTGGTACAGTACAGATCTCTCTGGGCAACTGTACGACAGATCGGCGGAGAAGGGGGCTCTGCTGACACCGAAGGCAACACTTTACGGGCAGCAGTGCATGCAGTACGCTGCTGCAGTATGCCTGTGTGTAAATTTCACAGGGCTTGCGAGATAAACTGCACAGAGCACGTCACCTGTGGGTGAAAGAGCTGATTGAAATGGATATCAGCTCGAGAACTCAGCTGAGGGAGAGGAGAGAGACACCAAACACCCCACAGAAATGGGAAAACAAACAACACATTAATTCCAATTTCTATCTGGATAAATGCATTCGCTGGTCTCCCCATGCAGGCCAATGAATTTGATCCTGCACTTCCAATCACTGCAGCAAATCTGGAAGAGAAGCAACACAGTGGCTCTCCATTTTACAGGTCAACAGCATGATCCTCTCCCTTGGTGGTCTCTATGGTCCAAGGCCTTTCTGTGTATGTGTGTTTGTGTGTGTGTGTTTTCCAGTGTTGCTGTTTGTGTCTGTTATTCTCTTCTATTAAAGTACTGCAAGGCAAAAACAAAAGTTATTTGAGCACCCAAAGGAGGAAGAGGAGGGGGTGCAAATTTAGGAATCTACCTACAAAGTGAACACACACACACACACACACACACACATACACACACACTCCTTCACCCAGCTGGAAACACAAAAAGAGAAAAACCTCTTCCAGCTGTCTGAGAGTGTTTGAGCCCGGTGGGGAAGATTCCTCGGTGGCAACAGAGGGATAACTGTATACTGCCATACGCCCAAATATTCAGCGTATCGCGATATAAATAGATCAAGAGGGGAGAAACTGATCGGCAATCTTGCGGGTTTCTGTGCTTCTATGAGACGACACACACATGCACACACACTGACCACGCAGCCTGAGCAAATGAGCATCAACAGATATGATCACCTCAATTAATGCATCTGCAGCAGAGTGAGGGTGAAACCTGCAGCCGGTGTTTGAAGACTTAAACTCTGTCTTTATAAATAATGCATTGCATATTCCTGGCAGACAAAATCACAGCCTAAAGGTTTAGTCTATATGATTCCCTGAACTGCCGGTAATCTGTGTGTGTGATGGGAATATGGTGAGGAACCTATGCGTAAAGGGCGCAAAGAGGCTCGTGAGTTTCCAGGCGCAGCAATGACAGAGGGGTCAAAGCCCCGGTGCGCCGGCCGCCTCCACCTCTCCATCCCCGGCCATCCGTCTCTCCATCACCGGATGCCGACACCCGAGCCCCCCGCTCCCGTCTCAAAGACGCGCAGCAGCCCCTCACCGCAATTAATCCAACAGACCCTCGTGCGTGTGTGCGCGTGCAGAAAAAAATGCCTCTGCACTGCAAAGAGCGTTCAAATATATGTACTTACTGTTTCTCAGCAGCCTGTCCCCCCTCTTTTCCTGCGTCCCTCCATCCTTTTTCACATCCTTCCTTTCTGAGGTATCCGTTTTGCGGGTGTTCCCCCCCCGCACCGCACCGCACCGCGCGCCGCCACCGCCGCACGCGCACACAGACACGCACACACGGGCTGGGGGGAAAAATATCTATCTAATTATAAATATATATATGTTCTACATGAATTCAATTTCTCCGATCTCTCTCTTCACCTCTCTCCCTCCCTCTCTCCTCTCCTCTCTCTCTCTCCCCCTCTTTCCCTGTTCTTTTGTTAAAATTCAGTATATGCGCCCCGTCACCTAGCAACCGTCAACCTCCCTCCCTCCCTCTCTCCTCCCTTACCCCCTCCCCTCCCCTCCCTCCCTCCCTCATCACTGGCGACACGTGTTGAATGCTAAACTTAGCGGTCCGGAATAAAATTAATAAAGGGATGGACGCACTCTACTCCCCCACCCCCCCTTCTCTCTCTTTCACTCTTGCGCGTATCATACTGCAATATAAATATTTACTAGAACCACTCAGCCCTCTCATCCCCCCTCCTCCTCTTCAACCACCCTCCTCCCCTGCGTCCCTCCGCATTTCCCCCCTCCCTCCCTCCTCCCCTCCATCCATCCATCCATCCATCTCTGGCTCCCTCCCTCGCCGTCCTGCCTCTTCTCCTCCTGCCTCCTCTATCGCCTCTTTCTGCTTCTCCAAGCAAAACGGAGGCGCCACACCAGCGTCTGTGGATCCACATGTGAGTGTCACCCTGCCCGGTGCTGCTTTTTTTTTTCTTTGCATGGAGAGCTGCAGAGAGAGCGTGCAAGCGTGTGTGTGTGTGTGTATGTGTGTGTGTGTGTATGTGCGCGCGCCCGCGAGTGCATGAGAAATCCATACCACAGTAGCATGTCATTGACCGTGTGTGTGCAGTTTGCAGCATCACAACACTGCAGCTCTGTGAAATATTTATATTTGAGTAACTTTTTATAGTGAGGAGACCTGATACACTGAGGTGTGTTTTGTTTACAATGCTCTTTTATTCAAAGATGCATCTCTGGGGGGTGAAGTATATTAAATTTGGGATGTGTTGTTAGCTTCCTCTAAGTCATCCTGCCTGTTCTCTTCCTCTGTGTGCAGCCTGGGATCAGCACTAATCAATAAGCAATAGTTAGCTTCAAATCATCACCAGGCTACTCAGTAAATGATCTTATGATTGGGGTTTAACCTTTTCATCAGAGAAATACACACATACTGTATATATACACACGCATACAGTATAACACACAGGGACACACATACAGACCTAGTCCTTTGGAATAACAACTGCTTTAGGACAAGCAGGGCAAAGGTCTTGGTGTATTGATAGAAATGTGTCTCGCCCCTAGAGGTTTGGTAAATGATGGACGCGCACCTCAGTTCCATCTAACTGAACGGCCATCAATATGAGGCCAACTCCACACACGCTGGAGAAGCCACACACAAGTATCGTGTATATGAACGTGTGTGTGTGTGTGTGTGTGTGTGTGTGTGTGTGTTGCGTGCACTCGGATCAATGCCTCGAGGCGATGTCCCCTTTATAAGACTCTGAAAGATTTGTCCCATGGAACCCACATCACTCTTTCAAACACAGTCATCATTAAACGTACTACAAGGCAGGGGCGCACTGGCAGCAGAAAGCAGCCGGGAATTTGCTGTCACTCGACCCCAGTTTGATGCACCAAATTCGACCTGACACTTTAGTCCAACCTTGACATGGGCAAATACATATGTGGTGTGTTACGCAAAATACTTGTCTTTCTTCTGTTTCAGCAATAAATAACTTAAAGTGAACCAGAACTCACGGCTTATTGCTAAATTACCTTTTAAAGGAAGGAGTTTTGTTCTTGAGAGAATTTTGTTTTTGATGTTAATTATTGTTTTGGGGCGAGATCAGCTCAAAGAGACAAAGAAAAGAATCGACCGAAGAACAAAAATAACTAAAGGGATACTGATAGAGATGAAAACATGAATCAACCTTGGGCAGTCATTCAACAGATTAAGAGAACTGTGGGAATTGAAAGGATTCAAAGCTGAGCTTCAATTGGCCCTCCTTGTTGAGAACTTTAGCTTTTTCTATACAAGGACTATTACCAGCAACCAAATCTGTTAGTTGTAGAATTACATGACCTCGATGTATGAACGGTACTAAAACGAACTTTACTTTGTTTCACCATTATCTTAATACAGTCATTAGTCTTTCATAGCCACAAATAGAAACATCACCTCATTGCTGTGCCTCTTGCAAACTGCTGTGTTTGAAAAAGAAAAATATTGTTATTATAAGTTGCATGTGTCTTTCATTCGCTTCCACAACAAACACAAGCGCAAGCAGATCAAGGTCTATTTGACAGGAGGTGGGTGAAAGATTTCCACTTTTGCTCACAGGGGACAACAAAATCAACACAAAATAAAAAGTTCCTTATAGTTGCTTTAAGCTCGCCTCTTGATGCCTACAGGTCACTACACAGTATCAGTGTGAGTGTGTGTGTGTGTGTGTGTGTGTGTGTGTCACCCTGACAACATTGTACTTGGAAATTTTAGCTTTTACATCCAAAACATATTTTCAAAAAAGCATATTTCCAGTCATACGGATCATTTTGGTATAATCAATGACTCTTGAGATGTCTGTTTCCATCCTACAATAGAGCTTAAGAAAATTTCTCTTGTGGTGCTTAAAGCATAGAAAAATTCTGATTAAAAAAATTAACTGCAACATCTCTTCCCAAAATCATTGGCCTCATTACTCAGGATAATCCATTTAACAAGCTGTCAACAGTTGTCATAGTTTTCATATTTCCTCGGTAAAAAGTAATTCCAATTTTTAAGAAAACCCTCTTGACAGGGAGGCAGAAATCTCAGGGATGGATATCTTAAAACCTGGGAAAATACAATTGAAACTATCTATCTGGCTAAATATTATTAGAGGTAAAATAGAAAACACGTTATGTTCTTAATCTCCTATAAAGTTGGATTTTACAGGTGGGCTTTAAAATTACACATCCACATATGCAAGCATGTAGGCTTTACAATGTGTATACAGGAGAACAGACGAGAAGCAAGTATGGATGATTCTACTGAGTACTTGGTCAATTAACCAAGTAAATGCAAAAATAGTATAAAGTGTCCATCGCAATTTCCTAAATCCCAAGAAGACATCTTCGCTCTAGTTTGGTCCAAAGATACTCAATTTATAATGCAATGATGTAAAAACAGAGAAAGCCAGCAAATCTGAAAAGCTTGAAAACAGATTTAAATGATTAATTCATTATTAAAATAGTCGCTCATTTTGACACGCACACCAGTTTCCACCTGGTCGTTTCCACGCGGCCTGTTTTGTAATGGAATGATGCTGTATTAACAAACAATTAAAAAAACACAAAATGCTGCTAGTTGCTCTGCATGTACACTGATCTATGGTCAGTTTTAGGCCCATATGGTAATAAAGGTTCGGATGTAGGGCGATTAAGCTGATCTGTGCGTCCCGGCCCAGTGATTAGGCTCCAGATGGTATAGAGGGGCTGGTGGGCGCTGATTCTGGGCCATACGATTTGTGATAAGGGATCCATATCTGGTTCAGTGGTGCGTTCACTGTTGCTGCTGTGGTATTAATAGGCCAGATACACATCAGCTATTCATATTTTCTGCTACGGGAAAAGGTGAACCAGCCGCTGTACTCTTCATATTCCTCTTGTTATCTGCATTTGCCACGTGCATTCATCTTCATTTGCATTTATCAATCAATTCATCATCACAGCTCGCCCGTGTGCTCCCCCACCCCACACTCCTTCTTCCTTCCTGTCTGGATGGCGGTCTCGCTGTTTTGCCTGGGGCCTATGGAGATATTGGAGTGGTAACATTAGGGTTTATGAGGCATGTGATGGTATGCGTCACCACTGTATTTACTCCACAGCGTGTGTCGGTATGTTTCTGTTGCGCTCAAAGACCTGCAATGTCTGAGTACATTTACATGATAGTTACAGTGCAGGACCGTGTTCTCCTGTTGTTGTTAATAAAGGTTGGACGTATGATTGAGGCACAATGCTTTGCTCATGTCGGTTTGTTTTCTCAGTTCCACTTACTGTCTGTGAGAGCGTGTGTGTGTGTGTGTGTGTGTGTGTGTTTATGTGTGGGGGAGTGAGAGAGACAATTTGAATTTTGTTGTTTGGTCTAATCTGATGTGACTGTGCTCCCCTATCTCTATTTACGCATCTGTTTAGCTCTGAGCTAACAATCAAACAATAAGGTTTTCTCTCTCTCTCTCCCTCCCGCTTTCTCTCTCTCTCTACACAAATACACATATACTGTGTACACAGATGCACAGAAACACGAGGGTGCACTTGAGTTGGAATTCTGAACCCCGTGACAACATTTCTATAGATATTATCCTTTCTTTATGTTTGTTAAAATAAAAGGAAAGAAAATATCAAATGTAGATTTGATAGATTATAAATGTATAATTATTCATTGTTATTGCAACAAGTGGAAATTTAAGTATTTACATCCTTTACTTAATTAAAAGTACTAATGGCACACTGCTAAAGTACTACACTGTAAAAAAAAAGAAGAAGAAGAAGAAGAAAAATAAAGAAAAATAATTAACACAGCAAATCCACACATTTGAGAAGCTTACTGATGAGTAACATTTGTACTGTCAGGTCAGTCTCTATTTTGATGAATAATTAAACACCATCTGTATTTTACTAAAAGTACAGGTACCCAGGAGCAGACAGTGGTGGCATGGGGTTTGCTTTACAAACAATCCTTCTAACCATCTCATTATACCCAGAAAATGAGATCACAAAGAGGTGTGTGGATGTTTCATCTGAACTATCCTGTAACTGTTTGTACTCAGTTACTTTCCACCACTGATCACTACTAACATTTCAGATGCTGAAACAATGCATTATCAGTAATGACAAGTGGTTGATAAATCTTGCTACTCGATTAATTGTTTAGTTTACCTCCAGAACTAGTGAATTGTCTTCATGACAATTTCCCAGGCAAAGTCCTCAAAAGAGTCCAAAAACCAGAGAGATTCAGTTTACAATATATTGAACAAAGAAATGCAACAAATCCACATATTGGAGGAGCTAGAAGATTCAAACTAATTGATCAATCTACTAATCGACAGCTCTACACTCACCACTCAATAAGTTCACCACATGTTGATGAAGCTTCCTGAGGATCTGACATTAGCTCCTTTTGTAACTCTATTTGTTGTGAATTTGTTTGTGAATCAGCCATTTCCTCTCCATCAGAGGTGGAAAGTAACTAAGTACATTTACTATATTTAAGAACAACTTGAGCATTTTCATTTCATAACACTTTTACTCAAGAGGAAATTCTCCACTTTTTACTTGTTTATAAAATATGATGCATTATTATATATAAACTACTCAGCAGCATTTACAGTGGTTAATATTAGCTTCATCATTACCAATTACAATAAGAGGCCATATTCCTGCATTGAGATATATTTCTTTGGGTACATTTTGCTAACAAAACTTAAGCACTTATATGGGACTTTTTAAACAGGAGGGTATAGGTACTTATTCTTGATTAAAAGACTCCGAATACTTTATCCACCACTTCCCTGTTGTTCATGCGCTATTCCACCATCTGGAGCTTGCAAGTTGTCTGCTTAATAGCTTTGTTTTCACTTTTTATTTTATTGAAAAATCCAACCCAGAAGACGAATAATAAAGACAGATTGATGGCCCTGCAGCTTAAACAGTCAACACAGTAAACTAAACAAATGCTACAAAAGACTCCCACAAACAGAAGTGATGAAGGTGCATGTTCATCCAGAAGCTGTTTTGACTTTTCAGTGACATGAAATGCGACAAGTATTTGAGAAACTGTAATTTCCCCAACAAGGGAATTTGATTTTCTAAAGAAACGACAACAAGTGGAAGCAGGAGAAACTGAGAAACATTTTGCTCGGTGTCCCAGATAGTGAATGTTTGGAAGATTATGTTAATTTCACTATATACATTGATGTTTGCTGTAGATTAAGGCTTATTTATATTTACCACTTCAACAATATTCATCACATAATGCCATCACTAAACCGTCCTAACTTTACATCCTCACACACATGTTGTACACAAGTAATTCAAAGTGCAGTTAAAGAGGCTGATTAACACAGAGAAAAGATCCTTTTATGGTTTAATGTCGCTGGTTTCCTGCCATGTCTGCAGGGAACTGTAACACGAAAAGACAGGTACAAAGAAGTTGACCACAAGGAGTGAGAGACTGCGGGGTTGTGAGAGGTTTCTAGTGTCTCAGAGGACTGGTGTCAGACTGGCAGTAGGCTCTATCTGAAATTGAATTTGGCATGTTCCCACTGGCCAAATGGTGGTTTTGAGTGCCACATTCGACTTTGATTGCTGCAGCGAGTGAGGGCTGGTCCGCTGAACTCGTTCGCTGAAATACGTCATGTGATGTTTTTATTTTAAATTTCCAGCTCTGTTGTTTCCTCTCACTGTGACTGGCAAGTTCCTCCATCTGGCGTGGATGTCGTTAAACAAACAGACCTCGAGCCGCAGGGAATATACTGAGATTTCCACACGGTGCTGCATTAAACAAACGTTTGTGTGAACTCACCGAATTTTATTTTCTCTGGGAGAATAGCATCGCTGCTGGGATGACGATCTGAGCCTGAACGGACTGTGTGGTATTAACATTAAAGACATGACGCTTTGACATAGAGCATGGTGGAGAGCTGGTTAGATGAGATGGAGACGGGGAAGAGTGGGGAAGGGTAAAGAAGAGTCGAGGGGCCACAGAGCGCTGCCATGTTTTTAAAAGAGCTTGAGATGGCTTTTTCAACGTTCCTTCAAATTCCTTCACCTTGCATACTAGACTCTATGTGTGCATTTACTTTGCATTCAGTTGCTGAGTCTATCTCTTTCCCTTTTCCTCACGCTCTCGCACATTGGGCAGAAAGTGAGGGAAAGAGGCAATTGAATTTCCTTTCAGCAGCGGTGTGTGGAATAGGAAAAAGTTCAGGGCCACAGTGCTCGCCTCTATCTCACACAGACACTGAACGCAGCCTTAATCCATTCCTCTGCCCTTCCCCTTCCACACATACTTGTCTCCAAATCCCCTCCACTCCATTCCTGGAATAAATTATTTCATTTCTTTTTGGTCCGCGGCGTTTTTATTCGTCTCTGTGGCGTGCCTCAACTTCTGTCCCTGTGGAGAGCCCTGATGAATGTGTTGGGCTCACACCCTCTGATCATCACTGCTCTGAACGCCTTTAGATACACACTGGCTTCTGGCTGCCTCCAATGCACATAAGGACTCTCTCCCTCCTTCACCCTCCTTCTCTTTCTCTCTCTCAGACTCACAAATACACAAAGGAATAATGCAGCTATAGAATGGATCTGGATCCTTTATCTTGTTCTTCACACACACAAACTCTGCAGAGACAAAAACACATTTTCACTCTCCTCTAAGGATATGAGCTGGTGTTGTTGTTCCTTGTTCAGATTAATGATGACATTTAAGAACACTGAACAATTTCAAATAACATCTATAATTCATCTGGGAACATACGTACAATATGTATGGGATAAAGTCTATACTGCTGGGTTCATGAATATGGAGAAAAGCCGCAAAATGAATTATTCTTTTTTTAATAATTGGAGTCTCAGGACTTGATTAGAGCAAGAAGCCTGTGTGTGTAATGGCATGTGTTAATATGAGTGCGCATATGAGCGGCACTAAGTGTGTGTGGTGTGTGTGTATCTGGAGGAATTAATGATGGCAGTTGCACTTTCTCTTGTGCCATGTTGTCATGTTGGGGTGCTGCACTGATTGGCGTGGCCCGGGCCGCTGTCTGGAGCCCCTAACGATGTCGGATAAGGCCTCGTCTTCCTCACTGGCGTGAGCGTGTTTCCCAGTGGGACACGGCCTGACAACACGAGATTGGGCTTCGATAAGGATAAGTGAGCGCTCTGTTTCATCCAGGTCTCTGAGGGATTCACTTCTAACTTCTAACATGCCAAAATGCACACATACACACATAGAAAGCACATTCCCCCCTGGCGGGCGGTCCTCCAGTGGTATCAATTAAGGAGCTGGTCCAATCAATGTCTTAGCACTAGCCTGATACTCAACTACAGGGAGATTAAGACTAAGCTTACATCTTAACACAGAGGAGCAAGCCACACAAACATACATACAAAGACCCCCTACTCACAACACATAAAACACACATTACACATCACAACACACAGAGATGTGAGCCCAACAACCAGCCTCCTTTTTGTCTGCTATGTCAGTCGCATCTGGCGGCATTTGTGCTTTGAGACACTATGAAAAGAGGACAATAATGGAATGTGTACTTTTCTCTTTCTCACACTGTTATTTTTCTCTCCTCTTTTCTCTCTCTTTGCTAGGCTAAAGTCTGACCTAAATACTTCAGGTTTTTGATGATTGGACCAAAACAGAGATCAGAGGCGTCCGGCGGGCTTGTCGTGATAGTGGAGGAAAGGGAGGGAGGCTGAGGATCCGGACACACTCACAGAGAGATGCTGGTACTTACCACACTGCGTAACTGTACAACACGGAGCTCATAAACCAGTCAAACCTTATCCTCACAGACTGCTGAATTCATCATCTTAAATCTTAGTCAGAGCCTTACCTTTCACCCTGCCGTGAGATGAAAAAGCTGCAGCGCATCAGCTCTACAGCCCTCCAACCAAGCCCCTGCAAATCCAGGCCCGGGCGGGAGGGGTCCATCATTCACAGGCTTGGAGGGGACACTGGAGAACCTTTGACCTTGGCTTGTGACCACACCTTGAGATTGAAGAGCCGGTAATGCAGCGATGGCAGCCGGCCCACCAGTTAATGATCTGCTTCTTCCTTTTTCCAGCTTAATACAGATCCATACTGCTCACCATCATCCCAGCACTGACACATAGACACATGCACACGCAGACACACACACACGCATACGCATTGTCTTTCTACCAAACACACACACGCAGATGAACACAGTCGAGGCAGGAAACATAGAGGTCAAAGAATGCCTCACCAGTTTTCTAAGTGCACCCATTCATTTTTCATTTAATGATGTGAGGGGATGTGATAGGTGTAAGCACCGTGATGAAGTCCCCTCCAATTCCATCACCGCCTGCCCCTCCGTCCTGCAGGACACGAAATAAGGACGGCAGCTCTGGCCAGGAGTAGAGTTTTCAAATGTTTCAGTCAGGTTAAAGCCTGCACTGCTTCCTCAGCTGAATTTTAGTCCTCAGTGTCGAAAGATTAATTTCGTAGTTCATCACAAAAGTAATACATTTGGCGGAGATTTTATTGCATGCATCGATCATAGTTTTCTAACTTAAATGTTTCCCCAAGTTTTCGGGAGCATTTTTCATTTTAATTTTAAAGAGTGAATCGTCAAATTAAGTGTCATGTGAAAGAAAAATTAAATCATGAGGAAGGAAGTTTGAATTTCAGCACATTGTCAGCTGCAACGTTTTTGAGACTTCCTCAAGCAAAGTTCTATGACTGAAACATAAAGAGTACAGAGTGGGGGGGCTGGGGCTTAAAGTGCCAAAAATGAACTGCAACATGCCCAGTTCGAGTCCAGCTTGGAAGCTTTTATCCTATTTACACCCGATCACTAACACAGCTATCTTATGGCTGTCTCACCTGCATCAGGAAAAACCCTTAATGTATGGTGTAAAGGGCATTGCGATTCTGAGTGCGATCGAATCAGCCAGACCACATTTGGAGGTGATGACGGGATCTCATATGGGTGTGTAAATGTAATCTATACAGCTCTCAAGAAAAAAAATTCGCCCACCATTTTGAAGAATCACCTAACTCGGTCCAAAAAAAAATGTTTTTAAAACAATTTTAAAATGAATGACTTCCTTTGCTTGACCTGGAATGCACTGTGTTTTTCCACCTGCACCGCCTCACAAATCTGCATATTGAAATCTACAATCTACATCACAGTGCTGGCAGAATCAAGATAATGAGAACGCTTATTAATACCAGGTCCTGTTGATCAGATGGTATTATCCTGATAATGCATCGAGATACAAATCTCATGTTAACACCAAGTGTAAATGGGGCCCTTGTGGCATGTCTCCCCTTATTTCCTGTCATCTCTCTACTTTCATCTCCAATTATGGTGTGAAGATGCACAAAAATACATTAAAAAAAACAAAAACAGACAGATTACAGTCATTTGAAAAAGCGGATTCTTCAGTAACTATGACTAGTTCCACTCCTGACTTTGATCTTTTAAAGAAGACACAGGATAAATCTTACAGTAAACATCCATAAATCAATCAAGAAGCCAATCTTTTGATCAGCGACGTAATTTGTAGGATCAGTCATCCCACAGCGCTGCCATCCCTCACTGTGGTTACCATTAACCCAATTCCCAATCCACACTCCACAATTAAATAATCAATCAAGGCAATCAATGACTCGATCATCTGCTGAATACACATCTAAGTCACCGCCAATCAAACTTTAAACTGTGGTGACACATGTGCTGTCAGAGCTCTGTGTGCACTGAGTCTGGGGACAATAAAGGCTAAGATGAGCAAAGCATACCTCAGCTCTCTGAAGTGTCTTCCCTTCTCTAAACACTGATCTGATAAGATGGAAGCAAACCCCACCAGGAATTTGTTTCCACCGCTCTTTTTTTGCTGCAGAGCTGACGTGGAGCAGAGAGCCACTTTGGCCCCGTCTCAGGACCCGCTAAGGAAGAGCAAGTGAATTCCACCAGAGAGGAGGAATCCAGGGCTGGTTATTGGCTTTGGTCCCCCATCAGACTGACCGAGAGAAGCCAAACATCTGCTTCTCTTATTTGAAGGGGGGGGGGGGCCTAGAATATGCGCTTGGCAGCTCTCGCTCGGACAAAAGGAGAGCTGGTCCCGTGACTCAAGGACGGACACGGGCGAGAAATTATGAATGCTTCGATCCCACTACTCATTGACTAAACACGGATTCAATTAAACCCAGCTGAAGGTCAGGAGGTAATACATTGTAAGCGAGTCTGGCGTGGTGCTTAATGGAAGTTCTCATGGCTCTGGTAATATGTAATCCAGTGGCCCACCCTGACTACCCCTGAGTGTACCATGAGTGCTGTCGCGAGCCGAGCGTGGGGAAGGAGGTAAAGGTGCTTCAAATTCAAACCAACAAACTGAGTTACGTAATGTTCACAGATACAGAAAGATGATAGAGTGTTGTTGTTGGAAACAGTGGTGGCGACAGAGACGGAGAAGTGATAAAGATCAGAGAGAGGGAGGGGGGTGACACAGGTGAGGAGGTAGTAGAGTACAGTGGGCAGGGAGTGGATACTATCGGAGGGAAAGAAGGAGGGAGGGAGGGAAAGATAAAGACAGATAAGGAAGGAACAGGCAAAGGAATTTGTGAGGAACTGAAAGCGGCGGAGGGCGGTTGAGGGGAGAAGGGAGGAGCACCGAGCAGACAGCAAGGTTACACATGGGAAGTCTGAGGAGGGATTAAACAAAGCACAGGGAGGCAGAGAAGGGGAAAGAACAGGTAGAGTTAGTCGGGTTTCAGTCTTACCTCGCAGCTAATTACTACTTTCTCACTGTGGTGAAAGAAAGCAAACAGAAAGTAAGAGAGGCAAACCGGCAAACAGAAAGGGCAAGCTGAAGGCAGGAGAAGAAAAAGCAGAAGTAGCGAGAGAAGGAGCGGTTAAAAAGTCTGGTCCAAGAGATTAATTGAGCAAGAGAAACAAAAAAAAAGAGACAGAGAGAGACGAGATTGTGAGGAGTGAGCGAAGGGGAGGAAAGTAAGAAAACAGGCAGATACTCATTGACAGAGAGGTCTGGACTTAACTCCATGGATTACTGACATCAGCAAAACAAAGGAAGAGGAGCGTCAGAAAAGAGGTCACTGCGGTCCAGCAGCAGTGTAGCTTGCCTGAGCCACTCTACTATGCAACCAAGACAGCTGAGATAGACTCAAACACAGACACAGTTCACAAAGACAATCCTGTCTGTAGCAGCACCATGTTGATGAAAGAGTACCGCATATGTATGCCACTGACTGTGGATGAGGTAAGTGTGTTTGTCTTTCCCACGCTCACTCAGAGAAATACACACACACACACACATACACACACACACACACACACACAACCCACCTACAACCTTCAAGTGACAGACAAAAGAGGGGGGTTTATTTTAAATGTGAACGTGTTGTTGCCTCTTGTAATCTTTAAAGTGTTAATGTGCCGATAAGAAAAGTGCCAACAGAGCACACAGACCTCCCGTGGCTGCTCTGTGGGAGCTTTGGCACGCAGCAAGGTATGTTCAGCACCGACGGGCTCGGCCAGTCTGACGGAGCCAATGCAAAACACCTGGCCAGCAGCATCAGAGCGCTGCCGTTGTGTCTAAATTATCTCCCCATCTGTCTGCTTTTCCACTTCCCTCGTTCGCTCGAGCTCAAAACTAGTTGGACTGGTTACGGCTTTGCAAGACCTCAACTCAAACAAAGGCATTCAGGCCTGCAGGTTTATATACAAAGGAGATCCGGCCAGAGAGGGAGACAGTGGGAGAGGGAGTTATGCGCCAAAGTGCCCTTCAAAAGGAATGTCCTCATCACCTCCTACATAACCCCCTCCCCCCTTCAATTCTACCTGTTACTACAACAATGACAGTGACAAATAGCAGTCCAAAATAGGATTTACAGTATCAGTACAGAGCACACAGTAATGTGAGCTTGCAGCAAATCCTCTTTCGCCTGAATGTAATGTAAGTTTAAGTGCAGCTTATTTGACGCGGTATCAAATCATGACAGTTGCTTCAGTCCAAGCCATTTATAACATCCTAACCCTTGCTTCATTTTTAAGGGAACAGTGGTGATTTTCAGGTGTGAAATATCAGTAGTGCTTCAGTAACACAATACAGCTTGACTGTGTTGAGGAATGTCAACCGTCGTGTTCTGGCGTGGGAAACAGTGGCAGGTGGTGTCTGTAGTTCAGGATTGGGTTAGTAGGGTTTGTGGTTCGATCTCCAGCTCCTCATATTCGCACTTGCTGAAAGTATTCTTGAGCAAGAGCCCAAAGTTCTCCCTGTGTGTACAGCTGGAGAACAGATTCAAGTCACTGTGTTTATCCATCATCCAACCTGTAATGTGCCTTTGTAAAGTATGAAGTTTTCATTTTGAACGCGTCGTGAAAGTGAATCAAATGTGGCTATTTAATGTGGCTATTTTTGACCTGATCAACAAAAATGATCTCTCCAAAATAATCTAAATTACAAAATACATGTTTGCATAAATCTTCACCCCCTTTAACAGGAAGTATATCATTACTGGTCACATTATAAGTTAAATGAAGATCTTCAATGTGTAGCCCAGGGGTTTCAGTCGATTGTAGTATAAATACACCAGGATCTGAGAGGTCCAACTTTTGCTGAGTCAGTATTGTGGCAAAACCTGCACCATGAAGATTAAAAAGCACAAGTCAGGGAATAGATACAAGGAAACTTCCAGTTCTACAGATTAATCACTCATTAGGAAATGGAAAGAGCACAGTGCAGCTATTAATCAGCCTGGAGCAACCTGTCCTCAAAAACCGAGCCGTCCTTTTCTGTTGATCAGTGTCAAAAAAGTCACATTAAATCTGCACTGATTCAGCCTAGTTAGATGATAAAACATGCAAACCTTCAAGGTGGATGGGTGCTTTTTATCAGCACTGTACATCACCACGTTAAAGAGAACAAGGCAGAAATTATCTGGGATGATTATTATTTACGGATGAGTCTAAATGTTATGCTTTGGCGCAGAGCACACAAACAGTTGCAAATATTTAGTTAAGGTCTCATTTCTTTGTCAGTGGACACATTCAGGGTTGCATGACAAATTCAAGACTTTGCTCTTAGCATTTTATCACTGGTAGAAAAAAAAAAGTTGCTTTGAGCTGTTCGTCTTTTAATAGTAAAATTCTTTCATTTTCGCCTGCCGTCACACTGACACTATCTGAAGAGTCTCCACCCCACCATGATGAGCTATATTTACACTTCTCAGAAATTTATGACAAACTCGCTGCTTGTAAACCTATCATCTGCTTTTTTAGAAAAAAAAAAACAGTAGGAGGAAAATACATGCCAAAAAGCTGCCAATGAATCAGTTTCTCACCACATCACTCATCACAGCTCATTCAGGGTGCATAATAGTGATTTAAGGAATGATAAGTCTTTTCAACTTCCTGCTAAGATTAGTTTTCTAGGAAGTGAAAGAGATTCACAACCTGCATGTGGGAGGAGCTGGCTGCTGTGTAGTCTGTTAAGCACCCATCGCTTTGATTAATTAAGTCCCATGAATACCCAATAAGTAAATATTGAATGTTGACATTCTACAGTAATTGGAACAAGAAAGAGGAGTGTCACACCGATGTCAGCGGAGTACAGTGAAGGATGGCAAACTGAAATCTACCCTCCTCTTTGTCTCTTCCTCCCCATCTTTTCTGCATTTTTGCTTTTAATTAAAACAGTGCTTTACTGGCACGCCAATATAGGGCAAGAAAATTAATTACATTATGTGGCCACAGCAAAACAGTTTAGTTGTTTACAGTGTAATTTTATTGCTTTTTCATGACAACTAAAAAAAAAAAACTTCCCCAAGTGATTTGTAATTAAAGCAAAACAATACTGCACTTGGAAACAATGCCGAGGAGGGAAAGAGAGTGAAAGCAGCATGAGTGCAAAAAAAAAAAAAAAAAAAAAAATGTTATTGTGTCAAGCATGTGATTTGTGAAACACAAATTCTGTCAGGCTGAGCTCATGGATGAGGCTGCCCAAAGGCCTCGTCCTCTTTAGAATATACACTACCGCCTCATCAGCATCGAGCACAAACTGGGGCTTCAGCAGAGAACAAAATCCCATCCCCCCGGCCCTAATTTAGACACCATGCATTCACCCTCACCGGCCAAATTAAATTTTGATGTCAGATATGGTCACTTGAGGGAAATCTTTATACACACCAAGTGACTATTTAAAAAATGAAGAGCAAATACAAAGCTTGCGCCTAAGCAGCACTGAGTAAGTGCCTGTCGAGACAAAATCGGACTCAGCAACTATGGCTGAACCAGCTGCCAAGGAGATTTTTCTGTCCTCGCATTCACCAGCTACTTCCTCTGACAGTCCTTATAATTTCTCCAATGGAGTGTGCAGTTCATTGATTAGATGTGATTTGGGGGTATTGAATGCTCAGAATTCCTCATTACCTTATGGCCACCAATGTGAGAAATGTTGATAACTTTTAATTTAAGTCAAGTAGATTTATTTACATAGCCTGAAATCACAAATTGGCCTCAAAGAGCTTTATAGTTGGGTTTTTTTTCCCCCCACATTCTATTCCTAGGCCGTCTGTTTGGATTAGGAAAAACTCCCAGAAACCTAGGAAAGAGGAACAGGATGTACAGAGATGCAATAGATCATGTACGTACAGAGCAGAGAGAAGTAAAGTCATGCACAAGCTCCAAAAGTTAAATCGAGACTGTAACTTTCTGAACAGCAGCCACAACAATTAGCCTGTGTCATAATACTGAATGCTAAAATGTTGTAACAGCATAACAAGTTGAGGAGTCATACTGTCATGTCAGTGAACCACAATATATTCTGGTCATAACGAAACCAAGAAAGGCTGTAACTGCAAAATCCTTGGAGAGAAATGAAACCAGTAAAGCCTTTCATTGTTAAAACTGGAGTGTGGGACTTTTCCATGCAAATGTCTGTTACATTTGAGCCTTTGCCAAACAAGTTCACACAATCCCGATTAAACCACAGGTTAAACCTCAGCCATAACAGATATGACAAATGAGCATGAGGGTCTAACTGCTCAGTTTAAATTGTCCTTCATGCATGACCACAACCAACACACACTTTGTGAATGAAACTAACACTTCACTCATAATTTGTCACTTTGGATTAGGAGGATGATTTTAGCTTCACTTTTTCTCACCACCGTTTTTTTGTCTGTCTCTCTCTCTCTCTCTCACTTTCTTCGCCTCATCCTCATCCTGACCACCACAAACCTCATCCTAAACCTCTCCTCGGCCTCCAGTACAGGATCGGGCAGCTGTACATGATCAGTAAGCATAGCTGTGAGCAGAGTGGCGGGGGAGAAGGGGTGGAGGTGGTGAGGAATGAGTCAGACATTCACCCCCAGTACGGGCCGGGACAGCTGACCGAGAAACGAATCTACCTCAGCAGGTAGAGTGCATCTTGACTCTGTTGCTGCTCTAATGACATACTAACACTATTAATTCTGGCTATTTGCAATCTGAGTCTTATCCTCCGGTTGGCAGCTCTGTCGTTATGATGACTGATTGCGTTCGATCTTTGATCTCGTCCTATAGATCCAAGTTGCAGTAATCACTACAGACAAGCCATAAAACATCATTTCAACACACACACTGCAATGTAAACTGCCTACAACCAAAGTCCAAGTCCCCAGTGCCTGAAACGTGTTGAGGCCTGTGCTGCAGGGTTATTTCGAAAATGTTATTGTGCCATGAGCTCATCAAGTAAACCCTTCAAGTGGTCTAATTGTGTAACTACAGACTTCCAGCTGGGACAAACACATCCACGTCATCCTGATGGCGGCAATTATAGGATATGTGGGACTTTTTAGACTCTAAAATTTCCCTTGTAGTGTTGAAAATATCTCTGTTCCCAGTTCAAGGCATCAGAGTGTAGCCACACTAAAACCATGTGTGCTCACACAAAAAACACAAATTCTTACATATTATTTGTTAATAGTTCATTCTAATAGTTGTGAGCAGACATAAGGACATTTTTAAGTGTTTATTGAAAAAAATAGTTCAACATTATGAGAGATTATTCACTTTCTGGCAGCAAGTTTGATGAGAAGATCAATACCACTCTCATTTCCATATGTCAAATATGAAGCTGGAGTGACTCTGTCATGAGACAACAAAATCTGATGACCTCTAAAACTCACTAATTAACACCTTCTATTTTGCATGTTTAATCCGTGGAGAAAGTGTTAGTTGTCTGAGAGCAATTGTCGGCCAAACAGCAGAGACTCCAGGAAGTTACTGCTTGAACTCTTGATACAGTCCAGCACGCTCCATAAAACAGCCAACTGTAGGTGGATCTGTTACCTTTGGTCAGAGTTACACCGACTATTTCCTATGAACTACCTTAATTACAAATGTTCTTATCTGTTATTATGACTACTGTATTTGATTTGTCTTACAGATAAAAATGCTTAAAATATGCCATTAAACTAAAATGTTACCAAACTGAATTTGCTTCAAGCTGAAGCAAAACGGATCATGTTTTCCAAAACGCTTTAAACACTGCAGAAGATCTCAAGTCCTCAAAGTAAACAAGGAAGTGAGGGAGAAATGTCTGGACTGAAATGTTGTGACGGTTGTTCAACCACAGGAATGTTATGCATTGTTATGCATGTGTGCAATAATCACATGACTGTGCTGAAGGGATGTTTTTTTTGCTTTGTGCTCAGGATGACAGTCCATTAATCAATGAATTGTGATTATGGCAAAACCATAGTCCATACAACAACCTGAATTCTCTCAACTGTAAATTCATTTCCTAACCCTAAGCTAACCTCACTCATTACCCTAATGTAACCTCAACTCTTATTCTAATCTCCACTATAAACCCAAGGCCTAATCCTAAAATAAACTCTTAAAGAAATAAAGAAATGTTCTCACTGTGGAGGATTTTCCTAATCTTTCTGTGCTTGTGGGACATTTGGTCCTCATTAGTAAAGATATGCAGGAACACACACACACACACACACACACACACACACACACACACATACCACGCACACACCGAAGTGCAGTGAGTGCAAAATGTATTTTACCTCAATCATGTTCTGACATGTGACCTAGAAGCTACAGTAACAATTCATCACCACACGTGTAATTGGGAATGAGTCATACAAATGATCGCTGTGGTGAGAGTAGCCTACAGGTAATCTGGCTATAAATGGCACAAAGACCACTTAGGATCTCTCTGTCTCCCTCTATAATCTCTCTCCCACTCTCCTGCTCTCTAATTGCAATTCTTCCTCTTTCATGTTTTGTTTTTCAGTAAACTGCCGTCCTGGGCCAGAGCGTTTGTCCCGCGCTTCTTCTATGTGACAGAAAAGGCCTGGAACTTCTACCCGTACACCATCACAGGTGTTTGAGCGTATTTGTGTTAAACATCGAGTTCCTTTCACCTCGATGCATTATACAAAACTTATTTACTTTTAACTGCTGCTTTTCCAGCTGGTTTTCAAATATTTATCACTATGTATGCATGTATTCCCCTGTGGTAACGTGTATATGTGTGTGAGAGCAATTGCATGCTCATGCATGTATGCCTAACTAATGCCATTTCTCTCCATCCATATTGAACGTCCCTGGTGCTGCAGAGTACTCAGTAAGTATTCTCACACATCATTTACTGTACATGAATGCAACAGAGCTCATCTCTTTCCAGTATCAGTGGATCTAATCTGCAGCCTGCTTCCACTCTCTCTATCTCTGCCCTCAACCCTTTTTTTCTCCATTTTTACCTCTTGTCACACCGTAGGTATCATTCCTCCCCAAGTTCAGCATTCGCATTGAGACGAGATTCGAGAACAACAACGGCGATAACCACAATGTGAGTATGACGGAGAGGGAGTGAGAGGTGAGGGAGATGGAGTGATTAGGGGAGCGGGGGGGGGGGACAGGGGGGAAAGAGAGAAATTGCAATTTTCTCTGCAGCACAAAGAAAATGTTCATCAAATTGATGTGGCCATTACAAGGAAAACAAGCAAAGCACAAAATGCAGTATTGGCAGATCTATTTACCAGATATGCAACGGCCCTGAGCACGGCTGCCATGTTGCATTTTGTCCAAGGTGAAAATGCAAACACACAGAAATTCACAAACCATTGCAACTCTGTCTGACCCTTGTGTCTGCACGTTGTAATCAAGGAATCAAGACAGGTAACAAGATCCAACACGCAAAGGTATGGAGGTCAGTTTGTGAGGAGAAATGTCGTCAATCTTGTTTCAAGTCAGGTTACAGGTTAATTACAGGTTACCCAAGTTTATTCCAAACAAACACTCGTTCACAGTGAGCTGAACAAGATCTACACACACTTCATATCTCTGCCCGGATTCATTGTAGATGGACATGTTGTTCTTTTTATTCTGTTTCATCCCCACTATTTTTTTATTTGACAGTTGGGGTTCCTCATTACTTCACACAGTTTTTACAATGAAAGCATAAGAAGAATTACATAAATACTTTTGCTATGATTACAAATACATATATTTAGAGTGGTATTAGATACTTTAATGTAGAAGTAATAGCTTTAATAGCTATGAAAAATGGCTTTGAGTACTAGCAGTGTCACAGCTCTCTGTGTCTCTGCATGAATATCTACAGCACATAGACAACAGAGACAGACAATGATAGTGAAACTATGAGAGCGTCATGCCCTGAGCACATACACAAAGCATCACAATACAGCCAACTAATGCAACACATTCCATAAGAGGGAGCAAGACCTTGGTTAGACACAGGCCAACAACAGCGCCACAGAAGCATGGCGGGCTATTATCTAATGGCGGGTTTTTCTTATTTGTTAGTTTTCAGCTGTGAAATGAACAACTTCAGCGGGGCATTAGAAAAAAATTTAAACAAGGTCAGATAAAAGTGCCCTCTCCCAAGCTTCCTCCCCCTGTTCTCTCTCAAGGAAAAGTGTATTCCACTCTCATAACTCTTCTTTTTTTCCTCTCTCTTTTAATATCCCCCATACGTCCTTGTTTTTTTTTTTCCCCATCTCCCCCTCCTCTCCATTTGCTGTCTGCTCTCTCCTCTCTTTGCTCCAGTGTGATTTGCTTCAAGGGCCTCAGGGTGGGATATAGTGAGGGGTGTTATGGTGTGTGACCTCAGTTTTCTACACAGTTACTCATCTACTCTCATGCCGCTCTCCACTGAGTGACTGACTGTATGTGTGTGAGAGTAAGTGCGTCTGCGCTTCATTATACTGTATGACCTCCCCCATCTGTTTGGCTGTAGGTGTTCGGGGACACGCCAACCCCAGCACAGAACGTGAGTTTCCTGGATATCCTCAGTGACCCCATCCCTGAAAAGCACTACAAAGAGACAGAGGTACGTTCTGTACAGTGACGAGCACACGCATGCAAGCAAATACAAATGATTGTATGAAGAAAAACTTAAATAGGATTGAGCCCATTGATGTTGTGCAAAGGAAAAGCTTTGTGATTACATTAAAGGAATATTTCTGTATTTTTGTAAAAAGGCTTGATTAAGTAAGATCGACATCATCCATCATGTCTGTTTTGAGCGTTGTGTTGAGGCAAGTAGTGTAGGTTAGCATAAAGACTGTCTAGCCTGGTTCTATTCCAAGTAAAAAACAAAGCAAAACACACACACACACCTACCAGCATCCCAAAAGCTCTAAAGTTAAGTGTTTTAAGTGTTTTCTTTTTGTTCATTTCACACACATACATGAGATGACAAGTTGGGTTTTTTTTGCCCACCAGCGGATAATTACTCAACAAAAAAAAAGTTTTAATTACTGTGTGTTGGTAAACCTGCGTCAAGTCTTTATGCTAAGTGAAATTAACCTTCTGACCCGAGCTCCATACTTAGTGCCCAGATATGAGAGTGGTATGAATCCTCTCATCTGACTCTTGGTAAGAAGGCAAAGAAGCACATTTCCCAAAATGTAGCACTTTTCCTCAGAAATAATGCTTTATAATAGCTGTATGTGGACACCAGCAAACAAAGCCTTATTTACTTAGCTTTACTGGCTTCTTGGTTTGCCTCTGAAAATAAATATGTAGAATATCCACACGCCTACTTAAAATCTGCCCATCTTCATTCCTCACCAACAAGGTTTTACACTTCTTAACTCCCTTCAAGTCCTTAGAGACAAAGGTCACTTCACAGGTCTGGGTACACAAAGACATGCAGACAAGGACACACTAACAAAGATGCTTACACATATACAAGCAGACACAATGTGCATACAAACAGAAAACACTAACACACCAATCTCACAGATGAGGCGACATGGTGAGAATATAAATTCACAAACACAAACGCTTTCCAGTCATCATGGTCGCAGATGTATAATGTGTTTTATCACACTTTCCTATTATAGGCTGTGTTGAGCAACAATCTGCATGCGCCTCCACACACATAGCATCACACACACACTTAGAATAAACACGTACACATCCATACTTTCCCCCTGAAGATGCCTCACAGGACCAAATTTCCTGCCAACTCAGCAAGTAACGTATAGACCCACTGTTTGCTCTGTGCAGGACCTGAGTCGCTGGCAGTCAAGTAAAACTGGTCGAGGGCCTCTGGAGAAAGGCTGGAGAGACGACCACAAGCCCATTATGTGCTCCTATAAGAGGGTGCAGTGCAGCTTTGAGGTTTACGGCTTCCAGACCAGGACAGAGGAGTTCATACACAGAGTGAGACGCAGCTTTTGCTTCTTCTTTTTTTTACCCATCATGCCTTTTCCCTGAGCTGATGCAAAGTGGATGGGTTCAAGATATAATCTGCAGTTAATATGACAAGCTCTTATAGGTGGAATACAAGGTGGAAAAAATTGAACTTACAGCTAATTAGATTAAATAAAGTGCTCCACTTCATTCAAGCATTGATTTCTAAATGTTGGAGTCTTTCATTTTGAACATCTACAGTAAAATGACGATCCTCAACAATCCTGATTGGTAGTTATTCGAACCTGCCATGTGTTAGATTTTGACATAAATAAATCATTACCACATTAATTTCCAGACATTAGTATAATTACCAAGACCATTGCCAAGAAGGCTGTTAGCATCAAATTACCGCTGCACTGAGGTTTATGTAATACACCATTAGGTCAGATTTATTAGGAAAATTTGCTGTATTGTTTAACGTCACAAAACAGTACGAGGGCGTCTGTTCATCTGCCACAAACAAAGCAAAGGGTTTTTTTTAAAATGTTTCTCACAGTGGAGGTTTGGTGGAAACAGCTGATAAGAAGATCACTTTCAACACATTCGTCCTCCACAATGAAACAAAGCAATGAAGTACGAAGAGAAACCAAAAGCTGTAAAAGCAAAACTAGCGACGCCCTTTTCTCAACATTGTTACGGGTAAAGAAAGAGCATTACAGGAATGCGACTAAATAAGACTGCAGAGATTAGTTTCCACTTATCCCAGCCATGATCTCATTGTTGTTTAAAGCAATTACACAAAGGTATCACCATTATTTTAACAATGACACACTGTAACATTATGCTAAATGTCATGAAACCCCTGCACACAAAATTCAAAGCATTTCTATTCATGTTGCTTTTTTTCCAACCATGTCTTTGTTTCCGTTAACATTTCAGAACATCCAAGACATTCTTCTGGTTGGTCACAGGCAAGCAGTCGCATGGATAGACGAATGGCATGGTGGGTCAGAAATACAGTCATACTGAAAGATTTAATCTATTACAGGCACAAGATAAAAACGTTATGCTTTGTTTCATTTTTAAATGTGACTTTACCTTCAATATACACCACGTGAAATTTAATACATACTTCATACTCTGTTCTGCTGTGTATGTGCGTGTGTGCTTTGCTTTTCCCACAGGGCTGAGTTTGGAGGAGGTGAGAGAGTATGAGCAGGCGATGCAAGAGAAGACCAACAGCAAAGTCAAATCCAGCCTGAACAACACAGGTGAGGTTGCAGCTCCTGACCTGCACTGTACTGAAATACCACAGAGGATGGGAGGGGAGACAGACGGGGGGTGGGGAAAGAATGCAGCTGGATGCGAGAGCGCTGAAGGTGGAAAGATGGAGGTGAAAACAGGCAGAGCATATGAAAGATATATTTCCAAGAGTTTGAAATGTATTATTGTGCTCAGCGGTAATTATTCTTGCATTTAATTTCTGGATAATAAGCAGGCGATACAGCAGGAGATGTGCAGAGGATGTGTAGAAAAAACACTGATAATTAGGAATAAGTCTCTACAAGTATTTTGTGTTATTAGCCTGCCATGTTATCCACTGCTGTCGACTCACAGCAAAATTGTATGAATGAATAACTCTGTAACACTAACAGGCTCGAACAGAGGCTGGTTGCACCACTAGTGCCTTAGCTGTGCCCTACAAGTACCCAGATGGCTGGTGTGCATCTGTGGGAGAAAAATGGAGAGGGAAGAGCAGTCAGGAGGCATTTCACAACACAAGGAGCAGCAATGAGGGAGAGACAGAGGGTGTATGCCCAGAAAAGGACGACAGAAAGACAGATGTAAGGGGGGAGAAGACTGTACGCCGGCTCATGAAGTGATAATGCCACTGCGTCGGTCTGATAAACAGTGTAATGCAGCCACCTGCTGAACTCCCCCCATCAGCAGCCCTCTCAACATAAATAACCAGCCTTTGCAGCACTTAGCTGCAAATGTCAGCCCTGGTGGGGGTCTGTGTCTGGGCATATGTGTTGTGTATGTGCACATGTGTTTGTGTGTGCATGTGTGTGTGGTCACCCTGCCCCCTGCTGGTTAGTCTGGTGAACCTCAGCTGGATGTGAGAGATATCAAAGGTAGAATTCCCAACATGGTCTGTAGCATCTTGCTGCCTGTGTTCGCTCTCTCTCACTGTGTGTGTGTGTATGTGTGTGTGTCTCTCTCTCTCTCTCACTCTGTATGTGATGATGAGAGACATCAAGCTGCAACAAATCTGCAGTCATTGCTCAACCTGCTGCAGCTCGCTGCACCTCCATGACCCCCTACAGTCCAAACGCTGCTACTGCATTTCTCTCTGCACAGACCGAATTACATTCACATTTCATTTCATTCATCTGCTGTAATAAAAGTAAATGGATGTCATTTACTCTAGAGAGTCCAATAAAACATCGGGTGTGTGAGTTGAATACCAATAAGATGTTTAACTAATGTGAATCTTAAGTGTGCGACACAGATCTTAAGTATACTTAAACAAATTAGAAACTCAAACACAGTTCTGTTTTTTTCTTCTTCTCAGTGTCTCTCTTGCTTTTCCTCCTCTTTTATCTCTGTCTTGTTGTTTCTTTCATGTCATGCGTATCACAGCCTCTCGCCTTCAATATCAATTTGCTTTATTAGCAAGACATGTGAAATGCATTTGTGCTGTCAAAGTGAATAGAGGAGAATTGTGGATAAAGGAAAAAGGCACAATTTTAAAAAAAATCTGTCTCTCTTTATCTTTCTATCTCTCTGTCTATCTCAGCCCCACCAGCTTCCTCTCGTCCTACATTCTCTCGCTCCATCTCAGTGACAGACGAGCGTTCCCTGAAGAAGATGGGAGTGACGACTGCGGCCATGTCTGACCCCTCTGCCTCTTCCATGCCACCCAGTCCCATTCGCCTCCACTCTACCCCTGAATGATGACTCCAGCACAGACGCACATACAGAAACCAATGTCAGCAATCAGTATAAATCTACAACGAGCAGATGAGCTGGCTTAGCATAAAGACTGGGAACAGGTGCATCCAGACACCAACACACAGACACACACACACAAACACACCTTATATCTACTTATTCAATCTACGTTCAAACTAAGGTCCCACCTCTCACTGAGCAAATAGCCAATTACAATTTAGAATAACTGGGGTGGCCTGTCAGGATTCAGAGATGGGCAGTACCACCCCAGGCCACCTCTTGCACACATCCCTGAGGGAGAAACAGCTGTAGCCTGGCTTTGTCCAAAAAGATGATTTGTTAACATATTACATTTTGATTAATCCCTACAAAACACAAAGTATAAAAATGACTTTTATTATTATATCCCAGTACAACAGTGAATTCTGTTTTCACACTTCCACACTTTAAGATGTGCTGATAGGTGGATTTTGTAAACATTAGACAGAGTCAGGCCCACTGTTTTCCCCTGTTTCCAGTCTTCTAAGCTAAGCTGACTTGCTGCTAGCTCCATATTTACCGTACAAATATGAGAGCAGTATCGATCTTCTGAGTCTCCAGCAGACAGTGGATAAGTGTATTTTCCTGAAATGTCTTTTAGCACTACTACAGAAATATTTATATGTTCTTATGCACATGTAGTTACTCTCATCACTGCATGTCACCAGGCAAATGTCACACAAATGCACAACCACTCTGTGCCTACTCAAAGACAATTTCTACAGCTGCCTATGAGAATCCTTCCAGTGTATTCAACAGCCTGTACAAGCGGTGCTTTTCAGCCCTTTCCCTCAGTTCCTGAGCTACAGTGCAGCTCACAGACCACCAGCAGGGCTCTCTGATTGTTTCCCAGCCCCCGGCCAGCAGCCTACAGACAGATGCATAAGGAGTTTAATAGAGTGGATCTAATGAGAGAGCAGAGGAGAACTGGGGAGGCTGTCAATGCTATAGATCTGCTCCCCTCTACACCTCAGCCGATAGGTCAGACCAGGTGTATTGACAGGGGGTAGCCAGGCGTTGTATTGGTTCCTTGATCGCTTAGCAGAGAGCTGCAAATGGGTCAAGCCAGGGATAAACTTCAATTATGAATCAATGATGTGAGCATTTATAAGACTATTAGGTTAATTTTTTCTGAATGTTTCAAGTAGAATTGGTTCACATCATCAGGGATCAATGATGAAATAATGCAGTTTGTCATTGCCTTATTTTTACAGCATTCTGCTTGAACGAAGTAAAAAAAAAAGTACAAAATGATTGTGGACATTACGCTGTATAGTCTTTTGTAATGGTTTTTTTTATCAATAAATATGATTTCTTTCCAGTGAGAAGATTCACTAGAGTCCTGATATCTGCTTAGATAAGCGAAAAAATGGACTCAGTGCACACATTATCAGCCATGTTCGATCGGCATTGACCTAAAGATGGACCAGCTGCTGGCACATCACAGCACTCACATGTAATCTACTCACCAATTTCACACTTGTGTGCCATGTGGAACCAGCAGCAGAGGACATGAAAAGAGGCAGCCACTTCGTCCAGCCCAGTTTGGCTCTGTAGCTCGTGGCAGTTTTCTCTCTGCAAGACAACGGGGGAGAATAATGAATGTCTAACAGATGCGGGGTTGTGAGTTGGGCGTGTGCGCGTGTCTGTCATCACTGTATCACTTTATTGTTCAAGACTTCAGGACAAAAGCCCAGGCTTGTCACGGAGAGACTTGGAAGTTCCTGTGACTGACAGACATGGCAGCTTCCTTCAAATGATGCACTAAATAGCTCGCATTATGGGGCTCATTATGGTTTCTTTTATCCATACAAATCAAGAGCCAGCATGACAATTTGTAGCTTCCCGACAAAGGGCTTGAACACGCGCAGTCACATATACACACATACAAACACATAAATACATGCACGCAAAACTCTTTCCCTCAATGTCTCTTTTTACAGTAGCAGCAGGAGGCTGATATAAAAGAGCAAGTGCTCAACACAGCCAGGAGTGTTCACAAGTGCTGCAGAGGGAGCACAAACTGCTGGCTGCACTGCATTAACATTACCTTTTTTTTTACTGCTTTGTCTCTCCATTAAATTTTCTCTCTCATTATTGCCGTCCCCACTATTCTCCTGCACTCCTCTTCCTTTCTCCATGTCCTCCTCCTTTACACTCCTTCCCTCCTTCTTGAAATCTCCCTTGATCTCCCTTTTCTTTCACTCCTCTTTATCTGTATGTCCTCATCTTGGTTGCTCAAGAGGGCCTCTAAAGAAGATGTACTGTGTTCATTATATGGAAATGTTCCCCATGGTACATTATCATAGATCCTGACCCTGTAGCGCTGAATCATCCTGCTATTCCCAATTCGCCCGTCAGACCCCACAAATAGCACGGTAGAGGAAAGACGGGACGCTCTCTAGAGCCGCAACCAGCCAACTGCACCGCCGTCGCCTGCGCTGTACTGTACTCTACTGTGGAGTCACTTTGTTGTGAAACCTTGAGCTGGACAACCTCTGGGCACACTAGAGAGGGAGAGAGAGGACAATGGGAAAAAGGAATAGAAGATCAAGGATAGAAACCTAAACGAGCAATAAAGAATATGATTTAGATGGAGATGGTTTTAACAAGCAGCAAGTTGAGTTAGTTTATTCTGGTAGAGAAAAGAACAAGAAGCTTGCGTGTGTGTGTGTCTGTACATGATTTCTCCTCCACCTTAGTGGCATTTTGCCTAACCACACTGATGTACGAGCTTCTCCTCCGGATCAATACACGCTCTCCATTCACTAGACAGACAGTAATGCGGCCGCCTCATTTGTTTGACGATGTGAGCATGAGCGTGTGTGTGTGTGTGCTTGTGTCCATGTCTTTCAAGCTGGTCCACATTTCCTTCCTCTGCAGTATCTTGAACTCAGTCGTTAAAGGAGGGTGACCATTAAGCCACATAGTTAAGCATGTCACTAATATAATCGCTTAGTCCACATGCCAACATTGATTTAATAATGGTTTAATGTGTATGTGTGTGTGGGGGGGAATATTCACCTCCCATTGTGAAGTCATCTGTGTCTGATACGGCATGTGTGTGAGTGTGTGTCTGTGTGTGAATTCCCACGAGTCTAAGTCTTGCATAAGACTAAAGAGAAAGGCCAAGATGCTTGTGTTCCCTCATTACAGTGTCAGCAATACAGTTTTTAGCCCACTCAACCACATAAATGACTTCAAATCCACTGTGTATTAAGCTTCACCACTGGGAACCCAATTTGTAACCTCTGCCCAGTAATACGTTAACTGGACTTTATCTGGGGACAGGCAGAGTGTAAAATTCATACAGTATCTGAGAGAACTAATTGAACCAATTAAGAAAGTGAATATGGATTACTGTGGGACTGTGAACACACACATCCCCTCTGGAATAGAGTTGGAGACCACTGCTTTCACGCGATAATGATTGTCATTGCAAATGGATGGAGGTGCAGGGTCTCAGTTTGCTGCGCAACAGCTCTCCCCGAGTCGGCTGGCTTTGCATTTACACTGATGTGTTTTCATTTCCTTAGCAGCTGATCCCAGGGCTGCTATTCTGGGCAGTAATTAATTGCATGCGGGTAAAGGAAAAGTCAAGGATAAGTGTTAAAGCTGTTCCTTGCTTTGTACGTACTCTCACATCACACACATACAGAAAAGGCAGTCTCATTTCTCACACAAACATTTGCTACAGGAAACAAAAAGAAAATGAGTATAAACACAAAGATACGCAGAAACTTGCACAAAAATAAGAGCCTTGGGTACTTCATGCCTTAAATATCTTAATCAGCAAGCCCATAAAGCCTCCCGATTTTAATTGCCCCACCATGACTATTAATTACATAACAGCCATTGCAGCCAGCTTGCCCATATGTTTGCTAATAGGAGAGGATGGATTAGAATAGTGAGTGGAATACATTATAATATGATGTTTTTTATTGATCTACAAAGGCAGAATTACATCCCTCCCCTCCAGGATGTGTACACACAAGCAACAGCACTTTTTGTCAACCCCAACGAATGACACAAAGCAAATGGCTGCAGACACTTGGAAAGCTGAAAGAACAATTTACTGTCTTACTGTGCACAAGCTTCATAAGAAAAGATTACTGTAAAACAAGAGATACTTCAGTTGTAAGGACAAAGAAGCATATTACTGTGAAACAAAGGATGTTTCATATTCTGCAGGAACAATGCAGTATTGTTCTAAAACTGAAACACTGTTCCTGAATGGACAACATATACAGCGGGGACAATACAGCATTGACTGGCAGCCAGGTTTAACTCATACATGGGTTGGGAAAACCTTCTTGCAACACTTGCATCTATTGCACTACTTATATTCTGTCAAAAAGCAAGTAAAGGATGACGGTAAACCTATTCATATAAATAAATAAATACAGCTACAAGCAGTGTCGAAGCATATTGATTTGACATATCCTACTATTTCTACAATGTCATTTAGCAGGCACTTTTATCCAAAGCAACATACATCTGAGCGTTACATATTTGTGGGAAAAGGACTTTTAAAGCACTATAGATACTGTATGAACAAAGATCTCAACAGACAGTAGAGAGAAACAGGAGGATGAGGTCCCTGAGCTGGATTCAAACTGGAGACCACGACTACTTCAGGTTAGCAGGGAGGTTCTTTTTGACAGCAATGGGCACTAAATATTGATATCTATACCCAATCAGCTTATTCACTCGCAATATCACCTGTAAAACTTAAATCATTATTTGGTATTTCATAATATGCTGGAGCATCAGTGTACAGTCTTGTGTCAGACTCTTTGACGGGTCACTCCTGACTGATTGTGCAGCGGGACACGGGCAGATACATGTCAGCAGGTGATTGGTTCATGGCTGACAGTTCGGGATGACACCGAGGTGCCAGTCGACTTGCATATCGGAGCAGAAGTACCCTTTCATTTCCCACCGGCTCACCTGTCATTTTGTTCCTACTGCAATTTGCACTTTTGTAGTCTCCTTGTCTTTACTTTCTGCTGCTCATTGAACACCCAAGCTTGTAGACAGAGTCTATATTTCTTTTATTGGGGACCTGTTGTTGGTCTAGGGTTAAAAGGCGAGCTGACTTTCTCCCTTTTAAAGGCTAAATGGAGTCTTCTGTGCGATATTGTTTGTTTGCATTCTATTTATTTGTTTTACATTATTTCTATTCTACAAGATATAGTACATTTTAGGATTCCTCCCCTTTGTTTTTTAAATGAAAGGCTGATAAGGTCCAATCAAGAGTTCGGTGTCAGTGGTTTTATGAATTTGAATTTAAATTATGAAAACCCTTTCACTTTTCAGATCATCTTTTTTGTGCTTTACCTGTTTCATGAGTGAAAGACTTTATCAGCCTGCTGGATAAGGAGTTCACACTGTTTTAAATGTGTGTAACTGTATATCTATGTGTATTATTTGGGGATGTAATTTGAGAAAAACTAATGCAATCCTAAACAGAAAGGTCTTAGACAATCTGGTAATGACTACCCAAGCCTTAATTCCATATAAACGCCCACATGCTTTTTATTCTCCTGCCGCTCACATAACATCTATTACAACTTTCCATAGCTCTAGGCCAAGCTTTCCTCTCACCTCTCTTTCTTCTCACCCTCTATCTTCCTCTACCTCTCATCTGCGCTCATTTCCAACTTTGCCACTGCACTCTGTTTTATTTCCAAATCAAAGTAATGAAATGGATCTTCACTGAGGTGATTTGATAGCAAGCGAAGAGGGGGCTGTCATTACTGCATCATGCAGAGGAGACGATGAGTGAAATGAAAAACAGGAGGTGGAAGTGAGCAGAGACACAAATCAAAGAGACCCGGCTGCCTGGCTTACTTTTATTTCAAGTTCCAGCTAGATCTATAGCTACTGCCTTAAGGAAAAAATCCACCCTTGAATACTCTTACACTGTTATAAGTCATCAATCTGTGGTGTTCAGTGGATTGCAGGAGTTCGTTTGTCATGGAGTGTTGACATTTTTACTCTACAATGGATTTCTCTCTGTGTGATTGTTGAACAGCAGTGCAAAATTGTACATCTAGAAAGAAGCTCCTGTTCTTTGATTGTGAGGCGCTGCTGCCAAAACCTAACATTGTTGTTTCAGAAAAAAAAGATTTTTCTCTGCTATTGAACTAGGTAGAAATATTTTGACATGATGTCACATCATCTGTGTTTGGACAGTCATTCATGAGGAAACAAGACTAACAAGAAACAAGACTAACAAGAAACAAGACAGTTGTGCCAGCAGCTCTGTGAGGCTTTACTTAAGCACAGCCTTGCTTTGAGCTAAATGCTATCAAATGCTAATGTGCTCACAATGTCAATGATGACATGTTGGTGTTCAGCAAGTATATGTTTTATCATCTTAGTTTAGTGTTTGCTACCACTTCCTAATTAGCACTAAACACAAAATAAAGTAGAGGTTAATTGGTTTAGTGGATATTGTATTTGGTCATGAACCCAAATATTACACACAATAAAAACTTTGACCTGATGGTGGCACTATAAGAAAAGTCAGGGAATTACCAGTATTTACAATTCATCCTGAGGGGGACATGAAAGGCTATACCAACTCCATCTAACAGTTGTTTACTCAAAACCAAAAAATGTCAAATCCATTGTGGCACTAGAAGTCAGGAGATCATTAGAATCAGGAGGACTCATCCTCTGGAGATCATGAATGTCTGTATCACATTTCATGGAAAGTCATTCAGTAGGTGACAAAGTGGGTGACCAACTGACAAACCAACTAAACCATCCTTACAGAAAAAAAAATTCCACTAAATAACAAAACTGTCTCAAAAATGCAGGTTATGGCAGCAAAATCTGCTCTAAAGTGCTTGTTTTTTTACTGTGGACTCCGCCCCCCCCTTCAGCCACATTTGTTAAAAACAAGTCATTGGAAATAACAAATGGTGCCATTTAATTTATTAACTGAAATTTCTGTGAATTCCCCGAAGTTATTGGGGTGCAAAGGAGCTTAAGCGCGCCTGCGAGCCTCTGTTACTGTGAGCCGCTGCTTTGTGCTGTCGTGTCTACCTGCTTCACAGGCCTATTATAGAGACATCAGGGGAGTAACAGAGGCCGACAGAGACAAACAGGTCACCCTTACCTGGGCTGCAGGATAAACGATTTCCCCTCCACCACTACTCTACCTCCCTTATTTTCTCTCTCTCTCTTCCTTCATCCCTTCATTCCCTCCTCAGTCAGCCCTCCTCTCCTTTTTTCTACCTGTCTACCATTTGACTGCTTCTTTCCATCTTTATCCTCTTTCCTGCCTTCCCTTCTCCCCATCCCAACCCGAAACCTGTGCCCCACCCTCGCTCCCACCTCCCCATCCTGCTGCACAACAGAATTAATATTAAAAAGGTGGCTGTGTACGTGTGTGTGTGTGTGTGTGTGTGTGTGTGTGTGTGTGTGTGGTTAGAGGGAGGGGGTGATGAGGAGGAGGAGGAGGACAGCGTGTACAATGACCTTACTCGCAAACTGTCGCCTCATGTACAGCAAGCATGTCCTTGTTGCAACACCGTAACAGCTCCAAGCCCTTGCACACACAAACATGTCCACTGACTGTCTTCTCTCAGTCTACCTTCCCACAGCAGCATTGTATTCTCATTATCTACCCTTAAAAATCCACTCAGTTTGCTTCGTTGACACTTAACAACCGATATTCCATTCTCGTGGCATCGTGTTGCAGCCAAGTAGAACACGGCTTTTTTAGGTCTGACACCTCAGTCAGGTGGAATAAGGAGGAGGAATGTGCCCGCAGCCTGTTCCTCTTTAACTGTCATAGAAAGGGACAAATGATGTCAGACTCTGTTGCCACTGCTTCAAAGATGCACATGTCCTTTTAAAAAGCCCTGGAGCGCTGGCATTTAACATTAACACAAGACAGGTGCCGTCATGCATTCGGCTCTGTGTCACCAGCAAGTCCTTGCGTATTTATGCATGCAATCTCATCTGCTGATGTACGATCACATGCATGCTGTATGCGTGAACGCATAGGTGTCTGTGTATGTGTGTACGTGTGTGTGTGTGAGTGTGCTACCATGGCATAAATCATTGGAGCTGAGCACAGGGCTAGCGCTGCTCTCTCCATCTGTCTCTGTCTGCAGGGGTGAGGTATTTTACACTGATGATAGGGTGAACAGAGGGAGGCGAGGAAAAAGTGAGCCATGCTTGAGTCGTGTGGGATAGACAGAAAAATAAATGCTGTGATATCGAAGGGCAGTGGGCAGCGGGTGCATCAAGTGAGTATGTGGAGAGACTTGGGGGAAGGGATGCAGTGAAGCCTTTAGTTCACATTATCTGCATCTCTGCAGGGCCTGTTACTCACTACCTAAGATCTGCTCCTGTGAAATAGAATATGTTATCCAGTACTGAGAAATAATGCTGTCCATATAATGTCTCTGCATGTAGCCCTCCCTCTCCTGCACACTGCTTACTGGATACATTTGAATGAATGCACCTGGAAGCTAGAAACTCAATATCTGCTTTGGTTATTCTGAGTCAGTAATATGAACATATTACGGCCATTTGTGGATGACATTTCTCACTCCATCTACATGCAACATGATGCTTAAGCCTAGAAACCAGCTGTGGCAGAGCAACTGGCTGCTCACTGGTTACCTCCCTTCCATCAATCCTGCTCACCTCCTCTTAACAGGATAAACCGAAGCAGAACAGCTCCTGAACAAATGTATCCAGTACTTCCTAATCAGGTTGTCACACTGACGAGGGAAAACACCCTTCAATCGAAAAGTGCGGGGATTCTAGCTACTGCACAGAGCTCGCTCGGCTGAAGCGTCCTTGAACAATGCAATGAATCCTTAAAACATCCAGAGATCGTTCCCAAACTGACCCTGCAGAGAGACGGCAGTCGAACATGTCCACATGTAATATACTCACTTGCAGCTGGTCTGCACATCACGCAGCTCTGACAGCAGTGCCACTGGACTCGCTGCCTCGTTAAGCAGCTGCACCCACAAGAAACCGAGAGGGCTTAGTGGAAAAACAATTCAAAGGCTGGAACAGGTTTTGAGCCGCCATTTATGACTCATGTTGCATGCCTCATCCCTCCCTATCAATTTGGATTACAGAGTTTCAAGACCAAACTGCAAAGACTGACATGAGGAGACAGAGTTGGCATATATGGGTCTTCCATTGAAAGAGAAGGGGGTCATGCTTGGTTGGTTTGGTTGTTAAGGTAGAGGGAGCAGAATCTCTCCTGACAGACAACCAGTAGCTTGCCACAGAGCAAGATTTGGTTCTGGGTTCTGAGATTAGCTCAAGCATGGCAATCTCTCCTTGGAAGCATTCTGGAGGGCTTAAAGAGCAAGCCATAGAGCAGCAACACGACTGTGGAAAGGACAGAGCCATGCTCCAACACTGCATAGCAACACTGTGGCATGATTGTTGGTGCACATCAGGTAGCCTGGTGCTTAAAGGAATAGTTTGACATTTTGGGAAATAGGATTTATTTGTGAGTGAGACGAGGGGATCAACAGTACGCAGTATCTGTACAGTTACGGGTCTCTGGCCCAAAGACCGAGGCAACAAATAAATGTAACCTGTAAAAAGCAGGTGAAAGTAGGACAATGAGGACGAGGTATGCCTCTCTCTAAATTGCCTCTCAGGTTTATTGCTCAGGCACTAAACATGAAAATAAGCATTTCTGGTCAATGAACTTCAGATACTCACTATGATCACTCATATTCATTGAAATAACACATACACATTTCCTCTTTCATACCAATTAAAGTTACTAAATAAATCACTTTCAGTCACTCACTTCACAGTATATAACTGATAAAACACTGACACTCAACAAATTAAAATGGATGATATGTTCACGGCATTTGTCACTGACACTAAGTATTCATGTTACAGGGCCCTGAAACGCATTGATTGAAAAGTGCTTGGAGTAAATATTTCAACAATTTCTTTTAAGAAATTACCACTAAACAATTACTAAATATATTCTGACTTAATTTATAGTTTATAATTGAACATTAACTAAATAATGAAGGTGCAGGAGCCTTAAAACACATTTTCATTCAACACCCTGCGTGGATATTTTCGCGGGTGTGTGACGTCACCGCTAGCTAACTGCGCTCAAGGAAAAACTTTCACTCACTCAATTCAATCACACATTTCAACCAAAATACGCATTCAAACTCTGCAAAACCGTTAATTTACTAAACATAGCTTTGTGTGGACAATAGTTAAAGTGTCTTTTTTTCGTTTTACGAACCTGTATGGAGCAGGTGAGATTACAGTAGCGAAGGCCAGGTACTTGTTGACACTCTTTGAACTGACTCTGAGCAGCAGCGGGAGGGGCACGTCCTTACTGACCCCCCCAGAGCAACCAGAGCGAGCACAAAGGTTCCGCCCTCACTATATTTATATTATAAATGTTAAAAACAGTATAATTACTGAACATATGGACATAGAATAATCTGTTTAAACACAAATATAAATATGTACAATAAAACAAAAATGATTATCAAAATAATGGCAATTAAATATTATATTTCAACATACTTTGACATGGACAACATCACCTTTCTTAGGTGTGTCACACTACCACCAGCTGTTAGATTAGCTGAGCATCAAAACTGGACCTACCTACCTACCTACCTGCTGTCTACCAGCTCCTCTAAAGCACCCTAATTAACATGTCATTTGTTCACACAGTTTCTGGTGTTATGAGGTTTGTGGAATAATGATGATAGTGGTTCATGTCGGATAGTTTTTTTTTTTTTGCTTCACAGCAGCTCCATTTGCAACAGAAAAAACAAAAATGAAGAAATATTTAATTAATTAATGATTCAATGTACATTTGATCTGGGATTAAGCTCCATATTTACTTTTAGGATTGACTGGTGCTTCAGTCCAACCTTGTTAATCGTGGAACCCTGTAGCTCCGGTATCAATTTGTATTCAGGACACTGTTGGGGTCAGAGACAATGTTGTTGGCCAGCCTTAATGTTATTATGGTAGCCTGATTCATAGAGCTTCTCAGAGGTTCGTCTACAATTTGTGAGCCTTTGTACAAATTAAACATATTAGCTCTCTGTAAACCTGTGATTTTACGAGGTGCTGGGTGGGTGGGTAGATTTTGTCACCAGAGCCAGACAAGCCATTTCCTCAGTTTCCAGTCTCAATGCTGTAGCCTTACAGTTAACACACAGACATATGAGTGGTATCAATGCTCCCATCTAACTCTCAGCAGGAAAGGAAATGTTGAAATATTCTCTAAACACGAGTTCTGACAAGAGTTATTTCCTCTTATATATAAATTTCAGATGTAAAAGCATCATTGCTGATGTGGTTGAGAGAGGTTGGTGCACCTTGAGTACATGTGTGGGTTATAATAAGTACATATTTGCACATACAGAAACCCACAAATGTGACATCCTGAATCTAATCTGTAAGTGCCCATGGTCATATTCAGAGCATAAGCAATAAGGATGCAGGGGGTAGTTAATCCCTACAGTATTTCTACAGTGTGTATGACCTTGGAGGAATGGGAACCCTTATATCCTCATTAACATGGATGAAGCATGGCCACGGGGTGAACACACCTACCAGCTCATCCCGCTTCCCAGCAAACCGATAGAGGAGGAAACACTCGTACGTGAATGCACATGTATATATGCACACGCACTCAGCAAGGCATGTACAACCCCCAGCATCTATTTTTCATTATTACAATACAATCAGCTGGAGGCAAGGTTGGGCTGCATTACACGGCAGCTGTACACAGGCCGAGTGCGCGAGGTGTGCTGTCATTGACACTCGGCCTCAAACATAAGTCGTTACAAAGAAATACAGGAGAGACCCAGCGGGGAGCAGAAGATGAGCGGCGAGGGGTGTAGTCTCATACACATCCTACGCTGGAACTCAGCTGTGTCCTTTACAGGCACAAATACACACAATGTAGGTACACACTCGCTCAAACCCACACAAGACTGCTTGTGGCTCAGGCTTTGTTTTATCTGATTTGGCTGTAATCTTGCTCCTACAAGACAATAACACTCACGAGGACAGATCTGCACTTCAGGTACAGGCAGTTTAACAAAGCTCACAGTTGGAATCAGACCAGTTTGTGTCATGTTATGTGCAGCCCTGATTTCAAAGAAGTTGTGCAAAACATAAAAACACACAATGCAATCATTTACAAATGAACTGTTTACCAACCATTTTACAAAGTGTTCCTGAACCCATGTAGTAATCTCCTTTATATGATCATGTGTTTGACAAAGTGTTGAACCTCTCTCCATCCTTGCTTATAAACGACTGAGTCTTTCCAGGATGAACCTTTTATACCCAATCATGATACTATCACCTGCTACCAATGGACCTGTTTACCTGTGGAATGATATAAACAGGTGTTTTTGGATCAGTCCACAACTATCACAGTCTTTTGTTGCTCCTGTCCCGACTTGTTTGAAATGTGTTGCTGCCATCAAATTCAGAATCAGCAGATATTTGCAAAAATCAATTAAGCTGATGAGGTCAAACATTACATATGCAGTATTTGTACAGAATTCAATTGAGTATATGTCAAAAAGGATTAGCAGATTATCACAGTCTGCTTCACTTATGTCTTATACACCATCTCAACGTTTTTGGACTCTTGTATGAAGAATGAATTTATGTTCATTCATGCACAGAAAGACAAGAAAAGCATGTCTGATGTACTGAAACAGCTTCTTGGATGCCTTGAAAGTTTAAAATAGCAAGTGTAAACTGCTAAGCAAAGTTTGCTAAATTTACACAGTTACAATTGTGCAAGCAGGGAAGCAGGAGCACAAGGGACTAGACCCAAGATGCAGACAACACAGGCAGGACTGCAGCAGTTCAATGATTTATTGCACGACTTCAAAAGTTTAAAGGCTTACTGGATGGTCAGGCACGCTGGGGTCAAAACCAGATAAGGCAGTCCAAACAGGCAAGCAAATCCAACTGGGAGCAGGCAAGAATCGAAAGTCCAGAAATGGGCAAGGTCCCAGAAAAAATCCAAAGACACTGGGACTGAACGGGAGGAAAAGGGCTGACAGGCTTGGCACACAGTACATAGACAAACCAGCAAAGAGAGAGCAAGGGGGGCACACAGACTAAATACATCTGGGAGGTAAAGCTAGTCAGAGACAGGTGAAACCAATCAGTGAGCAGGAAGTTAAGTTACTGAAACAAGAGGAAAGTATCAAAATAAAACAGGAAACAATGGCTGAATGACATGAAACAATGAAAAGCATAACCTCAGAGCAGGGCAGGATGTGATGAGACATGACATATCAGGACTGTCAGAATGATGATGTCAGAACTACAGCACATTCACGAGCATAACACAAAATGATTTAGTCCTTCGTCAAAATGCAAGATAGGCCTACTCAGTTTTCTGAAACCTAACACATTAAAAAAAATTCTGATAATAATACCATCACATTTCATTCTCCATTTCAGTTTTCATGAAAAATTGGAGCAAGCACCGCTGGTTGACGTGGTTGCATTTGTAAAGTTTTCACACCTTTTAGATCTAATGTGGGTCACTCACATCGGGCTCCTCTCTCTCACACACACACACATACACACCTCCAAATGAAAATTGGTTCTGAACGTTCCCTAATGTGATTTTTGATGTGACATTACAGAGATTTCTGATGATTTTTTTAAAAATGATCTTTGCCTTTATTATAAGGATTAAAAAAATGCATTATTAAATTTGAATTTCAATTTGGACCAAAGTGACACTCATGGCCGGGTTTCTAAAATTAACATCATTGTTATACAGAGTAACTTGACAAGAAGAACCTCAGTGCTGACATGAAGGTAGAGTCACCTTTGAGGAAGCACTATGAAGCACTACAGTTGTAATTTAGTGCAGGAATGAATTACGCTTCTGTTGTCTTTCTTCCTGTCAGCTCTGCTAAAACAATATAAAAATGTCCTAACCTGTTTGTTTATTTCTTTAGTGACAAAGCTCACCTCTTCAGGTTTTATAAAACCTGCATTTTATCTGGCAGCTGAAGACAGAGGTCATCGACTTCAGCACAGCTAAGCAGCTAAGCTCTGCTTTTTTTTTTCTCCCTCCAAGATCTTACATTAATTTTTCACTTCAAAAAATCACATTACTCATCCTTTTGTCCTTCTGCTCATTGACCTTTTTTCTCAGGGGTTTAAAGAGATTTGGGTCTTTGCACATGATTTGAAAGACATTTAAATTCGTATCCCAAAAGTCTCAGCAGGTTCACCTTGTTGGACGGCTGGTCATTGTTTTTGTATTCTTATGTGAAAAGATAGGCCTGGACTCACATCACAGAGACTTGAGATGCAAACACATATGAATACATTATTTGGATGTGAACAGACAGAAACAGCATCCAGATATTTACAGTATATTCTTCGCAGGTTACTTCCCATACTAACCTAGCATTATTTCCAAAAGGAAGGGGCATGTCATTAACTAACTACATCTTATGTGGGGTTGAATGAAAATTACCTCCTCAAGACTGGAACATCCACTGAGCCAGAGCCAATGTGCATATCAGAATTTAGAGTACTAACAGCAGCCCTGTCCTCATCCCAGGTGTGATGGCTAAGTATATGAAAAGTATCTAACTGCAGTGGAGAAAGATTGGAAATAGAAACACCTCAACATCAATGCAATGGGACTCAAACTGAGCTTTACTACTGGATTTTAATTGCCTTATTTTACACAGTGCAGGTCCTGTCACCGGAGCAATGTCCTGAAGAGACTATTTTTTGTAACGACATAAATTTTATATTAAAATATTCACAGGATCCACGAAAGCTTCTTAGTATTTTATACTATAATGAAACACTATAATGGAAAATACTGTCTATATTTATCCCACACTAAGCCTACAGAATGCTTGTAAGATTTTCAAGATAGGGATACTTACCAAAAACCCTCTGGCTTTTTTTTGTTGGTACAAGACAATATGAGCGCTGCTGAGTAGAGTCATTTTAGGACGATAACATGAAGCACTGAAGCAGCAAATGATGAAAATGAAGCACAAAACAAACACTGTTTGACTTAATGTATTGCGTTAGGGACTCGCCTTCACATACACACTGAGTACAGAAGTAAAATACTGTTCATAGAATTTATTTTTCAGTGTAGTTGACCGAACTCCACTTTGCTGGTCTATACTGAGCTAGAGCTCTGTAGTTTTTATTAAGTCATCATGAAGTCTTGGGATTACAGTTGGAAACTTCAAACATGTTTTTCAGGTAACACTAAGCCCATAAAAACACACAGTTCAGACAAGAAAAGTGTGAAGTTGGTTAAGCTTTCATCCCACTGGTAGTGCACCTCAGCAACTGACTGTCAAGAAGCTCAGTTGGAGTTGTTGAGGCTCCTGCTATTATGGCAAAGGTCAGTTCAAGCACCAGTACGTCTGCCTTCCCTGCTTTGTGGCACAGAGCCGAAGAATGCCACATTGGGTTAGCCTTGAAAATGAGGCTTTTTTTCTTCCTGCATCTTTTTTCAACGAAAAAGAGGGAAAACATCTGTGCACAGAAAGACTGTTCAGTCAAGCCTTGTTTTGGTGCTAATTAGTCCAATTAGCCTTCCCCATCTCACCCAGTTTTAAACAAAGACGAACAGCAGCTCTGCTCAGCTTAACCAGCCCTGCAGTTTGATGTGTGGTAGAGCTGGAAAGCTGCAGAAGCCTCGAGTTACAGACATAGACACAGGCTACTTTAAACAGTCTCAGGGCATCCTTGCTTCACAGGATGAAACTGCAACTATGCCATGTCCTTTGAAATATTCTCTGCATGTCCCTTTAGCAAGATTTTAGCACAGAGACATGGTTTTGTGCAGCAGGAGTCAGACTGCAGTGTGGAGGTAAAATTCCCACAGCCGTAATTTCATGATTAGCAATGCTGAAGTGCACGTTCCGTATTGGTTGCGTGTGCTGTGTGATAACAGATTTCATGAGGAGGAGTAAATGAACCAGTTAGATTCAGTTGAACAGAGAAGTACAAGGAAATTAGTTATTCTGAACATAAGAAGAATAATTAATCATTCCTCTGCAACAAGCTCTTTACAGAAACAGTTTATCATCATGAATCAACCCACATCTTCTCTAAATTATTTCTCTTTTATAAATGCAAATTACACAAATTACTGTTTGCAAATTATATAATTACATACAGTAAGACTCCGCTGATGTGTGACTGTTGTCTCAACATTTTTTTCTACCTTCGAAAGGCAGAGTGAACAACATTTGAATTTTTCCAAATATTTCTTCCTCCAGGCAGAGCAGCAGTAATAATTCACCAGTTTTTACAGCAGAAAACAAGATTTCTGGAGTGGTTTCATTGAATCCCCATGTTTTATGTCCCAGGAGGAAATTCAAATGTTTTTATTTTCTTTGTATTGACTTGTAGAAGCAGACTGAGGGTCCATATAAAAAGTACAACATTGTATTTGCAAAGATGCAGGTGTACATCAAAATCTACAACCAAGAATCTGTTCAGCTCTGTTGCAGTTTCTTTGGTTTTAAAGCCACTGTTTTTCAGACATTTAACGTGATTATAGCATACTAGCAAGTTTTGTTTGTACAAATAAGAGACAATCCCGGTGACAAATGAAGTCTTTCTTTAATGGCAAAAATATGGGTGAATACGTTTTTTTTATTATTCATGATGGGTGAGATTGTTGTAAGGCTGTACTGCAGGTGTTACAAAGATTAGGAACAACATGGTGCTTGCATGATGTAAAGAAGTCTGCAAATTTGGGTTGAAACAAGCTTTGGGCCATAAAGCATAAATCTCCTCTTCCTCTGTGTTGCCTGTTCAAGTATGTTTTTCTGTGAGTTAAGCATCAAAACAGGGTTATGAATGGAATAGCTGTATGATCTTCCCTAATTAAACTGCACTGTTAAATAACCTTTGATCTTAACATATGGTAAAAATAGACTCTATATTCAAAGAGAACAGTTGACACATTTTGAAGCATGTAATGATATTAAAAGGAACAAAAATAACACACCAGTTGATCTTTTTTTTGTGTTAATCACCACGCAAACAAAAGAAAAAAAAGAGGCATTTGAAACACACCAACAATCATGTGAAGAAATAGAACCAACCTCACAATCATGCCTTGTTTTTTTCTGTCTTTCTATGTGTGTTTATTTTTCTCATCTTCCACAGCTGCAACATGTCCAAAGAGTGAAACATGGTCCAGGTCATAACACCAACTCCCCTACTCACAGTCCTGTCTTATGCTGACCTGCTTTTTCAGGTAGCACAGCACCTGTGTTTTTAATGCTGTTATACTGGTACATCATGGTCAGATGAGGCTTTTTTACACGGATGAAATTCACTGAAAATGTTGTGTTTGACAAAATGTACTCAGACCAAACCATTTGAAGAAGCTCTAGTCAATAATGTTGCCTGTTGTGACAAGCTCCAGTTCAGTTTTACTGTTTTGGCATCTGTTTTCTTAGTGTTTGTTGATCAGCTAGTGAAGACTGTGCTGCATTTTGTGTCTAACGTTGCATTTGAATGTTGGACCTTACATTCATTGTGTGTCCAGAAGCATTAATCCTAATGTTGTTAATGTGTTGATATGTAAACATTGTGTTCACGGCCTCTGCTGCCTCCAAGTGGCCAAAAAATCAGTTATTGCAGGTTTCAGTAAGTAGGCCTCGATTATGGTATGGTGAGGCTGTGGATGGGGAGTCAGCAAAAGTTTAGGGTCTCATGCTCTTACAGTCGTTCATTGAGCTTCTTACAACCACACAGCTCACATAGTAAAGAGATTATTTAATGGATTTTACATCCCATGTATTGGTTGCTGTGGTGCCAAATGCCTTTTTTCTGCCTCATACTGTAAATGTGATTCATGTTCGCTGTTGGCTAACTGACACACGGGCTACAGTAGCTGCGGAGAAATTAACATCCCTCTGCCTTCTCTCACATGGTTTATAATTGCAGAGCAAACCTCTCACAGGAGCGCCACAGAAATCGAACCATAGCGACCTTCTGCCAGTGATCAAAGCCTACCTCAACCAGCACACCCCACCCCTCCCCAACACCCCACCCCAACACCGACCCAAGAGACGAAACGAGAGAGTGAGGAAGAGAGAGGGAGAGATGGAGGGAGGGAGGGGATCCACACAAACCATCTCACGTCTCAGCAAGAGCTACCTGCTTTACATATGAAACACACCTTTCTCCCTTTAATTCCCATGAAATCGCGCAGGAAGCGGTTATTGCAAAGGGGGGATGAGGAGGAAGTGATGTGGAACGGCTAGAGGGGCCATTACAGAGAATTCCTCATTACACCCTGGTCACAGCTTTGGAGTATTACCCCTGTGAAAACACACTCTCACCCCTGGGTGTTAAAGTCAAAGAGAGTAGATTGTCTCATCTTACTTCTTCTCTTTGAGCCTGGTCTCTAGACAGGTATGGCAGGGTTAAACTTATCAACATATGCAGCTGTAGCTCACTGTAGAACCAACAGACAGGCTGGTTTAGATCTCTCTGAGCTGTAAGTGAGTCTAAAGAATTGTCTGTTGGATCTTTACATTCCTGTCTTTGATTGAAATGGGGATGGATCCTCTCAACACATCTTGGTTTCTGTGATCAGTCAATCAATTAATCAATCCACCAGCTTTTAAATAAAGCAAAATGCAAAAAAGGATGTGATACTTAATCCTTTTTGACATTTACTCAGTTGAAAACAGCACAAAGAGCACTACATTTAATGTTTGACCTCATCAACTTCACTGGTCTTTATAAATATCTGCTTAGTTTGAATTTGATAGCAGCAACACGTTTCAAACAAGTTGGGACAGGAGCAACAATAGACTGATCCAAAAACACCTGTTTGGATCATTCCACAGGTAAACAGGTTCATTGGTAACAGGTGATAGTATCATGATTGGGTATGAAAGGTTCATCTTGGAAAGACTCAGTCATTCACAAGCAAGGATATACACATGATTATATAAATTGTGTTTTTATTTATGTTTTACTCAGCATCCCAACTTTTTTGGAATCAAGGATGTAGGTCTATCAGTTGTACCATCACTTTAGTCCAGACTTTTGGATGGATGGTCAAAAACATCCTACTGCCTTGGTGATCCCCTGACTTTTCCTCTAGCGCCACCATGAGGTTGACATTTGTGGTTTTATCTAAAGCGTCTCTCCAAATATTGGATAGATTGCAAGCTGATGACATTCCCATCAGCCTCAGCTGTACTTTGCATTTGTGCTAATCAAAAATGTTAGCACATTAAACTAAGCTTGCGAACATAGCAATGCTCTGCACTCTTGATTAGCTACAAGTAAAAGTCTGAAATGTGGCCTCATAACAGGTCAATCAAAGTAGAGTGTATCTGACTTGCTGACGTCACACCTAGACTCAGATGAAACATCTGTTTATTCCCATAATGTTGTATGAACTTGTATATCCAGGGTCCCAGATGTTCCTTTTGGTGTTACATTGTTATTCTGATACATAATGAAATTTGAACATTATGTCTGTCATAGTGGGTGGTTGAGGACTCAAGTGCATCACACAATCTGCTGCTAGAAAAGTCTTTAATGAAAATAAATGAAGTCCTAACAAAAACTCACGGCAAGGACGTGTCCCGGGAAGTCAAAATCCATACACAAAAAACCATTAGCGACAGGCAAGGCCTGACAAAGCAAAGTACAACATGAGCAGGACCAAGACGACAGGAACATGAATGTGAACATGAAGAGAATACAACAATTCAGCCACAGCAAACAGAAACGAACTGACTTATATAGTGTCCTGGTGGTGATTAGCTTCAATGGGCAACACAGGTGACATGATAAGGTGGGTGTGGCTCGTAGGTGACGTGATGCAGAGGCGGGGTGAGAGGCAAGACACTGGATGTAGAAATATGACAGACAGAACAGAAAACAAAACACAAAACTAGAACAGACAGAACTTAAACATTACATAACATGTGACAAGGCTGGGCTAAGACAGGACAACGACATGAACTGAAAGAACTATGACAAAACACAGGCAGAGAACTAAGACACAGAACTAAGACAGAAAACTGAGGCACAAATCTAATACAGAACATAGCATGACAATTACAAGACATGAGCAGGATAATAACGGAGACTATGGCATAACAGAGACTATGGTCGGCAGGAACGTAACAATAAAACAAAGGCTAAACCGAGACCTGGGTGCAAATCTGTGACAATGTCAGAATATAGCAGTAATAAAATATAATCGTTTTATGACATGTTTGAAGGGAAAACTTACGGTTATTAAATTCTTAAAAATAAAACATCTCTCATTTTCGTATCACTCATATGGTGGTCCTTTGTTTTCTGATGATCTCTGAGTGAAGGTCATAGTTTATCCAGCTTTGTATTTACAGCCACGTCGTCGTTCCTCCAAATGACATTACAGTGTCATTATGAAGATTAACCATCCAGCCATGTGGAAGTTAGTGCTCTTTCATGGATATTTAAGCAGCATATTGCTACAAGTGAATATTTAATTTACTTTTTGATCATCAATATTTCAGAAGACATCACTTGGGACAGCTTCTTGTGAAATATATAAGTAATCAGTAGTTTTCTTGATGAAGCAATCCACTTGTTAATCCTTTCAGTGGGCCACATCACAGCAACAAGCTGCGTGCTCGCTTTGTACAAATAAAAAAATACAAACCACATAGAAAATCTATTAAGACTTTAATTTTCTTAATGCTTTAAAATACATTTTGGACAGTGGTTGGCATCTTTTGCATGAATAAGTTACAATAAATAAAAGCAAACACATTTTATTTTCTCTCACATTTTTAAAATAAGGCATTTATAGCAGCAGAAGTGGCCAACAGAGTCTCAGCTGACACCAACACCCGAGTCTTTCCGGCTGATGTCTGTCTCAAGCAGCTTCAAATCCACATCAGGTCAGTTTCAAACACAGTTTAAAACAACAAGTATTAAACCTGGGCTTTAGTCAAACCTGTGAAACTGTCTCAGGGTTGTTCCAGGAAACTCTGCACCAGTGTTTGGAAATCAAATAAGAAAAGAGGAAAACACCAGTGTCGGCCCTAAAGCATTGGAAGTCACAGGAGGTAGCATCTTACTCTCCTGCCTATCAATTTTCTTTTCTTCTTTTTTTTTATTCATGCAGCAGGCAATGTTTATTGATCGCTATGATTATCAAAGCCATCCGTCCACATTTAACTGCATTTTTCAGAGTCTCTGTAGAAAAAGCTGTATAAGAATTGCTTCAAGACAAAGCTGTGTGTTGAAGGTTTGCCTGTGCATAGATATCTTCTTCCGACGATTTACCGTGGCTGTCTCACTTAGCGAGACAGCGGATAATCATCAGAACAAGAAACTAGCTGGCAGCAACACTGAAAAAATCAGCATACAAAAACAAGACAGGAACATACTATAACCTCAGATCTGCCGGTTTATGTGCCCTTTACACAAATCATATTGCACTCAGCACTTTATTCTAACACAATTCTTTGGAGACTGAGGATGGGACAGAACTTTACTTTCCAAAACAAAGTGGTCTTATGGAAGGACTTCCAGTTAGTTATTAAATTATAAAATGTTCCAGATATAAATGAGCCAATCAGGGTTCTCCATAATGACTGATGGGACATGTAGCCAATTAAGGGCAGGATATAAATTCATGTAGACGAGATCTTGTATCTAAATTACATTTATCAGTCACAGCAGAGGTTAATGGCAGCTAACCTCTGTCAGACTTTTTTTTCATTAATGTCATTATGTTAAGTGGCGTTGAGAATGGACATAACTCACTGAAAGTGTATTATGCAAACAAATAATGTACCCATTTCTGCGTGACCAGTAAATCATGTAGAATTTAAGAGCAGGACCACTGTCACCATTAAGAAAATGTGCACCATTTACTGTACCAGCTTCAACTCTGGTCATGTGACATTTTAAATACTCTCCATACACATTACTTTGAGCATATTCTACAGCGCGTTTTTTTTCTCATAATATAAATTGTCATTTTGCAATGTACAGCAAAGATTTAACAATGTCAAATAAAACATTTGTGGAATTAATTTACACTAAGTGAACAGGTGTGGCCTTGAGGTTGGGCTATAAATTGTGCTAAATCTGGCTTTGCTAGTAGCAGAGTAAGCACCGTGCAGTGGGCCAGACGCTGTTGGGGGTTAATCAGGGAACAAAATGACCACCTGTTTTTGCAAAGCGATGAGGAAACTCTCACTTGTGTGATTGGTGCATTTGTATGGGGACTATTTTTGGGGTGGTTGCCTGATTGCTCTCCTGGAGAACGCCGACTTGAACAAGGTAATGTGGTTGTTCTGATGATTACACTGGATAACTACACTGGAGTTACTGCCTGCTGGCAATGAGACTACAATGAAATGTCTGGTCTGAAATGTGGACACAGAAATCCACAGCTTCTTGTCTGTGTCTTTCACACATATCCTCTCACAGATCAATCATACCACACACGGTCACACTTAATTGTAAGCAAATAACTACAAGTGCATTTGGCATTAATGCTTATAAATATACATGGAAGCATTTGGGTGTTGACACATACAAACAAAAGCAGCCTTGTGTGCACAGTCACACGCAGATACATATTGAACACACACATACTTAGCACGCATATACACAAGCATACACACACACTTGCACGCACACACACAAGCACGCACTCACACTGCTTGTTTGTAGCTTCTGCCAGCTCTCACCCTCTGCATGCCGTCTGTGTGTCTGGCACCAGGGTTAAGGTCTGGAGCCACACACAAGCTGTGTGCTCTGTCTGGCTTTTACACACACTAAATGGGCTTTATGAATGGCTAGGACTCAATGACTGAGTCAACACCAGGGGCCACGCTCAACCCAATCTGACAACGGGTTTTGGAGATAAGTCAGAAACAACATTCTCCCAGCGCAGCCAGGAAGCATGTTTAAATTAATATGCTACCAGGTTTTCTTTTGTTTTGCACTGCAAACATTGTGCTGTGGAGTGTGTCAATCCACAGATGTGTTGCTTGTTTGCCATTTCTGGCTGAGCCCAAGTGCTTTTAAACAGCGCTCTGCAGTGTCTGTGTGTGCATGTGTCTGTGCTCTTGTTGCCCCATCAAAGCCAGCAATGAATCCAGCTCTCGACATTGCGTGGAGCCAGTGACTCTGACGGCCTTTCAGTGACGGGTGGATGGAGGCCGTTATTCAAAATCTTGTGCCCTCAGTGGGATGCATACAGTTTGCCCCATTCATGACCATTAAAAAATACAACACTCATCCATTGTAAATACAAAGGAGTTACAAACAGATATGCGCACACAAGTCCTCACCACTGCTCTATCATTAGATCCAACACTCGACTGACATTCAGATCTGAATCCAGACTTAAGTCTGATTCAACAAAAGGAGCTGTCGGTGGAGTAAGAGGGTGGAGGCCAGACGTCAGCGTTTCCAGCCAGTCAGCAGCGTCAAACAGTGTGGGAGCCCGTCTTTTCCGTGACTTTCCACTGGATGACAGAGGGGAGGTGCAGATGGGTGGTGGGGGAGGAACAGGGATCACCTGGCTGGGGTTTATTACAGCAGGAGATGGAGGGAGCTCCAGCAAGAGAGAGGAGCAAAGAGGTGAGGGCAGGAAGTTGTCATCCTTGTTGTGCTGCTGGGAGGTCTGGGACTGATCGGTTTGAGGAGGAGGAGGCGACGGGCCAGGGACTGAGTGGGCAGGGGATTTATGATCGGAGACATTGACAGAGCCTGGAAGAGAGGTAGTACAAAGGATTAGACACTGAAGGAAACATGAGAGCCACTTAAGTTGTATGCTGAATTAATTATGGGATACTCACCGACACAAGTCATGGGCTCATCCAGAATGTCGTCTATGGACTGTCGAGGGTCCATCTGTGGCCAAAAGAAAGAGCAAAACACTTAAATGCCACTGTACAAAAAGAACAGTTTGTGATCTCTTCCTGTTCATTGACAGACTCTAACCTGTGCTTTCTGAATAGCCTCCTGCAGTTCCTCCTCCAAGCTGCGAACACCAGGCAAGGTCTGAACAGGACTCGCTGTAATCTGCACTGGCAGCTCAAAGTCCTGGCCAATCACATCACACGGCTGGCAGCAAAACACCTGATTAGGAAGCAGGGGTAAATTAGTTGACAGGTGCTGATGAGATTACACTCACATGTTTGACCAGTTTTATAGATTGAAGTCTCTGTAGTGTCCCCTTGAAAAGCGATTATACAAGATATGTTTGTATTGATTCGTGTGCTTACCTGTGTAAACACCACATCTGTCTGCGCGTCCATCTCTGGCTTCCCTCTGGAGCATCCAGGGTCCTGTTGCAGGAATGGATGCAGGGATCCTCCACAAGACTGGAGGGATAAATCAAAAAGTATTAATGACTGTAATTCTGGAAAACAGTCGTCCTGCTAAACAAACTGCTGATTTTGCTCACCTCATTGCCGTTGTTAGTGGAGCAGTCTCTGGGCCTGCTCCTTAACCTCTCCCTCATCTCCAGCTCCACGCTCAGCTCCTGCTGCTGTTGCTGCTGCTGCTCGTTCTCGGTTCTCCAGGGAGTCCCACACTGCAGGGGCGAGGACGACGACATGGGTAGACTGGGACTTGGAGTTCCTGAGGCAGTGCTAGCAGGAGCCAGGAAGACAGCGTTGGTAAGACCACACTGTTCACCTGCCAGACTGACCGACGCGGCAGTCGAGAAACCGTCTGGCACTGTGTTCAGAATTCCATTCAGAACTCTGTTTTGACCGTCATTGAGAATCCCAGTGGGAATTTCCCTGTCCGGGATGTACATCTGTTGGTTTGGGCTGCTGCTGGGTGAGTCTAGTCCAGAGCTGGAGCTTGAGCTGGGGCTCTGGCTGGGTGGCAGAGGGGGGCAGGGGGCGAGAGGCTCCAGGCTGGTACCCAGCTGGCAGAGGGGGGCAGCGGTGTGGCAGGAGTTGGGAAGCTGGAAAGGGCGGAGACGCTGCAACAGAGCGGGCTTGGTGCCGGAGACAGGAAGGCCGCGCTTACGCAGCTGTTGCCGCAACTCTGACACCTGAAGAAAGGGAAGAGGTGAAGGTGGAAGGTCAAAAGGCAGGTGAGAGTTTGTCCTCACCATGAATTTTAAATAAGAGCTGTCATTCTTAGGCATTTTCAGCCTCTCAGTGCTTTCATGCTTTTCTTACTGTCAGATCAACAAGATTTGCAGGGAGAAGCTCAGGCTTGGACACAGGATTTGTATCCATGGGGGTGTGGTTTGTCGTGGCAGGAACAGGTTGGGGATTCAGGGGCATGGCTCCAGAGGACTTCACAAGATCACTGTGATCTCCACTAGAGGAATAACAGGAGCATTTTTATTATTATTTTTTTTTGCCATTTATGTTTGATTATAGATTTTCCATGACAGACCAAAACTGTATGACAATACAAAGACAAGGCAATTGCACAGACCAGACAAACAAGTGGAAGGAGGGCAGGAGGTTTACAGTGTTCAAATATTTCATTCATATCTTTCTATTTAAACCTGCAGTGCTTTGCAGCACTAACTCACTCGAATCATTTGAGGACTTCCGTCTCATTTAAAGCAGAGATAGTTGGCTCAGTTTGGATTACCTGACACTGTATCAACAGCAGTCTGTTTGCATACCTGGGCACAACAGTGAGCTGTTGCTGTGGCTGTAGTTGTTGTTGCTGCTGCTGCTGGTTCTGGAGGATTTGCAGCTGGAGGAAGACCTGTTGCTGATTCACGAGTTGGGAATAGGCTGGGTCTAAAGACTGGGTAGAGGTAGGGCTCTTCTGCTTGGCTCCTCCCCCTGTAAATCATCATTTTTTAAGCTATATTCAAACATCACAGGTGTCGAGGTCGAGCCTTGTTGGGACAAATGAAAGAGATTTTTGAATAAAGATAGAAAAATGAAGCAGTATATTTGGTACCTCCAGTCCCAGACCCTCCTCTCTGGTCTGGAGGAATGTACTGGTGATACGTGAGTTTCCTCATTTTGGGTTTGGTCTCCCTCGGTTTCCGTGGGCGGGGGAGATGGTTGAAGTTGATGGGGGTGGGCAGGGAGGAGGAGCAGGCGGGACTGGGAGGCCGAGCTGTCTGTAAAGACACATATTGCCCACATGACCTAAAACTGCAACCACACTGTGTTTCTACTGAGTAATTTCAAGAATAGCATGTAAAATATAACAGAGAAAATGTCAAGTCGTTTCACGCTGTTTGACAGTATTTGCCCCATGTCAAGGTTAAGTTCTTACATGAAATGTACAAATGCCTCACAAATCTCCAGATGACAGCATGTGCTGCTTCTGACATACAGCCATGCTGCTTGTGTGTGAATGTGTTAACCTACAGGGCAAATACTGAGCTCCCCCAGAAGTGCAAATTGACAGTAATGAATGCAGAGCAGCTTAGAGTGGAGCATTGTGTTTGACAAAACAGAGGAGTGACCATCCTGTTAGGTTGAAGACCTCTACAGTGCTCTTTTATCTCTAATGCTGTTTACCTGCCGTGAATAACTGTCATCATGGTAAGCAAATGCACACACATGTATGGATGGAAATGTCATATTACCATGTTAAATTGCTTGCATTCTTGATATTATAATTTGATTTTGAGGAGTCACACAAATGGGAAAAAAGGGCCTTATGAAATTTAAATAAGCCAAAAATGAAATCTGAAAGCAATGTGTTTGTATCTGACAGCATTAGGATGCACTAACCCAACATTACCTTTGGCAGCAGGGGTGTGGTCTGAGAGGTCAGATACATCCCGTTTGGTCTCCCAGTCGTTGCCACTGAGTTTGATTCACCCAGTGATACACTCATCGGTTGTCTGATGCCCTCGGTTGCCGGGAGCAAAGCCAAACCAGGCTGAAGGCAGAATATCAGATTATCAGACTTGACATATGAGGCTATTTTTAAACACCAGTGTGTTAACATTTACTTAAATGTGTTTGTCAGAGGTTGTGAGAATTCATTGATCAGACTTCTTTGTTGCTGCCAATGTACAAGAGACTTCATCAAAAGTCTTGTTTCCTCACCTGAGCATGACTGGGACTGTGGTTAAGGGGCGGGCCCACAGCTGAGAAGTCACTCAGTAATTGGTCACCTGAGAGCCCTGGCAGTGAAGAAAAGGCTGGCGATAGGTGAACGCAATGTTGCTCGGTGGGTGGGGAGGAGGAGCAGGAAGAGATGTCATCTTCGAAGACATCAGCTGACAGAGGGAAGGAGGCAGGACCTGAGGATATGAAAAGTGAGAGGAGGTAAGGTCAAAAGAGGAGCGGAGGAGATTGGGTGGGAAAAAAATGTGTGTGATTTTGTCTGTGCGTGCTGGTGCATGTGGATGTGTGTTGACTCACGGTTCTCCAGGGGCGGCGTGCGTTTGTGCTGTTGCTCCACAGGTCCAGGAGGACGTTGGATCCTCTCGGTGAGGTCCTGCGCCTGGCGAGCCTTCTTCTGCCTCTGGGCCCCACACACAGTCCTCTCTGCAGGAGAGGGAGGGAGAAATGATGCAGATAAGTGGGGAGAAGGAGACAGATGGGGGATCAGCAGAGAGAAAGAGGAAAGGAGATTGGAGAGAGAGAGAGAGAAGCAACAGGATTTCAGAACATATGTGATGTGAGCATGCACAACAGTGTTGCCACAGGCTATCAGTCCCAATTCAAACCAGCAGAGGCATCAAAAAATAGTAAACACTCCTGCCCCTGGGAGATGTATTCTCTTGGATATGAACACACACACACACATTCAGGCAACGTTTTTTAAAGGGCAGAAAATGACTGTTTAGGATATGAGACGGTAAGATATTATAATTATAGTCTTTTCAAATTAAAAGGTTGGAGGGTGAGGAGCGATAAAGAGAGATGAGAGAGAGAGATGTCAGTAATGGCAGAAAGTGATGATCCCTGGATGGGCGGGTTTATCATCCGCTGTCAATCACTGATATGTTTGCAGGCTGCTTAAAATGCAGCGTTACAGTGTGCAACAAGGTCACATTTCAATTTAACTGACAGCTGATGAAACACCCAGCCCATTGCCAGATTTACACACTTCATTTCCTCGCACGACGGCTGTATAACAGGGAGCGGAGAGCAGCACAGATATGAAAAAATGCAAAGAGAAAGAAAGAGGGAGGCAGGGAAATATATTACTTTGCTGAGCATACAGGGTAGAGCAGGAAGGAGACAGCAACATGACTGTAGGCAGGGCATCACCTTGTGCAGTTTCAGGGTTCAGACCACTAGGGGGCAACTTCTGGGTGGCACCATCGTCAATTTGACGCTGCATCAGGGAACAGCAGGTCAAAGCAACAGTCACAGATTACAATGCAGTTCATTCAGAGGAAAGTTAAATAAAAGTGAACTTCAGTGTAGCCTAATGAAATACTCAATCATGTTAATTACTTTCTGATGAACTCATAGCCATGTGGAAGTAATGTGTAAACAAAAAATGCACTCTCATTCATGTTCCATCAAAAATAATCAGCTATAATAATGAATTAAAATGACACAACGTGACCTGTGTGGGGGAAAAGGTCTTTACATGGCAGCTTGACTCCCACATCAAAACAGCATCTGATCTATGGAAATGTCATGCTGTTATATTGAGAAACTGGATGCTACTCACCAGAGCTTCACTCTGGTCTTTCTCTGCTTTCTGAGTGGGACCAGTAGATTTCAACCCTATGGAGACAAACGAGATGTTGGTTATAATATTCAGGGTTTTTTTTTTTTTTAGAGAATTCTAGTCTAGTATAGGAGCAATCCAGGTGAAGCAGTGCATCAACAAAGCACTTTCAGCCCTCAACTCAAGTCAGCACAGAGCATCTCTGGCGCTGTTTTGTGTTGGCAGGCATCAGAACGTGCAGTGCTTCTTGTGCAACCTGCTTCAGCCTCAGACAACGAGGAGGGAAGTGAAGCAAGGTGCTCTGTCTGTCTGTCGACAAAGTGCCTGCTGTTGCTGTTCTCTTTTTTTTCTCTTTTTTTTTTTGTATTTCTACAGTCTAGACTAGGCTGTATCACATTTGCTGCACAGATCTGGATGAAAGTATCTGTCTTTCATGTGTCATTTATCTTCAGAAAATGCCTGATATTAAGGATATATTGATATTTCTGCATATATGTCACCTCTATGCATTTACATTTGCATCCAGAGAGACATCAAATCTGCACATACTTCAAAACAAAAGCCTTATTACATCTCTGATACCTGCTGTATGTGTGACCTTGTGCAGACATATTAATGTGAATACATTATATATTGTAGTTATTATTCGCACTGATTCGTAATCAAAATTTCGTGTTCTTGGCATAAATGTTTTTCAAATCTATTCCTTTTTATCATCATTTGGTTTGGCAAATGTTGGAATTAATCAGCTAGATAAGCCCTAGATATGACACGAACCATTAAGCTTTATATTCAACTAAAGCAGGCTCTTGCACAATAAGAGGTTTTAAAGCATATAACTAAACACAAAATCTAGACTCTAAAACTAAAATCAAAAAAATGTAAAAGCTGGTCAATATAGTAAAACCTACAAAGGCATTTACAAATCAATAAGCAATCATCTGCCTGTGAAAAGAGGTGAAGATCATTATGTGAAATCCAACCTGCAGACATAGTGTAGATGGATCAATCTCAATGTTAATGATACACATAGACTAACCAGGGTCTGCATTGATTTCACTCTGCCTTCGGTTCTGAATCCTCAGCTGCAGGACTGAAAGAGAAGAACAGAGATTGTTAAAAAAAAATGATGATGAAATATCACAAGTTACACTGATGGAACAGTAAGTTAGTTTGATTTTTTTTGCTGAAGGACAAAATTATCTGGGAAAAGAAAAGAAGCAGATGTAGAAAGGTACGAGTTGAGCAACGCAGGGCAGCACGATCGCTGTCAAATGATATGGCCTTACAACTTATATTACCTCATGACTTTGCAGTGCTTGTAGATTATATATCTCTTGCTTGTACACGCCACACATATGCATGCACACATTAACATTCAGTACACACACAAACAGGTGAAGCAGGGCACGGCTGGACCCGTTACACTGTGTGCTCTTCCCCCATGATACATTTTGTTGAGTTTTGAGACCCGAGAGACCTGACCAGGGGAGGGGGGGTGTGGACTGTGTGGTGGGGGGGTTGAGGGCAGTAACTATTTATCTCTCAGTATGTCTATTTCTGTTGGTCCCATCCCCCCTTCAGCTGTCCCGCTCTTTCCACAAGCCTCTCACACATCCCCTCCTCCTCACGTCATCCTCATTTGTGCTGCTAACTATACTCTTTTCCTGCTTTCCTGTCTTCCTGACAGCTCAAAACAAAAGTTTAACGTCGTAAAAATGTGGATTTAAAGCAGATTAACATGCTGCACTCTGTCGCCATAACAAGTTAGGGAGGTGGTGCTGAGCACACTTTTTGAGTTCACAGAGTGTGTGTGTGTGCATGTGCCTAGCATTAGATTGTTTTGCGTCTTAACTAGAGGCCCAATACAAGCATTGAATTCCACTTTAAATCTCATTACTCAACATACATTACATAACATAGTGGTTCCCAACCTGGGGGTCAGTCCTCAGATCAATCTGAGGGGTCTCGTTAAAGGATTTACAGGATAAGACAAAATAAACGTGTTACCAAGAATGATGTTTGTTTTTCCTCTTCAGGCAGTTTAACATTGATTAGATTCAACAATATAGGAGGGATATTTTGATTGAACTCACAACCCACAGAAGCATAAAACCTGTGATGAGTGGGTCGCAAGCTGAAAAGACGTTATTATAACCACTAAACAGAAGTCAAACAAACTATCGTGTAATACGTTGGCTGTCAAGAGCTCATGTTTAATTCATGTGAGTTTTATATACCAGCAGACATAAACATTCCTCAAGCTGTGCTATGTGCATTCATGATTTCAAGCAGAGCAGCTGCCCTAAAGAGTCACGTTTTCCAGCAGGTGTTTGCACACCTAGGGGACTGCCTCTGTGTCGTTTCCTCACCTTTCTATTTTACCAAACGACAGCTGCCTGGGAACAGCAGCCGTTACAACTTGTTGGGAAACTTGCATTATGCACTTATATTAAGGTTGTTCAGTTCTGTTTGCCACAGAATGCTGCTTTTCCCTGCAGGATGTAATCAGCAGAGTAATCAAGATCTTATGACACTTTAGAGACTCTGGTAGGATTTTATTAGTCCATTCAACTGCGATATTTTTGTCCAAACCTCACCTTTGAAATGAAAATTTAATGTTAAAGAGATCTGAACAGTGGAGGAATGTAGCTAAGTTCATTTACTCAAATACTTTCACTTTACTCGAGTATTTCTATTTCATGCCATTTTACACTTCTACTTCACATTTTGGAGGCAAATATTGTACTTTTTACTCCACTACAATTATTTGACAGCTTTAGTTTGTTTTTTTTCTCTTCCAGATTTATATTATTCAAACAAAATATAAATCAACTAACTAACCGGCAGTATATAAAGTTATTAAACATAGCCGCACATTAACCAGCTGCAACATTAAAGTGAGGCATTAAAGCAGCATTAATCATAATAAACATCATCATTTAATCCAGTAAAATAATACATATGATTCTGAAATGGGCCATTCTGCATAAGTACTTTTACTTTTACTACTTTAAGTATATTTTGATACTTTTACTGAAGAAAACACTGTGGTTTTCCATTTTTCTTTATTTTCTTGAGTAAAAGATATGAGCACTTATTTCACCACTGGATTTGAGTTTTTTAAGGGCCTTTACATAAAAAGGATTCTGTCTGTTTTAACATGCATAATAACAAACTAAATCATGACGCATAATAACATGCAAATATCATCAGCCCCAGGCTCAGCTGTCCTCATGTCCACTCAAGACATCTCCGTCACTAAATCCATTCGCTATGATCAATAACTTCACTCTATCGATCACATGACAGACAATATGCCTGAGCAGTCAATAACCTTCACAAACACTTCACCTGTGCATATTGATGGTAATGTTGCCAATTATGCCTGAGATGTAAAGCCATCGTTGTGGGAAAATAAATCCCCCCCTCCTTTAATTGGCGTGAGCTGAGACTCCAGGATTCTCACCTGAGCGGAACTTGTTCCGGATGAGGAGCGACCTCTCGGAGGCCAGCAGTGTCATGGTGGAGGGGAGGGTGGAGGAGCCGGGGAGTGGAGCAAAGGGACGGAGAGAGAGAGAGGGGGGGGGAAGGTCCTGGTGTCACTCTACCAGGAGGAATGGACCCCTCTCTTTGTGGCTCTCGCTGGTGGGAGAGAAATAGGAAGCAGGGGAGTGAGAGAGACAGATGTCTTGTTAATCCACTGATAGACACAAACCGATATTGATAGAGGCACACAAAGCACAGCGGAGATAGATTGAGGGGGAAATAGAGACGCAAAGCCTCTCAGACCTACAGGCAGACTGAAAACTGCGGTGAGCTGCTCTGGCAACAGCAGGCCTCCCTATAGACAGCCTGTCATAATCACACAGAGAGTCACAGAGGCCCACCCACAGAGACTGAAGCAATGACACAGAGAATTAAACAGACAAGGAGGCTTTAAGAGACAGAGCGAAGAGGAAGAAGGAGGAAGAAGAGGAGGAAGTCGAGCAGCCCCAGCAGATACTCAGGACGTCTGGCCTGGAGGACACTGATTGTGGCGGACAAACATGAACTCGCAACACCTACAAGCATCACACAGCACGTTCGCACAGTGGCAGCGGCGCCACAAATGTGTCATGCACTAAAAGAAGAGGAGCCTCTCAAATAGAGAGAGCTGGGAAATCTACATAAGCTGCATTAGTGGACACGCACAACCTATTAACAATATTGATTTAAACTGGCCGGCCACAGAACACCCAGAGGAAGCCTGTTTGAAAGGAACGGACAAACACACACACACATGCAAAACTACACACACATACTCTGGAATAGCTGAGGTTATGCATACTAAATCACCACAGTGCTCTTCCTATTCCCAATCCCATAAATACACACACACCTCTCTTATTTACAATATGAGGGGTCCAACAGAAGGCCACTCACTGGTGAATGCAATCAAATAACAAGCAATTGATTGAGATTTCTTGTCTGGCACAGGCATTATTTCACAGTAGGGCACTGAGGCACAAGAAGGCACTGAAAACACTGAGAGAATAAAAGCAAGAGAATGAAAGAGAATACTTACAGGAAAAGAGAGAATTGAGTCCCTCGGGGGAAATTGGAGTGGATTTAAGATTAAATTGAGAGAGGTGCGAGATGGAGGAAGAGAGGGAATAGAGAGAACTTCGTAGTGCGTTTAATGACGATTTCTTTCTTTCATGTTCTTTTCATATCCTTTTTTTTTCCTCTTTCCACACTTCTCACTTTCTCTGCTTTTTTTTGTTGCTTCCTAAAGGTGAAATGCAAAATGAAAAAGGATCAGTGGTTCCTTCGTCCCCTTACGATAGAAACTCACCCTCTCTACCTCTGCCTCGCTCTCTCTGCCCCTCTCCCCATCCGCCCCAAAGCATCCTGGATCCTTGGTGCCAACTGTGAGCGACTGTCAAACTTTACCCCTCCCCCTCAGTGGTCTCATCTCCCCCCTCCCCTCCTCAAACAGCTACTCACTCCCCCCGATGTGCTGCTGACCGATTGATTGAGGAGCAAGCTTCAAAGACAATAAGCACTTTTTGTGTTTGCGTGTACATGTCTGACAGAAGCAGACACACTGCTGAAGTCAGTGCAGCTCCTAAATGTTAGGAGTGGAATTGCCTCATAATGTGATGGATAGAAAAGTGAAGGCGGGATAAAGAGACGGTTTATTACAAGGCAGCAAGAAAAGTCCTGGAGTGTTTTGGACTCACATCAAATCATGTACTGCAGCAGGACTGCAGGCTCATATGCTCCTGTCAGGATACCTTTGGGTCACCCTCTTAAAGTGATTTAGTACTGTTTGCGTGCAAGAGTTGGTGTGTGTGTGTGCTCGAGTGTATGACACCTCAGAGAGTCACAGGTCAGTAAGTCAATGTCTGTCAGCATTTACTGTAGTTTACAGTATGATTCAGCACCGGTGCCAAGCGAAATCACCTGAGTCTCACCTCGTTGTTCAAGCCTCCAAAGTAACTTGGGTGAACATGCTCTCAACATGTGTGTGTGTTTGTGTGTGTGAGTGTGTGCCTTTGGGCTGCACGGCGGGGGGGAGATGGGGGAAGTGAGGTCGTAGCTGGAACACCTGTTCTGACGATTTGACAGACAGGCCGGTGTGTGCTGGTTCAGCAGGTCATAGAGAGGGGGGAGGCAGAGAGGGGAGGTAGAGAGGGGGAGGCAGAGGAGGCTGCAAAAGTTGAAGAGGAAGGGTGGGAGCAACACGGGGGGGGCTCTCAGCCTATACGACGAGGACAGGAAGAGAGCTGCAGCCAACGGGGAAGTAGCAATAAAAAAACGGAGGTTGCCACCATTTTATCTGATGTGGAAAGAAATATATCGAAATCCACTAGTCAGAGAACTCAGAGCAGAGATGGGCCAATTTCAGCTGTCATGGAACAAATGCCCTGTAAATGCATTTCACGCACACACACACACACAAAACACACATTTATAAACACAGACTGCACAGACAGCATGGCACATTATTGAGGGAAAGGTGATGTAATTGGTTCCCCTCCACAGCTACACCCTCTACAGCCTGGACTCCCTTTCTGATTAACACCTGTTACCCTCCTTCTTCGTCTCCCTCCCTCACACACACACACACAAACACACACACACACACACACACACGCACGCACACACACACACACACACACATAGACTTCACAGTATTAATCCCGCTCTGTGTCTGGTGAGCAGGGAGGCTTGCACGCTGTTAACCTTCCCCTTGTGAAATATCATATTACCCTGTGTAATTCTGGACTCACATGCAGCACACAAGCTAAGAAGCATCATATACTTTGGAATAAAAGTAAACTGTGAGAGTATTCGGGGCGATCTCATATTTATGCCAAATCTGCCTCCTTGGCTGCTGAGGCTGCAGAGTTTGAATGTAGATCCAGCTCTCCCTTGGCTCTCTGTCTCCTGCCTTTCACCCTGGTATAAGTATCCCTCCACCATTTGAGAGAGCTGAGAGACAGCATGGGGAATAAGCCTGCATATGCAACACATCATAAGTGCAATTGTGCCCTCACATGGCTCAACCATGCAATGACATCAAAAAGCAAAATCTATCCATGGTTAGTTTAGCTTTCCATCATCTTGGCTCTCAGTGGCAATAATGGGACGTCTGTGATGCAACTGAGCGGATACACAACAAACATATCAAAGTGTCGAACCTATCAAAGAGAACGAAAAGCTGAAACATACCAATCTAACACACTTCATTACATCTGCTGCTTCTCTCTGCTCGTTCATCACCGGGTCTATTCCTGTCCTGCTCCTCTCTCCTCCTCTACCTTTATCACTTCAATCACTTGGCCATGTGCCTCGTGCCACTCAGAAGCCCTGCTGCCCGTTCCACTTCACGCAACACAAACACAGGCGCACACACGCTCACACACACACACACACCACAGATTTCTGTCCTCTCTCTGTCCATCATCCACCTGTCTGTCAGTCACTGCACTTTGAAGCTCTGTGCAACCTGGACATCTCCCAACCTTGCGCACACACACACACAACATACTGTACTGTACACACACAACCCCAGCTGGACTGCTGATCTCACACACTCGACCAGTTGAATATTCATCATCATCATCATGCAGTGAGGACCTTGTAGGCTCAGCGGTGCAACAGCCCAGTGGTGTCAATTAGGGGACCAGAATCTGTTTTGTGTCAGTTTATTCTTTTTTTTAACTGACAGAACAGCATTGATTTAACGGCTAAACCCTCAGAGTGACCTCAACAATATGTATGTAGCACTTCAATGAGCTTCTACAACAAGAAGGTTAGGAGCAGTTGTCCCATCTTTTATGGGATAGATGAAGAGGACAGTGCCTTGCAGGGTGATTAATGAGAGTAAATAAATAAATAAACATCTTATACTGTGATATTTTTAACATTATAACATGATATAAACATACAGCACACAGCGATGCACTCACTTATTGATAAAGTAAATAGATGGGAATGTTTGTTTTTGGCACCCTCTACAGTTTGCCCTGTTTTCATTATCGTTACAATAGTGGTATATCATGTAGAAACAAGCTGAGAAAACCAGCAGAAGTGCTGATGTCGGGGTTTCACACTCTCATTTATGAGTGTTGACCATAAACATTTTATTGAAAGTAAAACTATCAATTATTAATGTCTCGGTGATTTACAGGCACACAAGGGCAAAAAAATGACTTGGGATAAAATCAATTATACATAACATAAAGTTTACATAAATCTACATAAAAGTTTTTTTTTCATGTTGTGTTGTATTTGCATGTATAAATTGTGATACTATTTTTTGGCAACCTTGAACTGTTCTATAATAATGTTTTTACTGATTATAAGTAAAGATTTCAATTTCTATGAGTGTCTGTTTCATTTTTCTTATATTTTGAGTTCATGGCAGTTTTATACAGTTTAATTGACAATATGAACCTGAAAACTGAAGGTATTTCATCAAATTGATGCAACAATCTTGTATATCCAATATTGCCATGAAGCAGACCTGCTCAGTTATTTACCCAATACAAATAGAAATAGTGATCTAGAGCCCATATGTACATTGAAAAATGTATTTGTTGCTGTAATCATTCTTCCTACCATGCCTCCAGTGGAATGGGGGACAAAAAGTCATTTTTGTGCACAAATTACTTCTAAACTTCAGCTGAAGTTAAAACCAGGCTCCAACAGTCTGACTTAGTCAAATCAAATGTGAATTTTCCAAAGTAACTGTCTTTTTAAGTACAAACTCCTCCTTTGGCTCTCCACAGACAAGAGGGAATTTTGTGCTATAAAGACTGTAACTTTGAAACAAACCCACTTATTTTGTCAAACACAGACTGTTTAAGATTCATGTTAGCTTCAGCTGAAGTTTAGAATGTATTTTGTGGATTTTGTCCTCCATCACATACATTGAAACGACTATGACTCCCTCTATGAGCGTCAAGTTATATAACCAGATAAAGGTAAAATAGTGAAGGTAAAACATGCATTAAACACCTGCTGTTGTGGTTTTACCAGAGCAAACACACCACTAGTCCAAGAGCAGACTGTCTCTTAGCAGCACAGTCTATTCTCACAGAAACTGCTTGGTTAACCTTTGCTCTACACCTCATTCCTTCCACTGACCCTCTGTAAAAGTGAGTTTGCTAAATTCAACTACAATGGAACTTAAAGCAGGCCTTTCAGCATGCCAAAGCATCTCTATTCGCACAATGGGCAGCTCAGAAATAAGGAATGGGACGGCCATGAGGAACCAGTCAGGTCATTTGAGCGATACAGTATTTAATAACTTATCTTGAGCTTAGCTCTGTTAGGCTCCATGGCTTAAATGGAGCAGAAAATTGAGAGTGCAAAAAACAGAGGACTGTCTTACAAACTCAATTACTCCCTGGAGGCAGTCCAGCAGATATATATCAAGTATCTTCATTTTTTTCTTTCACAAATATCCGTGTAAAGCCTGGTCTCGTCTTTGGTGATTAATGAAGAAAAGAAAATCAAGTCTGAGGATCAGCTTAAATTAAAGGATAGATGTGGGCCCTGGCCCTCGTGTTCATTGCCAAGGAGAGTTATATGAAAAGTCAATTTAAATATGCTTCAGTTCTTTTAACATCTGTACGGAAAAGACACTGTAGTGAAAGAAAATGGGAAAAGAAGATGGGAAAAAGATTCAGTTACATTTTGACAAAATTTAATTCAAATAAGTTAACATAATTCACATTAAACAAAAAAATCTGAATATAGTGTCTATGTTAGAATAAATCAATGGTCAAACTCTTACAAGATATGATTTAAATTCATAAAATCGACAGCTGCAACAAAAGAAGAAGTAAGCATTTTCCTTCACAATATAAAAAAAGTGAATATTGAGTTAAAATAAAATAAGTGCAAATGACTCACAGTGTCTCTGACGGTACGAAAGATAGATTACATCTTTCACATAATATAGTGCAGAAGTGCAGTTCTTACAAATAGTACTCTTTATATATACAACTAGAGCAGATAACTTTTTAGAGTAAATAATTTCTCCTTCTTTTCTGAGCACTTAAGGGTTTTTTTTATCATGGATTGTATGGGAATGCGACTTCATATTAGTATCTAATTAATATTTTGAACTCACATAAAAACCATGATTTCAAGCATGAGCTTTCCCTTTCATATCTGCAACCTTTTTTCAAACAGGAAAGCTAATGTCAAAATCATGTATGACTTTGAAAGCTGTATTTTTTGGACCATTAAATGGAATGGGAATAATATACATTCAAATAAATAAATTACCTTAAAAACATAATAAATATTGCAAGTACTCCCTTTCTGAATGTTACTTAATGAGGAAAGTTTAGTGTCTAACCAGAGTTATATATGATCGTCCTGCTAATCTCCTCTTCCTTCCCTTCAAGTTTCCACCTCAGACTCTGAGTTATCCAGATTAGACACAGTGGAGCTGTACCACTCAGCACTCTCCTCTTCCTCCTGCACTCCGGATCCGCCGCCGCCTCCCCCGTCTCCTCGGCTGCCTCCTCTTCTCTCATTCAACATTTCCATGGCTACTTGGTGGTAAGGGTGTTTGCGTTTCGTGTGTCGGCGCAGCGTGTTGCGCTCGGCGAAGCGAGTGTGGCAAAGTTGGCACTGGTAGGGTTTCTCTCCGGTGTGGACCCTTTGGTGGCGCTGGAGCTCGCCGGCCTCCCTGAAGCGTTTGGCACAGATGGGGCATACGAAGTTCCTCTGGCCTGTGTGGATGTGCTTGTGTCTCTGTGAGAAAAAAATAAATAAACTTTTTACTTAAAGATCTGTGAAAATATCACTCTTTTATTAAGGCAGCAATATCGTTTATATTAACAATAAAAAACTTATGTGGTTCACCTCAGCTCTGTGGAGGCAAGTGGCATCTTTCAGCTCACGTTGTGATTCACCAGCAACTTTAATCTCATTGCTCTCACAGCACTGTGCTAAGCCACAAAAGGCCGTTATTTTCAAAACCACTGTAGACCACCTGTCTAGCACCTAACAGCAGACAGACACAGTTATTGACTAGCTGGTGAACAGAGCTACAGAGCCAGATAATTCCCTCAGAGGTTGGTTACAAATGAAAGCCAGAACTAAAAGGAGAGAGAATATTCAATTATCATTATCACATTTATCAGGTGGCCCAAATATGACTCCCAATAAATGGTAATGTTGCTCCAAATCCACTTGGTGTGTAAAATTAACTATAACTATTTTGCACCGACCTGCAGATGGCTGGAGCGTTTGAAGGCTTTGCCGCACTGCTGGCAAACGTGAGGCTTCTTCTGCGAGTGAGTGATGGCATGGCGCTCAAGGTCGGAGAGGTAAAAGAAGACCCGCGGGCACAGCTGGCAGTACAGCACCCTGCGAGGGCCCATGCTGTTGGGGGACGACGCTGGAGAGAGAGGATCCAGTGGGTCGAGGGGCTCTAGCGGCTCGAGTTTTCCAGAGGAGAGGATGGCTCCGATGGGAGGGGAGGGAGGAGGAGCAGCAGCGTTAGAGAAGTACAGATGGTCATCCAGAGGTAAATGTTGTGAGTGCAGGTCAGATGGGTCAAATTGGTTCTCTGCAGCAGGTGATTGGGCCGCGGAGCTGGGCTGAGCTAAGGGGTCACAGGGCAGACTAGCAGACTGTGAGTGTGGAGAGGATGCTGTAAAAGTCGATGGCTTGTTGTTTTCATTTGAGACTTCTTCGGCAGATATGGCTTCACTTCCAGAGTTTGAATCGGAAGAGCTGATTTGAGGATGAAGGAGGGGGGTCGTGCTGTGGTGCTCGTTTTGGAGAGCGGGAGAGGACAAGGCGAGAGCAGAGCCGGAGTTTACATTATTCACCCCTGACAGGATGACAGGGGGGTTACTGGGGCTCAGTCTGATGACGGGGTGAGACAACGTGGGCAGAGGTGATCCCAGGGTGCTGACCTGACCAGAGGGTAGAGGGAGGGACACCGGGGCAGAGGCTGCCGTGATCTGGGACAACTGACCAGTGGCGGGGTTGAGGACAGCGATAGGGGTGGAGGTAGAAGCAGAGTCACCAGAGGAGGAGGGCACAGATGAAAGGAGAAGGAACATGGGGGTGGAAGCACCAGGTGAGGTCTGAGGAACCGAAAGGGGAACCGTGAGACCCATCGGAGCAGAGGAGAGCTGAGGAGAAGAAGAGGAGGATGACAGGAGGAGGATGGGAGTGTTAGCAGAAGGGTTTGTGAGGATCTGAATGGGCTGGGTGGGGACTGATATCCCAGAGGAAGGGGACAGAACAGCATTAGCCTGAACAGATTTGACGCTTGGCTCAGCGGCCTTAGAGGGATCTGAGTTCGCAATCAAGCTCGTGAAGACCTCTGGAGTCTGATCAACACCTAGCGATGGAGCGTCAGTGGCAGGGGCTGGCGAGGGGTACAGATCCTCAGAAGGTGCATTTAGTGCATTATCTAAACTTTGGCTGAGGCTGGGCTCTGCTAACAAGGCCAAACGTGGTGACCCCTTTCTTTCAACCTCTGCTGAATTAGCCTGATCCGACTGAGGGTCCTCTGACAGGGAAGCATCGACTTGCGGCACTTTGAGTCCGTCTGGACTGAGAGTATACGGGATTCCCTGGTCGTCTATGAGAAGAAGGTTTTCAGAGTCGCCGTCTATCGAGGAGAGGGAGGTAAAGACGGAGGTAGAGAAGAACGAGGGAGACAGGAGTGAGTCGTCAAGCGTATCTGTGCCATCCATACGTGGCACAGAGTCCACTTCAACACCCTCATCGTCCTCTTCCACTATGTCTCTGTCTCCCTCTCCTTCGTATTCGTCTACCTCCATAATCAGCGAGCTCTCGCAGCCAGAATCATCCAGAAAGCGTCCACACCTCCTGTCTCGACTCTCTCTTTTCTTGGGCAAACTCAGGTCCAGCGGTTCTGTCTGTTCCTCCATGCCCACCTCATCAAACGTCTTACAAGACTTTAAGTCCAATTCTTGCAAAATCAGAGGGATATTTTCTTTAACTTCTCTCTCTGTGGTTTCCTCTTTAATGCTTTGCTTGCTGAGTATTTTAACTGTATTAGTGCCAGAGATTAAAGGAGTTTCTGAAGCATCAGTGTGGATTTTTGGACACAGAGCATCACTTCTCTCTGCATCTGTCTCGTGGAATGATTCTGGTTTTGCACGTTCACTCTTTTGATGAGTAACCTCCTTGGTTTCTCCTTCATTCTCAGCAGCAGATATTTGGATTTTACTTGTGTTTTTCTCTGCTCCAGATGAGACAAACACAGGTCTCTTGAAATGCGAGCGAGCAAAGTCTTTGGTCAGGCTGATGGCAGAGTTTATGATTGGCCTCTTGCACCGTGGGGGAACAACAATTTTGAGTCTGATTGGTCGGCTGCGCAACACAGGCACGCCAGTCTTTACTGTAATTGGCTGCCTGAACCCACCAATCTTGCTTGTTTCCTGAGAGGTTGGCTTTGAAGTCCCGCCCACCTCTGGCTTTTTCCCATTGATTGATGGAGCATCTTGTCTGATGGTCACTGCTGCTTTGACAGGGCAGGGCTGGAGGTTACCTGGTACAGTCCTGGATGAGGCTTTGTCCTTTGGGTCCAGAAAAGCCTCTGTCACAGGCCCTGATCTCTCTGCACACTGGCTGCCATTTTGGACATCCAGGCTGCCACTGGTCAGGACTGAAGCCAACTGAGAATCCATTTTGGGGCATACCCATTTATATTTCTATAAAATAGGAATGAAATAATAAATTAGAATAACACAAACAGCAAATAAACACATTTCATGGAAGCAAAGGGAGGAAATTAAATACACATCCTGGAATTATTAAAAGAAAACTCATATCTCAATTGTGATTATTGAGGTCAAGTTTAGAGCAAAAGTCAATACTGACTGATTTTGTAATGTTATTGATTTTGCCCCCTTTAACTCCTCAGTCCGAGATGTTGATCGACTCATGTGACCCCCCCACCCCATCACACCGTCCCATTAATTGTGTCCTTGCATGATCCTAAATTCTAGCGCAGCTGATTTCTTACGGGGGGGGGGTCGATCATTCAGAGACGCACCGGAGCTCAGACGTAACATTTCCTCTCTCACACTTCAATCATGCACATGCAACAATGTTTCATTTTCAATCCGCCTGGGAGCCACATTCACATCCCGGCTGCAAACACGACTAAATATTGGTGATGAGCCGAGCAGCTCTGGACGCCATTACGCACAGTCCTAGGTCCGAAGCGCCAGTGTTATCATGCTGCGTGCGCCTCAGCGGCTCTCGGACCTGGGACACATCGTCACCGGAGCATCGGGCGGTACATAAGCATTGATATTTACACAGTCGCGGCGTGCAGCGGATCCTTCCCTTCGCACCGGAGCCTCCTCGGACCTACAGCCAGCCATTTTAGAGCCGAGGGTCCGAGGCACCGAGCGCGCGCCCCGGCCGGCGGCTCGAGGACAAACTTTCCCTGCGCGCGGTCGCCTCCTCGAGCCCTGCAGTCAGAGCCGCTGCAGGATGCATGTCGATACATTTAAAACTGTATTTTAAACTCTACTCCACCCAGAGAGTCGCTACATAGGGACTGGCTTACCCGTGCCGAGGATATTTCCGGAGGACCAAATATGACTGTGCGGTGTAAAGGGTGATGCTGCGAATGCCGAGGGAGGGAGGGGTCAAGGGGAGTTGCTATGTTGTCGCAGCCTACCGGGTCCGACCAGTATCCATGTTCAGCCTATGAGTACTGTTGAACCTGCAGCCTGCAGAGGAAGGCTGTGCGCGTGCCTGGCAGTCAGAGCGACGGGTGGCAGAGCACAGGAGTGATGAGCATGAACCCGAAGTCACACAGGAGCAGTTTGTGTGTCATAAAAAAATGGGACCGGAGCAGAGAGCAAGAACCAGTTTGACATTACTTTTATTCCACATTAACACCTAACAAGCCGAGAGACTTGATGCGTCACACTCAAGAAGAAGAAGAAGGAAAGGTCACACAGTGAGGTATCACAGACTCAAGCCATTATGAGTTATGGAGGTATCATCACAGGCATAACTGACAGAGCATGTATTAATGCATCATATATACATCATGGTAAAGGCCTATGGTGCATCTACAGTGTGCATTGGCTCGAGAAGCTGGAGGAGGATCAAAGTAATACTTGAGGAGTTTGCAGATTATAATTACGCCTGCAGTTTGACAGGATGCAGGAGAGAGTGACAGAGGCTATGAGCACAGGATAGGCAGCTTATTTTGCTGATCCACGAGAGCTGGGGAAAATACTTCAGCCTCCAACAGACCATAATCATAGTATAAATTTGTTGAAGCAAGGAGAGAAGATGGACTGCTCTGGGTGATGGTGTGTGTCAGGATGTGTGACACAGTTTAATGGAGGTCGGATGGGTCAGACGTCCAGGTGATCACTCCACATCGCCAGGCTCACATGCTTCAATCTCCGACACCAGCCGGTGAGGGAAGAGCTTGTACTGCAACCATGTGGGCTCTGAAAAACAAAGACGGGGTTCATGAATATTGCAAAAGTCTCCAACTGTCAATCAATCCCTCCCCACATGTTCTTCTGACTGACATGCTGAAAGTGATACAGAACAAGACAGCCTGTATGGGAGGACCAGGTTTACCAAGGTAGCAGGCTGGTGGCTGCAGCTTTCCATCAAAGCAGGCCTGGGTTGCAGTGAAGCTGCACTGCTTGCGAGGATGTTTGCAGTAGAACATCACATTTTCCCCGTGAGGAACCATGGCGTCTGTAACGTCAAACGGCCAGCGCTTCACTCCACCAATCACCACACGGCTTCTCTCAGCAGGGATGAGACAGCGAGCTGTGAAGATCATCAACAAGGTATATATAAGTTGATATAAACATAAAAAACAGAGTGTTGTGTTGATTCTTGTTAGTATGTGCAAATTTGTGTATTATGTATGTGGGTTAATGCAAACTAGCATAATTGGATTGTGCATATATTGAATGTTCCATAAGGATTTTTTTTTCCTTATAAAAACTAATCAAAAGCACATATAGTGTTTCCAGTGTGGCCGTTCAAAACCTCCCTCACCTCTGCAGTGTGGAGGCGATGCGCTCCAGCTGCCATTCGACAGGCAGGTGATCTTCTGGGGTCCATCCAGCAGGAAGTACTTTTTGCAGAGGTAGTGGATGTCAAAGCCAACTTCATATTCAGTCTTCTGGACGGCCACCACGTAGCCCTGCTCCACCTCTGGAGGAGGCTGGCAGTACACCTCTAAAAGAATGAGACAAGCAGATTATCTGCCTGCTACTTCAGGGGATCCACTAATCTTTAAAACATAGAAGAGTGGAGTTACTTCAAAAACCAACTGAAATCTTTAAACTGAAACAATGCCTCTGTCCTTTTTTCTGATCTTATCTCTAATTTGCTTTAGGGTCAGTCACAGTCCTTTTAGAGTGATGCAAGAAGCATCCTGTATGATCCTCCCTGTGGAACAGGCCATGCAATCCCACGTGTGACCACAAGAGGGCAGAAAAGCACTGCGAAACAGAGCAGCAGCTCTTCACAAGACTGCACTTGAAGAGGTTTGTGTGTTTCAGTCTGCCTTCTTTGATTCACTCTTTTTTACATATCTGCACACACACATGAACACACACACAGTAAATGAATGCACATTAGAAACAAAACAAACAGACAGGTCTCTCAGGCCAGACGGTCACACAGCCAACCACCGTTCCATGCTCCATTCTGCTAACCTTGAAAGATGTATTAGGACGAAGCATGCTCACACACACACACACGTGTCCAGTGCAAAATACAGTACACCACTGTACACTTACTTTTACAGATGGGGTGAGGATACTGCCAGGTCTGATTATCCAGGCAGAAATTTTCACTGCTCCCCACTATATCCGCCCTGCAGGAGAGAAGGGAGATAGGGATGGAGACAGATGGCGGTGTGACATGTACAGTATTGACAGCTAAGGAGCATCATCAAAATAAAAGTGATGAAAAAAGGTGTAAATGATTCCTTTTTCCACCCTGTCTCTCTTTCACAGTGTCTAAATGTTGTGTGCACAGTTCTGGCTGACACATCCACTCAGGCTCATCTTATCCTGTGGATGAGTCAGTGTGTAGAGGGGAGTCAATACAAGATTAGACTGTAATGACCTAGTTAGCTCAATGGAGAGATCGTCAGCTGGGAGATCAAAATGAATTCCCTGCCATTCATCGCTCATCATCTGTCGTTCCCCAACATCTCTCCTGTAATCAAGCCTTCCCTCCACTCCCTCCCTCTTCTTCACACTCCATCCCCGTCTTCTCACTTCCTCCATTTCTACCTTTGCATCATTTCAGGTTTTCATAGCCTCTGCCTACGCACTCACAACCTTAACCCCCCCCCCCCCCCCCTTACCCAGACAGGCAGCTGTAGCGGATGGAAGTTCCTACTGCAGCGTCGCCCTCGATGCTGAAAGTGTTGATGACTTCCTCAGGCAGAGGGCAGGTCTGGGCTGCAGCTGGTTCGGATGATGGAGCCTCTGAAGGTCAAAGCAAAACAGAAGTTTAAAGACTTTCTTGTGAGATCTTTTATTTTGGTGAAAGTAGCAATACTATGTTGCAGAAATACATAAGTAATTACAGAAGTCTTGCACTGCATTGAGGACCAAAATAACCAAGCCAGAAAATCAGTCTTCAGCCTTCAGTTACTTTTATGCCATTTCTTTAACAGAAACGTTGCTTCTCCCCATAGCAGTGCTAATGTATACATTTACTTGAGAACAATTTTGAGGTGTTTGTATTTCACTTGAGTATTTCCTAATCATGCTAATTAATATTTTTTATTATTTCTTCTACAGTTCAGATGCAAATAATACACTTTTTACTCCTCATAGTTACTTTTCAGATTAAGACTGCACATACAAAACTTATCAACTTGATAAATGTTATGCAGTGTCATAGATTACTACTCAGCAGTATAAAGTGATTCAGATGAGCTCCTCCTTGATCAGCTGCTGCACTACAATGTTGTTTACATACTGATGCACGAGTAACAATTATTGTTATGTTGTTATGGGGAGACTTATAGTAAAGTGTTGCCAAAAATATATAATAATATAACACTATCGGGGGCTATCATATGCATAATGAATACTTTTGGTTCCTGTGCATCCTGGGGTTAATAGCTTCCATACCTCTACTGAAGAAAAATCTTGAAAGCTTTTTACATTGTAGTATTACTGCTTTAAGTAAACGATCTGAATACTTCTTCCACCAGTGTCCTATAATGACACTAATGCATGAAGTGTGTAAAATTCCTCAGAGAGAAATGCAGCAACACTCGTCTATCTCGTAAACACTACTCTATTTATTCTCACAATTACTTACATGACCACAGCCCATTAGAATAACTGGTTAAGTAATGCAGGTGGACGTGAGTTTACAGGCAACAGCCATTAGCAAGTAAAGAAAGAGTGAAAGGAGGGAAGCAAGGAGTACAAACAGATGTATAGGAGAAGGAGCGTCCGTCCTGCTACCTCATTTGACTCGTGTTAACCGAGGTTTCTATTTAGTTTGTGACCCACAGAGGCGTTTCACCCAATGTCTTGTTCTATTTAAGTTGAAATAACCCTTCTTAGGTAATAAATCAGAGTTCGATGAGCAGGTGAAACGCCGCCCCACACCTCTCCGATCTCACAGCTATATCTGTGATTGTATAACACCTGGCATTGTTCATTCCTGGGAGCTTGAGTGCTTCACACTCGTGGAAATATAAATATCAAGAGTGGTGCTCGGAGAGAGGCTGGAGCGACCCAGGCTCCATCAAGCGCGGGGTTTCGGAGCTGAACACAGCTTTGAAAGGCAGAGACAGCTCTTGCCTGAGGGCTGTCTTAGGTATCTCAAACAGAGAAACGTTAATATAAGAATGTAAAGGGACCTATGGGAGAGGGAGAGTTACGAGTGTGTTTGGCTGTGGATGAGAGCCCGAAGCCGAGTTCTGTTTTCACATATCGCCCCTTCTTCTGCCGAGTACTGCTGCCACCCACACAGGATGCAGCACCAAACTGCAACGAAGCAGGTATATCAAATTCATCTCTTAAAAATTTCTAACAGCGATATTGAATGAACCGCAGCGTTTAAATACACAGCAATCTGATTGAGACCAAAGAGTGCATTTTCACTGTTTTTCTTCCCCCCAAATATGCACACACCGCAAACTAAATAGCCTAGAGCTGCATGCTTGTCCTTGGCTCCCATTGTAGAGAGAGACCTTATCAGAGGCCTCAGATGGAAGAGGATGAGAGGAGAAAGAGATGAGAGGAAAAGAGGATGAGAGAAGAGAGCAGAGGAGAGGAGAACAGGGAACAGAAAGGCCTGGAGCAGCATGAGCAAGAGAGCTCTCTGACTCTCCTGACTGTGATCTGTCGCCCACACACACACACACAGGCACACACACAGAAACTCTGTAACACATGTGCAATCCACCCCCCACACATACACATCTAATGTATACAGAAAAAGCTACCTCTCTCCTATAAACACACATTCACACTCACACTGTGTGCACGCAGCTCTGTGCCATTTTGACAGTGATCTGCCGCCCACTGCCTCTCAACAGGCATGAAGGAGCTCGACTCACACTCTAACACATGCAAAGGACACACAATACAAACGCACTCACACGTTCAAACTCACCTACCTTCTGCCCGTCTCTCTGCAGGAGGATACTCTACTAGAGAGAGATGATAATGGTATCCTTATTTCACATCTTTGAAAAGATACAAAATCCCAGCTGGGTTGAGGATTCCTAAGAAAGCGTGTTTACTGCACTTCCAGGTGTGTGATTAATGCAGCAGGACTCAGACCTTTTAAGGTGAAATTGTATTTTTTTTTTTCAGAACCGTCAGGTCGACACAAGCAATAAGCAAAAAAACCCATTTTCCAGGTGCTGCATGATGATGAGACGTGTCGAGATACTAAGAAGTATCGATGGCTTTACTTCATGTACTGCTGTGCAGCCTCACAGCACAGCGGTAGAAGTAATGAGGCTGCACAGCAGTGGAACACATTTCATCTTTTGAGAGCCACCTTTTCAGATTTATCATTTTTTTGTTCTATATTTAGACAGAAAGTGCGCATGTTTCACCATATGATTATCTTGGGGCACAGTGGTGCTGTGGTTGCAAATTAACTTGTAATCGTTGGAAAGTCCTTTGTATTTCGAAGAATTGACTTCAGCGGCTCATGCATTTGTTTAAATGTGTTTGCAGCTCTGTGCTGGCCCCTGTAGCCTGCATGGTCACTAGTCTGATTTAGCTCAATAAAGAGATTGCACAACTCCAGCGCTGCACAAGGCTAGACACAACATGAGTGAAGCCTTTAATGAACTTATAACCTTTTGTTGCAACTGTGTTCAAGATGCTGTGATTCATCTTGGCTTCATTTTTAGGCTCTTTTTGTTGTCGTTGTATTGTTTTATGCAGTGTGGTTTTGTCCTCCCCTAAATAACAAAACAGAAACACCTTACAGTCTATTTTTGTCTGAGTGGACTACAAGCCATTACAACACCACGATCTAAGGTCCAAAAAATGAACTATATAACTTCATACACATGTTTGCAGAACTGTGGTGCACATACAAACAACGCACACACATACTGTATATGCACATGCATCCATGTGATCTTCATGCACGCACACTTGTAGCTCTCCGCTCCTCTTTACACTTATCAACAGTTCCACAGTGAAATCTTCAGACGACCAGTATGAACAACTAAAGCTCTGGTTGCCATGGTGACGAGGAGAATAGGTCCCAGTTGTGCAACGTCTCCGTCGACACAATCACAGAGGGGTTTCATTCCTGAATATCTCCCTCTCTCTCTTCCTCTGTCTGTCTGTCTGTCTGACTGTCTTGCATTAACATAAAAAAAAGCTCTGTTTAATCCTGCACCTCATCATTGACCTAGACACATGAACTGTGGACCTGCTGCTTTAATAAGTAGTAAGGTAACAAATACAGCAGATGTTCATTGCCTGTGGTTCGAATTCACTGTTATGAAGCAGGACACAAAGCCAGAAAGAACATTTTTCTGTTGACCTCAAACTCACTTGTGCAGACGGGCTCATCTCCACTCCACTGGCGGTCACCTTGACACCGGCGAATAGTGACATCCAAGCCTCTGGGCAGCGTGAATCCAGACTTACAGCGTACTTCAAGCAGGGCAGAAAAGGAGTGAGTGGGAGAGAGGAGGCGAGACACTGCGTTTTCACTGGGGGGTAGAGGCCAGGGACAAGTTCGACCTGAGGAGAAAAGAGACGATCCAGACAGAGGAGAGAAGAGAAGACAAGAGATAAGGGAACAAAACACCTTTCAGAATGTGCTGGACTCACATAGGCCTGCGTTTTGAGCCCAGATTTTGTGCATGAGCAAGGCTTTTATTTTATTTTCCAGGAAAACAACGCACGCACACACACAAACATAGATGTATGTTGGCACAGCTGGGTATACACACACAAACACTTTGAATGGCTGAGCCCTCAATGGTGTGAACAGTGACAACTAAGGGCACACAAACAGTTACCTGGAGCCACACAGCTGAGACCACACTGGCCGTCGCACAGACACTGGCGTTTGTTGCCACAGTCTCTGTCAGCTTTGCAGGGCCGAGGACACGTCCTCCTCCTCTCCTCTCCCAGAAGTCTCTCCGGACATGACCCTGTTGTGATAGCACACACACCATCACTGTAATTGTCCCTTTGTTTGTTTCTACTCCGTTCACGGCCCCCTGTAAAAAAAAACGCTGAGTGAAGGCCGTAATTGAGATATTGTTTGCCAATTCTGCTTTGTCTTCTGTTTGAGGGAAAGTAAATTCAGTGTGGGTGGCCCGGGCAAACATTTGCCATCCAGGTTGCCAGATGAGTAAGTATTTAGATGGCAGGCTTTAATCCTCTTTGCCATTCAACTATCAATCTTGTCTTTTACAGAGTGTTGACTTACGTCTGCGACCAGTGATTTTTGTGTTTTTTCAGTGGAGTAACTTTATCTAAAAATTCGTATTTGAATAGGATCAGCCTACAGGACTTATATAGTGTATTTAACACCTCCTCATTTCCCTCACCATATGTATTACATCATGCATCATAAAATCCAAATCCACCACTTATATTACTGCATGCACGCTAACATCGACACACCCACAATGTCCAGAACATTTGAGGGGGGAGAGGGGGAGTAAAGGGACTGGGTTCCCCATGTTTCATTTCTCAGAATGAAAACATGTGTGCTACTGTATTCACTCTGCCCACAGCACATGTGAACATGTGCAGCACGCGTGCTCACATGATCATCCCAGAACAACAAGGAGACACAATGTACAGAACAAACATGGAGCACCTATGATACTGGGAAGTACTGCACATCATGAAATACGGACCAAGAACTGCAAGTCATCAATGCAGGTGTGTGAAAGGCCAAAGATGATCCAACATAGTTATTTACATTCACAAAAATATATAAACAAAGTGACTGTGTACAAACCATGTGGCAATGCAGACTAGTGATTTTTTATAAATTCAGCACAAATATTTCTTTCTTTTTCAGTCAGTGGATTATGAACATCAACTATCTCAGCCTCAGTTAGTCCCTTGCATTTTAAAGTCCTGATGATAATGAGTGCAGCTATTTAACTGATTAATTGCACAGTCCCAAGCACTGATTACATGTCATCATCTACAGAGCAGCAAAGCATGCAGGGGAAAGTCCAGCTGTTCAATATGTGCACTGCGTGAAGACACTCAATAAATGCTTCTTTTTTGTCATTTATTCAAAGTCTTTAGAGATAGTGCAGCTGTGTCACTGTGTATGCAGGGTTCAGTGATATCTATCAGGTGTGAGAGATCAATGGAGTCAGAGTACTTACCTGGAGTCTGCAGGGACACGGTTCCAGCCAGAGCCCACAGGGACAGCAGCAGCAGTGCACAGTCCATCCTCGAAGCCAGGCCTCAGACGATATGAGGGAGGGACGCACAGACACAGCATTTTTAAGGAAGGGGGGAACAAAGGGTGGGAGGGTGGGAGACAGAGCGGGGGAGAGGGCACAGCCCAGGAGCACACATCTGGTTCGCGTGGAGGAG